>JARHVA010000730.1:712500-1147500 GCA_037957365.1 Torreya grandis
TAATGCATATATAAGTTTCTTCTCAAGAAATTAGGAACTCTAGGATATCAATGACTCATATTAGTCAAAAAATATTCTTAAAGGATATGAGATACTTCCAACACTCAAAAAAAATAAAAAAAATAAAAAATATTTAAATAATTCCCTATGATATATACCATAAGATGTAAAGGGGAAAATAAACCAAAGTATTTTAGTGTGACACTAAATCCCATAAAATGAGATTTAACTTCAAAATTCCAAGGGGTAAAAAAATGAATACATTGGGATAATAATTCACATTTTACGAAAAACTTATCTAAATTGAGATAAGATAATTTTAGAATAATTAATACCAAATTTAAAAAATCTACCATAATAATAAAATAGGAAAATTCATAATTTATGTTACTTAACCTACCATATAAAAAATGAATAGATACCAACATGTTTAACCTATTTTTGAAGGAAAAAATTATGATATTAAGACTCAAAATGAAATATAAAATGTAAATTCAAATAAGGGGGAGAATTATCCCAAAATACCTTAGAGGGTCACAAAATAATATTTCACCAAGTCCAAACAATAGATTAAAATAAAACAAGGATGAAATACAAAAGGTTTTGCCAATCCTTTAATTTTTAAATTTATTTAAATAAGAGAGAAATATATTTTTACAAATAAAATAAAACATACAAGTGTTTGAAAATTGTCTTCCTACCTTAGGTCCTCCATTTGGGTGATGTCAACCAATGCCTCCTCTAAGGCTTGAAATAAGGCTCAATCATATCATCAAATATCCTTCTCATTTTTAAAAATATCTAACTCTAATCAAGGAAAATTTTAAGTAACCTTCCTATAAATTTATAGAATGGGTAGTGAATTTTGTTTTAATGTTATTCACATTAGTTTCAAATTCTATGAAAATGGCAATCGTGATTATGGAAAAAATAAAATAAAATCAATGGTTTTAAATGAAAATTAGAATATTTTTTAATATTAATAATTTAATGAACAATTTTTTTAACTAAGTACCAAAATGTACAAAAATAAATAAAAACCACTACATGAAGAAAAATATATGTAGGGAGTAAAAATCCCTACAGAACTAAAGCTTTAGAATAACATTTTAGGCATGGAAATACATTGTGAACTTATAAAATCACCATAGGCCTAGAAAATAATCACATGGCTTGAAACTTAATTAAATATTATAAGTTTATCATAATACTTGAAAAAAATAGCAAGCTTAGACATGCATTGCATGCCTTGAAAAACATCACAAGTTTGGAAAAACATTGCAAGCCTGTAAAAAAATTGAGGGACTAGAAAATCATCATGGGACTAGAAAAATAACATAGACCTAAAAAATAATCTTAGGCCTATAAAAACATCACAAGATTGGAAAAGTGTTTAAATCTTGGAGAATGATCATAATAATGGAAAATAACTATTCTTGGAAAATCTTCACATGCTTTTAATGGCATTAAAATCTTGGGGAAATGTCACAAACATAGGAAAACATCATAGGCCTTAAAAAACATCGTAGGCCTCAAAACACATTGATTACTTGGAAAAAAATTGTAGGTCTAAATAAAATCATCGCATTCTACTAAAATTTCATAAAATTGTAAAAGTGAAAAAAAAAATGTTATATGGGGTGAAATCATAAAGCTTATTTATAAAATTGAGCCTTGAAAAAAATAACTTGTAAACTACAACAACATAAGTTTTTTGTATTGGATTAATATATTTAGTGATATATTGTACATTACAATGTTAGAAGTTTTTGAAATATAATAAGATATTTCATGATTAGAATCCAAAAATGTTTTTTTATTGAATCACAAATTTGTCATTTTTATTTACAATTTTAGAATAATTTTGAGGTCATGGAGATGGAAAAATAGTCCTTAATTTCAAGTTCATATATATAAATATATTATAACACATTATACATTTCAAGAAAAATATAATTGGTGATTCATAATTTCCTTATAAAATTTTGGTGAATGTGATTTTAGGGCCCATACAATGATTGGTGCTCTAAACATATTTAAAAATCATAGATTGTTAAATTTTTGGCAATTCAAAAAATGAAACCCATCAGGCACAAAAATCATTTTGATATTTTCACAATAAATAATAATGTACATGAATTTTTTTGTGATGTTTTTTTTAGATTAAGGTAAAAGCAGGTTTTGAAGGGACCCCAAAACCCTTTAATAGATAATAAAAATATAAAACATTTACATCCACTAGGAATAACATTCCTAAATCCTACTGAAGATCAACATCAAAATCAGGTTTTACAGGGACTTGAAACCACAAACATAAACCAATAAAAGTACCCAGGTTTTACAGAGACCTAGAAACTCAAAATAAGTTTAAGACTAAGAACCAAGTAATAGGATAAAAAACAAGATCCAAATATAACATCCAGCAATAAGGACTTGAATAGGAACAAAATCAACAAAGAAGACCCTAGTCTTCTATTGCAATTCTAGGATCATCTTAACAGCCTCCTGTCCAATCGTAACAGTATCTTGTATGGAGATCACAGCCGAAGTAACAACATCTTGCAAGGCTTTCATCCTTTAAATCTGCCTGGTCCTCTTACTTAGACCCTCTAAGGATATTATTTCTTCATTTGCTCTTTTTCCCAGACTAGCTGTAGTAACACAGATGCTTGATGTTACCTGCTCCATCTTAGTTCTACTTTCCTTGATGAGCATTCTAAGATTATTCTCATAATATTTAATTTTATTTGGGATATATCTCATTTGCATCTCCAAATGGTTGATTTTGGTCTGATCAACATCATAATTGTGTTTCATTATTTCCACTTTCTTCTTCAGCCCCATTATTTCATTATAGATCCATGAATCAACATGGAAAATAGAATCGGCTTTGAATTTGGTAGAATGTAGGAAGGAAAGCTTAGTGTCCCTCTACTAAGAGTCATGAATGTCTTATGCATTCTCATGTGGAGGGGAATCAACCTTTTCAATTTGCTCCTCCCTTTCCATCGGTTCCTCCTCTTTAGTCTCAATAGGGTCTTCATGCTGAACAGGGTCCTCCTTTTCTTATTCCCCAATCTCCATAGCAGGAGTAGAAACCAAAACCATATGTTCCTCCTCTCTCATAGAAATTGGATCATCAATTAAAATATTTTAATCTTTAACACCTCCCCCAACACATTCTGATTATCCTCATTATCAGAATTGCTTTGTTCTGAGTTTCCCTCAGTTGTATCCCCTTCATTCCCTTTCTCAAAATTTCCTTTAATTTCTAGATATCCTTCCAAAATGGAACTAAACTCCCCAACATCTATCCCTTCCTCTTCCTCTAGGACATCCTTCTCAGAACTTTTAGTACTTTTTGACTCAAAATCATCTTCAATAATTTTTTTTTAGAACTAGAGTGTTTTGGTTTTGCCTTTTCTATCCATTTAACTTTTTCATCCTTTTTACACTTTCTAGACTGATAATCCTTATTTTTTTCAGAATAAGGAGTCAAAGCTATAGAATTATTTTTACAAAAACCCTCTATGATAAGTATCAGGCCTTCATGTAAAATGGGATGAGACTCCTTCTTCCTATGGGTAAACAAGCTTTGAAGCAATGAAAAATGCAAATAGAAAGGGAAAGAAATTCTATCCTTGTGCCTAAAATGGTTAAGAAAAAAAATGAAATTTGTGAACTCTTTTATTCCTACCATCAAGGATAAAGTATTCATGGATGCAGCATAACACATCTCTCCAAATTCCTTTTATCTATTCCAAATCAAAGAAGTCTCCATTCTTTTCCAATTGCTTCTCCTCTGCATCTGTCTTTAGAAATTTTTTGTAGGCTGCATTGGATATATTGGTCTATTTTGAGAACTTAATACCACCCGTACGAAGCCCTGTGACCTCAGCAATGAATCCTCAGTAAGCTTCACAGTGACTCCGTGGAGAGTTACTCTATCATCAACCCAATTTTTAAAGAAGGCAGTAGTGATGTGGGGTTTAAATCCATACAAACACTCTAGATAATTGACCACCTTTCCTTTTTGAAGAATCTTCAATACAACCTGTCTAGCCTTCCAATCTTCAAATTTTTTAGGCTTTTGCTTCCACAGTTCACCCTTCATATTGAAAAGCAAACAAAAGACCAGAAGCACCCAAACACTGAAGGTAGAAGGGTTGAAATGGAACCAATTATTTGTTACTTGAAATGGAATTCACCTATATGATGACACATGCAATAACCACATTACATTCTCATGAATGTACCTACTCAGGGAAGGTAATTTGTCCATCGTAAGGCCACTCCACCAAATCATTAAATTGCTAATCCAAGCAAATCTTTCCCACTTTATGATGAATGGCATCATAATTAATAAGTGCTTTGAGATCAATGTGCTTATTTAATACATCAAGCCACATCACCTTATGCCCCATTTGAATAACATGATTAGCTATCCAGTCAGTGATCCCATTGGCCTCTCGATATGTATGGGATATGGCCACTTTTTCAAATTTTTGAATTAAGGCTTTGATTTCCATAACCATAGCCTTAATAGACCATGAAATTGAATTTTTATTATTTAGGATGTTTATAATATTCAAAGAATCACCTTCCAACCATAATTTCAAAAATCCCAAATCAACAAATAATTTAATGGTATAGAGGGCTGAAGTAGCTTTAGAAATATGACTATTCAAATTACCAATTGGGACAACAATAGCATCAATTACATTTCCCACATGATCTCTCAATACCCCTCCACATCCCACTCTTCCCAGATTTCCTTTAGTTGCTCCATCAAAGTTCCTTTTGATCCATCCATTAGGAGGTACATTCCATTTTATGATCGATCTTTGAAGACAAGCTTTAAGAAGAGTTAACTTACCTGCCTGACTTAAAAGATTTTTTTTTGTGATGTTACACATAGGCTGACATGAATAAAAAACCAATTTCCAATTTCAAAATAGTAAGATATTTCTAAATTATGAATATAATCACTAAAATTTTCCTTAACTCTAATACTCAAATTTTAAGAATGGAAAAAAAATGTCCATAAAGATGATTTTTCCTTCAATTATATTTAAGGATAATAAGTTCTTGGCCAATGGGAAAGTAGCTCCTATCCTTTCCTATTAATTTTCCTCTCTCCAAACTGTATTTTACTTCATTAATCTACACCAATGGTCATGTATATATATTACATGGGAAAGCATGGATTTTATTATAGACAATTAATTTCTCTCCATCTAAGTCATTAGTGGTAATATTACTTTCCCTAAAATAACTCTAATATTTATTAAAAGAATATGATTATCAATATTTTTGCATATGCCTTTAATCATTTTTTCAAAAACCTATAACTTTATTTTCACACCACTATAAAAGTGGGATACTTTTACAAATCAAGTTTTTTAATATGAACAACATTTTTATTACTTTTTTATCAATTCCACTTGATTACCTTTAGGATTATATAAGTCTCTTGGACATTGGTTAAATGGTTATGAATAGAGATAAGAGAATAAATATTTATAAAATACTAAATATTCAATTAGATCAAAACTAAAAATAATAAAATATACAAGGTGAAATATAAAAATATACACTTCAATAAGTTTTGTAACCTCCATGACTAATGTAGTTCAATATCAATAACTTTGGAAACTTAAAACCCTACACACTCAAGGCACACATCAAAATGTGTAATCCATAAACAACCAGTGAATATAAATTACATAACATGAAATGAGATAAAATAAAATAGTGAAAAAAATGAGACCATATGGTTATCCAAAATAATCATAATCAACATGTATATAACACATGCTTAAGGAACTTAATGTTGAGTCTAGATAATAACTCTAAATCAACTAAGAAATCACTTAAAATATGCACACATGAAACATTTATGCAATCAATATAGGTCTAATGAAACATCATATATACATAATAAACTCATTTTAATGTCATAATAACAACATTTACACCAAATATATGAATGATATATGATGACTTACTACTATCATCTTTCTCTCAATACACTAGGATTCAAATATGGTCAATCAAATAGAGCCTACATATACCTAGAATACTATGTAGTGACCATTGATATCCATAGATATAGCAGAGGGTAACCTATAACAAAAATTTAAAAATTAAAGGGTTATAAATCCTAAGAATGTCACATAAGGATATATCTCTCACTAGACCTCAACAAATGTGAATTTTAATAACTATGATTATAAATATGGAAGTAAAGTAAATTATTGTAAATAGTTATAAGTAAATTAAATGATGGGTAAGTTATTTAAAATAAGTTAAGAAGAAATGGTCAACCAAAGAGGGGTATATTTAACCTAAGATAATTAATGATAGGCCTAAGCAACCCTATATCTATACCAACTTATGAGATATAAGGAATAGCCTAAGAAATCATAAGAACATACATCTATAAAGCAATAAAAAACTCCACATATACTAAGTAAATGAAAGTGTATAGGAATATATATACTTACCTTTGGGTGGACCTATTGAGACTTCAATATTCCCCTTGGTTCACTTGTAACTTTTCAAGAGATGATGTAGGATGAATATCTAAAATGGGTGTATAAAACATAGATATCCTTAGTAACATTAAATGACCTATTTTATTAATATTTAATGACACCACAATACAAGACCTCAAATATAAAGTTCTAAATCAATAACTCTCACAAATACTTCTTTGTGGCATAAATTTGAGTGCAAGAAGAGTGTATGAATGTGATATATATTATTAAGAAATAAATATGACCCCATACATATATGGTTTTATTACCCTTAATCAGCCCTAAAAATTAAGCTAATCGTATCTTCTAGGATGATATAATTGGAATGTGTTGGTTAACATATTATTAGAACAACTAGGTTGATATAGTGCAAATGTAAGAAGATAGACTCAAAATTGTATCATGTTGGCCAATACAATACATGAGAAGAAAAAACATGAAAAAATGGTTTTTTATAGGCTAATATCATAAGATATAGGGAATATTTAAAACTTTAGATGGAAATTAGATTACACACACACACACACACACACACACACACATAGAGAGAGAGAGAGAGAGAGAGAGAGAGAGAGAGAGAGAGAGAGAGAGAGAGAGAGAGAGAGAGAGAGAGAGAGAGAGAGAGAGAGAGAGAGAGAGAGAGAGAGAGAGAGAGGAGGAGGAGGAGGAGGAGGTCAAACTAAAAGTAGTGATGGTGTAATAGGATAATATGTAAACATCTCTCAATTTTTTTTTGATCCCAATATATTCTTGGTGAAACCTTCTAGGCATGAACTTATGGAAATTAATAAGTTAATAAGCCATGTTAGAGAATGAATATGTAAAGTAATAAATTTAAAATATTAGATGTATGCATATGTCCCACTTAGATCTTATCACATGTGACAATAGTGTAACATGGGATGTGATTTAGGAAATAAATATAACAATTCAAAAGCATAATTGGAAATAATTTCTAAAAGAACTAAAATTAAATAAAATGAAAACATGTACCTTCACTTTCCGTGTTGATTGTATATAGTTTTTTGTGCGTTTCATGTGAAATAAGGAACCCATTAAAATAATGAAAGGTGGAACTAAAATAATAATATTAAAAATTGCATTTTTTTCAAAAACAATATGCTATCACCTAAAATTATATATCTCACCAAGATTTTAAGGATTCTTTATGTTAATGAAAATGACATAAAGAAATAAATATATGGGAAAAATAAGGAATTTGATGGTAAATACTTAAAGTTTCAAAAATTAAATCTTTTACAATAAATAGGTAAAATATATTCATATTGGATTTTCTATTTTTAGAAATTGAAAGTTATATTTATCCAAATTTATCACTTTGAGAGTCTATGGCTCATAGACATCAAGGCATATGTGTTGGGGAGTAAATTTTAACTATGTTTAGAAACTTATAGTTAGTTGGTGCATTTGTTGTCCATTTTTGTCATTTTGGATAAAAACGAGCTAAATTAGGAAATATAAATGGTTAGGTGAATTTGTGTGAATTAATTTGGCCCAACAAGAATCAAAAGAAAGATAGAATTAAGATATGTAATGGGAATTGAAAAAAACTCAAAACTAAGGCTAATACTAATTATTATGGCTAGGGAAATAAATAACCACATTTTTTCAACTATATCAACCAAGTTGATAAAGTTTGTAAGTGGGAGAATGAATTACTAGTCAATAACATAGATTATAATTGATACAATTTAAGCAAAGTGATTATTGATACCATAGGGTATGATTGATACAATATAAAATTTCTCAATTGGAAAATACCATTTAGTATTGATGGTAGCATTAGGTAGAGAAGCTGGCCAATGTATTTTAATACTTGTCTAATGTAGTATAAAAGGTGAGAATAGTTGATAGTGTAGGGTATGGCAAATGTAGTTATAAGATGGTTTGGTTGATACCATAGGGTATGGCCAATTTAATATAAATTATTCTTTGGAAAGTATCATAGGCTATGGTTGGTGTAGTTGGATGCTTAGTTAATGTAGTATAAAAATTGAAAATTTAATTATTTTTTATTTTTCATTATTTTATTTTTTTTCCATTTTTTTGACCAAAATATGATTATAATTTTTTATTTGACACTTTTTTGAGATGATAGATACTATAGTTGAGCATATATTCCATTTGTCTACTAGACCTCCTAGAGGTATTTTTGTTTGTGGAAAAAAACTTAATTGTGATTTTAGGCTTCAAATGGATTATGATGATGTGCCACATACCTCTCACTATGGATCGTATTGTTATGTTTATATGGTGACGGGAGAGGATGAATAAAATTTTCATATGGTTGGTCAATGTGGATATAATTAAGGTGGCCATCACATTAGAGTAAATCCATGTCATTTTAGGGTTTAGTATTACATTTACTACTATGGTATGTGACACACCACATATTATTAATTAGAAGGAGTTATCCTAGTGGGCTATAAGTTCAGATCGATATAATGAGCACAAGATCATCATAAAATTATTTCAAGTTTACATTACATGGATTTTGGATATCCATAAGGCCCTCATTAGACTGAGGACCATATGTGTGGTGTGTCATAAGTATAATGGATTTATACCCATGTAAATTATATCCATGTGTCATTGTGTTGGAAAATTATGCCTAATTCTTTATTGGATATTCAATAGGGGTGTAACAAGCTCACAATTTAATAGCATTTTAAGTTACATATAATATATAATGGGCCAAATTATTATTTTAGATTGTTATATCTACAACAAACTATATTACCTCTTATGGTTGATGATCATATCTTGTGGACAAGAATAGAAGATAATTACCATACTATTCATGAAACCCTACATGTGCCTACATTGGTTATGATTAGGAGGTAACATATGGTGTTGATGTCATATAGAGATATAATGTGTTGTAACCTAACACATACACACACACACCCTATTTTAAGATTCAAATAAGGACCCACTATGGTTTTAATATTAGTATTAAATGTCATATAGGCCTTATACATCCATGACATTAATATTGATATGCATTTAAGTCTAATGTAGTCCACAATGTCTA
The DNA here is from genome assembly GCA_037957365.1 of Torreya grandis. NCBI lineage: Eukaryota > Viridiplantae > Streptophyta > Pinopsida > Cupressales > Taxaceae > Torreya > Torreya grandis. The sequence goes on from JARHVA010000730.1 coordinate 722,095, forward strand.
CACTTATAGAAGTTTGAATTTTAAAAATAAAATCTTGGAAATTTATTTTTATTCATCTTAAACCATGGGTTTTCATAATTCTTATTAAAAAAATTGGCTTTATGGTTTTCTATGGACTAAAATAACTAATGTGTCATGTCCTAATGTTTTTAGGACTATTGACAAGGACTTACAAATTACTAACTTTGGGCCCTATCATTATTATCTAAGATTAGGACAAGTGTCAATATTAATATATACATAGACTTTTAACCTTCATGAAAGATTTTAAGCGTTCTAAAGTTTTTGAATTCTAAGACTCTGATAGATGGAATTATTACATTACTCAGAACTTATCACAATTAAAAAAAATTTAAACTTTATTGGTAGCCAAGTCACCATAGGAAATCCACATGGAAGAAACACATTTTACTAAAACAATGTTAACTTCAAATAAAATTATAATTATTCAAAGTTTTGAAGAACTATGAACATGCCACATGGCCTAATTTCATGAACCCTAAATCATCATATTTCAAATCAAAGTTAATAATATAGAAGTCTTAAGGTTTCATAGTTCTAAGGTCTTTACAAGTGTAAAAATTCCATTAACCTAGAACTTGAATGGTTAAAACAAAGTCTAATGGCTAAAAATATCTGTAGTCTAATGATCTCAAGGTTCTGAGCTCTAAGAGTTTAATAATTGGCATAGTTTTTTTAAATCAAAGTTTGAAAGGAGATGTTTCAAGTTAATATTTTAATGGTTCTATGGCATGGAGGGTTTTAGTATACATAGTTATGATATCATTCCATGTGGAAAGATTACACTACCTAGAGCCTTCATAGTGACATACACATTTGAAAGGTTCAAATAACTAAAGTCCCAAACCAATTAGTTCCCACAGTCTTGAGACCACTTCACATGGAATAATTCCATTAATTTTCTACCATGGAGCACATAAAGTAGGATCATAAATAAAAAGGCCCAGGGAAGTGAGAAACAAAAAAGTATCAAGACTAAAGATACACATGTCCAAAGTATGAGTAAATAAGTTTGACAACAAATTAGAAGCTAATAAGTAGGAAATTGACACATGTCTCGAATAATTTATTAGACATTCAATGTTAACAAAGAAAATTTGTATGGAAAATAAAAACCTACCAAAGTTGATAGGTAAATTAATATTTAAATGAGAACAAAATTACAATCTTTTATTTACATTAATTTTGCATGAATTATTCATTCAAGGCAAAACATTTTTTAAATATATGCAAGATCTAAGTTACGGTAAGTAACTTCACCATTGATTTATGAGGAAACATTGAAATTTTGATCTCTTTAGTAACCAAAATCAATGGTTTTCTCAAAAAAATTGTGAAGAGACTTTAGATAGTTTGAAAAGGAATAACATAGCCCTAGTTTATTGATAGGGCTTCCCTAAAAATATAATGCATATCATCCCCTATTGTATACTCCATTTTTAGAAACATTGAGTTTACTCACACAATTTTGATAAGACTGCCCTTAAATTTAACTTCCCATGCTATTAGGCCCTTTAACACATAGTTGAATTTATATCACCATACTCTTCATATGATTGACTATCCCAAGAGGATAAGTAGTACATTGATGACATATAAAAATCAATACCATGGGACTTCTTCAAATGGTAGTGAAATTAGAGTTAATTCCTTATATCAATTTACTTTGATATTTTTTCTCTAATGATACTTATTCTAGGGACTATTTACACCTTTAAAAAAGGGAAGAATGCAGTTTCATATATTTATAGAAGGGAATTTGAGTGACACCTTAGGATTACATCACCTAAGGTAGCATATAATAAAGTCTTGACAATTTCATGGTTCAAGCACAACAATATAGATGGGAAATTGAAATAATGACTAGTGAAAGGCTAGAGACTAAACCATAAGGGAGCCATTTATTCAAATAAACACATCAAATTTAGGCTTGGTATTAGAATAGCCATGGAAATTTTGAAAAAACTCTATGTTTTTTTATAGGATTACCTATGTAGAATTATAATGGGTACCATTTTTGCACATTATCCTCATTTCTAAAAAAATTGTTTCCTTAGGAGAGATAATCAGTGTTAGACAAAAGGCCCAAATGTAGAAATATGAATAAATGTCTATAGGTGGAAAATTTTATATGATGTTATACCTATTAAATTAAATCATTTGGATGGTCCATATATCCCATGGTTTAATAATATAACCATCTAAAAAATATGTTGATAATAGAATTTGTGAAGACTATTCTTTTCTATTTATATATAGGTATAAGAATGAGATTACAAGGATTTGTGAGGAAACATATCCTCAGGTTTACCAATAAAATTATGGCACTCATATACATAAAATATATGAGAATATGAAAATAATTATTATAAAAAATGGGGTATTACTTATACCACCCAAATTTTAGCATAATTTAAATTATAGTAAAAACGGTGGCTCATCTATTTTTACCATGCCACGGTCTATAAAATATTGTAGAGTAAGAGGTAGAACGTCAACTATAAAAAAATATAGATGTATAAATTGAACTTAAACATCATTTTTATTATTATAAAACCCCTCTAAGAATTATACATCTCCAATTCATGGTGAGGGAACATTTCAACTAGGTATGGAAAATTAGAACCCATTAAAAATTTAAATGTGGCCTAATGCAGGGAATGAGACCTTAAAGAAAAAAACATAAAATATATCCAATCCATTAAAGATAATAAAGGTGTGACCATTACATATGTTCACCAAGAGTATGAGCATGATGTTATTTGTCTAAATGCATCAAATTTCTCAAAAGTGTGTACAAATATGAAGGACAATAAAATATTAATAATAGTTTCTAAGGTCACTCAATGTGACGCTAAATTACCAAAGAGTAGGAAAATGAAATGGTAAATAAGGAAGAAAAAGCCTAGATACGTTAGTGGCACCTGACACAATTAAAATACCTAACAAGACAACATAGCCAACCTCCCTCTCTTAGAGGAGAATAAACTAATTTACAAGAGGGAGAGTCCAATAGTCAAAGGGAGGAAAAACACCAAATCAAAAAGGAAATTATTATAGGTCTACCTTTTCCCCATATGGCCTCCACACATATAGTTATTAACACTATTTTTGGGAAAACTATTGTAGTGGATTAGAATATACCTACTCAAAATAGCCAAAATATGAAATTATATGTGGCACCTCACCCTCCACTTAAAACACCCACACAATTAAGTATCCTAGAGTTTCTATAATATTCCTTATCATATCTCCCATCCACTCTTACATCCCCTCAATCACTTAAACAAGGTCCATCTCCATCCATTATTTTATCCACCACCATTGTTCCAATCTCCATTCCTTCATTACCACTTATAGTGGTAGTCCCTAACATTATGGTTCCTTCACTCATTTCATCATCTACCTAACCTAGAATTCTCCCCATAGTCACTTTACAAAAGAATTCTAGAGTTATCCATGCCTCATTCAAAGTCTAATAGCTAGAATAAATACCATTATCAAGTCTTAATACTCTATAAGGATCCCTTGTTGAATAAGTAAAGGAAAAGAGTCTAGACACATGATATCACTACTGGATTATCCCATGAATGAGGAAGAATAGAATGTAGAAGTAATTATAGGACTAGAACCAAGGTTAAGTGAGGAGGGAGCTGATGAAGAATTAAATGAGGAGGTATAATTTGAAAATGATGAAAAAAATGAGTCTAGTATGTTTATAAGAATAATAATCTACTATTCTAGTACTAAGCCAACATATCCTCACTAAAAAGGAAAGATAAAACATTAATATGGTGGTTTCCTCTCTTTGTTATTATATTAATATTTTAATTAATTTATCTAAAAATTTTCCTCTATCTATTCCATGGCCACCATTATCTAGCTCAATTGATTTTTTATTCTTTCAAAATCAACATAAATAAAGGCTCCAAAGAAAAAAGTCTATTTTCATAATTTGGTTTCAATTTAAAAAATTTATCCTAAATGGACATCAATAACACAAACATATTCAACATAATTAGAGCTACCATTTCCACAATCTACACCAATATAGTCCACCACAGTGATAGTTGTGAAAAATCCAAACTTGACTAAATATGTGGCTAAATTCACCCCTCAAAGGGAATCCTCACCATGGGAAATAATTATTTATCCACATCTATATTTACCTATTAAAATAAGTAATTAATTATCACCTATAGTAATAACTCTCCATCCAATGATTAATCCATCCTCTACCTCTGAAACCCCAAGTCAAAAAGAAGAAAAAGGGGAACTTGTTCCTAAATGGGTTAAAGAGTTTCAATGTTGAATAGATGAGATATATAATTTGGTCATCACTAAATTATCTAAAATATTAAATAATTGTTATAGGTAGATTTATATAATATAAAGGGTGTATAAGAGGAAGGTGGTGAACACAAATACAAGGGAGGAGTTAGAGTTTGACCAAAAGGAAATTTTGTTTCTCATGGCCAAAAAGCTCAAAAAGAATCCAACTGACCCAACATTATATACAAATGATTTATATTATTTTGTGGATTTAGTTATACAAGTAATCAAATAAATGTACTTTTGAGGTAAACATACCCCCATTTTTGAAAATTTGGACCTTGGAGATACTTTGAACCTTAACACTAAAACTAGGGCATGTTTTGAACATCATTAGAATTTGAAGATCATCCACTTTGATAAAGTTGGCCTACTGGTTTATGGTTTTGCTTTTAGTTCACCTAATGTTACTAGTAATTTCCCTTCATATGATAAGTTTTAAGCTTCATGGAGACCTTAAGAATGGATCATGCTCAGATCCTCATAGTTTATCTTCATTCAAGCTTTTACTAGCCTTTAGTCTATGAAAATTTAGGCTTGGATTCATGTTCTAAAGACCCTCCTTCAAAAACCCATAGCATAAGTCCTTGGTCAAATCTACATTTGGTAGGAGAAAATTGGTAGGAATATTTCAAATTAATTTGTACTTAAGCCTAATTTTTTTTGTTAAGGCTTGGTTGTATTTCTTAACATGACTAGACGTTAACCTAAAAGTCCTACTTGGTCCCTTTTATTTCCCCCTTTTATTTTATTTATTTCTAACCAATTTTAATGTTTGTGTTAGTATGGTCCCTTTTAATTTTTATATCATGGTCCCCTTGGTTATATATTTAGCTCAAAGTATTAATCCTAAGGCCCAATCATTTTTATTAACTTGAATGAGACCTTAATCTTAACACTTCAGCCTAAGTCCTTATCACCCTAAACCCTGACTTAAACACTTTTTCCTTTTGTAGATCCAAAAAATCTCATTCTATCATAGATATTTATTGAACAAAGTGAAGATGATGCTAAAATTTCAAATACCAAAGAAACACCACAGAGGTGACAAGTGTCACCATCTCAAGAACTCAAAGAAATATCAACAACCCACAGGTCATCCCCAAGGTCAATAGGTTTAAAGGTCAAGATCCCCATAAATATTCCACATGGCACTCCCACATATGAAGATTAATGTTAATAGAACCCTGAAATAGTGGCATACACTCAGTCAAATATTTTTTATAGGGCTCTTGCTCCATCATGGATATTAATAAGATGGAGTTAATTTAATTTGAGATCTATGGAATAGAAGAATTTAATAAGATTAAAATTGATGTTCTCATAGCCATCATTTAACATCGATAAGACCATCAAATTTTAACCCAACAAACCTATGGAACTTCATGATCTTAAATTTGATGTTATTACGAACACAATTTGACATCTATGAGGCCAAAAAATTCAAGCTCCTTAAATGTTTTACTTAGACAAAGAGGCATGTTTTATATCATTTGAGGGGTCATTTGATATCATGATTTAAAACATAGCATAAAATATTTTAGCCTGATTATATGGCACATTTATTTATATGAAATAAATTATCTTAAAATATTTTAGCCTAAGTTTATTTCTATGATAATACACTGATTAAAGTTTGTGCATCTTGTAGGATCAATGATTCATGCTTCATCGAGACCAAATGATCCAATGGCATGAAATTGTCAACAACTACTCAATAGAACTCTAAGAGCCCATATGATTGAAATGTGGTAGATATTCATTCAATATATGACTAATGTAAAATATAGAGCTTTGAAATCCCATGAAGGTGATAAGTGGTACAAACCATAGCACTAGATACAAAGATAACCAATAATGTGTAAATCTTGGATCATGATAAACAACCCACATTGATCCATGGGCAATGATCCAATAGCACAAAATAAAAGTGAAATTTTCAAAAAATAATGGATAATGATTTTAAGAAATTTATGAGAAATGTATTTAAATTTTTTCTATATATATAAAATAAGCACCACACAGGCACAAAATAACACAATATATTATTTAATGTGCTTGAAAGGGAAAAAATATGAAGGCAAAGGTCAAAATAAAATTTGAGACATGAATTAGCCTATGTCAAAGTAAGCTATCATGATTAAAGAAATAAGAGAGCCCTAAACTTGAAAAAAAGACCCTAATTTGAAATCAGATTGATCATAGTTAGGCTAAAAAGAGTCCAATTGTAATTTGAGCATGAAGGAATTAACCTAGAGACCATTTATAGCATAGTGGTGAGTAATTTAAAAGTGTGTAAGCCATGGTAGCTCAAAAGCAACAAAAAAGGGATGAGATAGAGTTTTACCTATCTATAGATAATGAGAGAAGGGTTTTCAAAGACACACACCTAGACACTGTTACATTAAACACAGGTAATAAGAACTAGTTTGACCTCTTATAAACCATTGAGGAGATAAAAGCCATCATGAAATAGGAACAAAAGATTTCCACCATAAATATAAGATACTAAAACCTCATTTTAGTCAAAATGGCTAGTCTCTACCATGTTACTACTAAAACCAAGGTACTCCATTGTATTGACATCCTTGCTCTCATTTTTAAAGATTGTATAATTGAACAAGACTAGATAATTCATAAAGGAAGATCTAAGATAATTGCATAGATTTTCCCATTGGCTTTTAAAATATATTAAAAATTAGGAAAACCCTAAGATATTTTACCAGTCATTAAATAATAGACTAGAAAGAATGATTTAGAAACTATCCTTAGACCATGGCTGCTCCAAGGGAACCACATAATCTATGACCCTACATGAAGAATCTTGGTTGCCCAATTTAGTGAGGAAATTAGGGTAATTATGACTCTATTAAATATAATATATGGGGCCTTATCCACCACATATGTTAATAAGAGTTGGGTATCTTATGTCTATTTGATGGTAGAAAAAGAGCTCACTCTGCCAATTAGAGAGATGACCAACATCCATCTAGAATGACAATTCACTACCATTACGAAGAAAACCGATGTCCAATTATTCATGATGTCTTATATACTAGATGCCATGATATCCTCCACAAATATCTCTTATATCAAAAATTGGTTACTTGAGGAAAGATTCACAGTCTTCCACTAATAATCCAAACTACACATTTTCAAATATAGACACAACATGCACTTCATTTGTGATTTTGTTTATCCTTCTTTAGTATAAGTTATTATAGGGATTTCCATACCCAAGATTATCCCTCTAATCAAGAAATATGTAGAGCTAATGGGAGATATCTGGTTGTATCAATATTATATAGTTATCAAAATTGAAGGGATTTTGATTCAACATTATAAGTTGCCCGTATATGTTCCCACCAAACTAGTAGAGAAAAAAATTGCATATCAACTTCTTTATGGTGTTGATGGAGTATGCAAAGAGAAAAGGAAAGGCCCCATCCATCCCTTTCCATTGATAATTGGTAGAACTATTTTATAATATTGGAAACATGTTGACACTATCTATAGACATAGAGGCTCCTTCATATTTTAGCTAGATGACCTAAGGTAGTAGGACCCTAATGACAAGGTCACCAAACATGTTAAAAGCAAGAAATTGCCCAAACCAATTTATGACCATCAAATTGGTCCCTATGACATTTGAATATCAATTCTAATAGTTTTGAGCAGGTATGGGTTAGGTTCAAAAGATAAAATGTTAGACTTGAACATAGACTTACTAGTAACGAGAAGCCACTAGGTGACATATGGAAAATGGGATATCTATAATACCATTTGCTTCTTCGACATTTTAGGGCCCCTTAAGAGAAACCTCAAATATAAGTGCCACAACTCCAAGCATAGATTATACAAGGTTATGGTAAAGAAACATTAGAAGATAGAACTGGTGAGGGATCATCATCCTTAGCCCTACCTAGAAGACTAACATCTCGTATTTAATTCCTAGGCATGATTGCCCCAGAGCCTAATGAGATATTGGAAGATGTCCTCAAGGTCTTCATTTAGGCATATAGATCTGATGGAGAGAAGGAATATGTTGAAGGATCTTATGCCCAAATAAGGAGGTTGAGAAAGAAAAAAGGAAATAAGTTGCCCTGGATTTAGTTCTAATGGCACCATTAAGGAAGTGAAAGGTAGAATTAACAATGGTACAAGTTGGAAAAAATAAGCCCATGTTGACTTTCACTCACCCTATGAGTGAAATCAACTTATTTAGTGATGAATACCCCATTTATGGACCAATCATCCCTATTTAGTTCATCTATGGAAAAATGTAGAAGATCCCCTCATTATCCCATTCATGTGCCCTGAACCAAACTATCAATATTGATGTAATGATGATATAAAGCTATAAATAAGGTATTTGATGAAGGATGATGAAGATAGAAGAATAGTGCCCACTATAGGGTCAGATAACAAACAAATTAAGGCTTTAAGAGAATCAAGTAGCACAAAGATGGAGGCTCATAAACCTCCAAAGTACATAGAACCAAGTATCACTACTCAATTCAATATTGAAACAATATGATTAGAAAAAGTGACAACTATAAACACCATGGTTGGGATTAAACAATTCACCTTTCAAAAGGTTGAGCCATTTGTAGGTTTAACTTCAATTAGAGACTAGAGAGCTGTTGAGCATCCCATCCATGTAGAGGACATTAAAAAACTAAGGCTCACTGAGCTCAAGTCAGAGCAAGCATCAAGTGTATGAAGTAAATAATATATAATCTAGAGAAGGAAAAGGATAATTTGGAAACATAAGTTGTCTTATCAGTGCCTAAGGCATTGATCAAGATGATAGATGAATCTTTCTATGACATGTTTGATGCATTTAAAATAATGAAGCTAAAGCATAGTGCATTGTTACATTAGAATATAGTGGCTAAGGGTCTAATAACCCAATGAAAAGCTTTAAAGGATAAATTAATAGGGTTAATCAACGTTTTGGTTGAAAATCCTATCCCTAGGTTAAAGACCAATAGTTTAGGACATTTTAATGCAATTTTAGGAATTATTTTTAAAAAAGTCTAGAGTTTATGTACTTGGTTAAAAGATATAGAGAGACTCCTGAAGGATGATTAGGAACTAATAAAAAGGATTAACTATGTCCTGAGGACAATTCTCACTGACCCTATATATCCGACTATCTTGGGCATCATGAAAGATGATGAATTCAAGCACATGGCTATTTTGGTGATCCAAGAAATAGGAAATAAGAATCAATAACAATCTAAGGTAGACAATAGTAGGATATTGGACATGATACTTAATTCAAGAGAAAGGATAACTTAGGCCAAGAGCATCAAGGAATAAATGGCTATAAATAACAAGGAATTAAATGAGGTAGCTGACAAAGAGGAAGATTGTCTCCTAAAATAAGCTATGGACTTAGAGCTTGTTAATGAATAACATAAAAAATCCATGAATATCCTTCAGTATCAACAATTAATTTATTATGCATAGAGCCCACCAATTAATTGATATTCCAATGTTTAAAAGCATTACAACATTTTAAAAATGGAATATTCTATTTTCAAAGCATATGCTAGTTTATTGGCATATTTGCCTCTAGGTCAATATATTTTAGAAAAGCAAGTGTTTTCTAAAACTTTATATAAAATTGATAGTTATCTTTAATTCTTGTATATTTATATATTTCTACTAACTAGTATACTATCTTTTCCTCCTATAAAAGATAGTACCACCATTTTTTAAAGGGAGTGAATTTTGAGCAAAACTTGTATACTTTGAGTAGTTAATACAATCAAGGAATTATGTAAATATTGTCCAATTTTATTTGTGTTAATTGTTATATGGATTTTCTCTCAATTTTTAGTCTTAAATCTTAAATCTTAATGTTTTATATGAATTTTGAGTTTCATCTTTGATTACAGGGTTGCTAATTTGCGCTTATACTAGATTAGTTGAATGATCTTGAATTTCTTCATTTTATTTTCTCTACATTAGAATGCATAAATTCTATTTGAATGTGGTATAAAATCTTTAAAGTAAATTTGGTTCATACTTTTACTTCTTTATATCATCTTTTTAATTTTTCTTTGTGTGTAGTGAGATCTGAGCTTATATTAATTTGCACTATACTACTTAAATGCATACTCATTTGTAATTGAAAATTTGTCATAATGTTTTAGGCTAAGATCAATAATCACTTATTCTTTTTCTGCCTTGCCCTTCTCTTTTGATTCTTTTTTAACTACATCAATCTAGTTTATATTTAATTGTAAATGTTCATTATATTAGTTTTAATTTAAACTTTGATCATAACTCACCATTTTTAACATAGGTACTTAGACATTGAAAATATTTGGAGCATGATGGCTCCCAACCATCAATTAATGTAAATTTTTTGGAATAGATAAACATTGTTATGTCTCTATTTCACCATAGGTGACATAATTTGCCAAAACCTACTAATCTTGCTCTGAATTCCCAAAATTCTAAAATGAGAAGTGTTCTTTGAACACTAAGGGCACCTATGATACATTTATAAGAATCAATATGAAGAGCTTCTACTGACACTAGGAGGGCCAATATTTGTGAATTAGTTGAATCTTTACTAAATATCTATGTTTTTTTATTAAGGATTGATGTTATCTTTGCACTTTTATGTAATTATTTGCTCAAAAGTGTACATATCATTGATCTTGGTGGTACTTGACCCATCTTGGAGCTTCCTTTAGACAAAGATCATAGGTTTTTGATGTTTAAAGTCTAATTTTGGTAAAGATAGATTAAGATCAAAGGATCTATAGTATTTGAGGTCAAAATAGCTTGTTTTGATCAAAGGTAGATAAATCTTTCATAAAAATAGTTTATTTGAGCTTATAAGTGTAAATATTAATCATATTTGTATAATTGGACACACTTTTGAGATAACATAGTCAAATGTTGGCATCCTTTACTATTCTTTATATAAATATTTGAAAAATTATATTAATGTGTAGGTTTAATCCTTGTTCTTTATAAATATTAACTTGACACATATTATTTTAAATATGATCTTCAATCTTCAATATGGAATTACTAAGGATTTGAACATGATCACACTCAGATACAAGAGAAACTTTGTTTGAGCTAGAAGTCCATAAAAGATCCAAGTGAGTTAAAGGTAGGCATAGACATTGCAAATATTTACCAACTTAACCTCTTTAAGGCACCCTTGCCTTTGATCTTCATCCATGTATGGCTTTGTTGGGAGAATTTTTGATCAATGTGTTAGGTGTGGTACATGATCTCCCACATAATCTTCAAAAATAATTGCCAACATTTAGTACAATTGGTTTGTAAGTACTGGGGAACATATTAAATCTTTCAAAGCTACTTTAAAGTTGTTAAATTTTAAACATAAATATGTAACATGTATATTATTCCTCTTTACTTTTAAATTTTATACATACAAATGGTTTCTCAATTTGCCTGACAATTGCATTACTAGATGGGATGGTCTCATTTAATTCCTTGTTATTTATAGCCATTGATTCCTTGATGCTCTTGGCCTAAGTTATCATTTCTCTTGAATTAAGTATCATGTCCAATATCCTACTATTGTCTACCTTAGATTGTTATTGATTCTTATTTCCTATTTCTTGGATCACCAAAATAGCCATGTGCTTGAATTCATCATCTTTCATGATGCCCAAGATAGTGGGATATATAGGGTCAGTGAGCATTGTCCTAAGGACATAGTTAATCCTTTTTATTAGTTCCTAATCATCCTTCAGGAGTCTCTCTATATATTTTAACCAAGTACATAAACTCTAGACTTTTTTAAAAACAATTCCTAAAATTGCATTAAAATGTCCTAAACTATTGGTCTTTAACCTAGGGATACGGTTTTCAACCAAAATGATGATTAACCCTATTAATTTATCCTTTAAAGCTTTTCGTAGGGTTATTAGACCCTTAGCCACTATATTCTAATGTAACAATGCACTATGATTTAGCTTCATTATTTTCAATGCATCAAACATGTCATAGAAAGATTCATCTATCATCTTGATCAATGCCTTAGGCACTGATAAGAAAACTTATGTTTCTAAATTATCCTTTTCCTTCTCTAGATTATATATTATTTACTTCATACATTTGATGCTTGCTCTGACTTGAGCTCAGTGAGCCTTAGTTTTTTAATGTCCTCTACATGGATGGGATGCTCAACAGGTCTCTAGTCTCTAATTTAAGTTAAACCTACAAATGGCTCAACCTTTTGAAAGGTGAATTATTTAATCCCCACCATGGTGTTTATAGTTTTCACTTTTTCTAAGCCTATTGTTTCAAGATTTAATTGAGTAGTGATACTTGGTTCTATGTACTTTGGAGGTTTATGAGCCTCCATCTTTGTGCTACTTGATGCTCTTAAAGCCTTGATTTGTTTGTTATCTGACCCTATAGTGGGCACTATTCTTCTGTCTTCCTCATCCTTCATCAAATACCTTATCTATAGCTTGATATCATCATTACATCAATATTGATAGTTTGGTTCAGGGCACATGAATGGGATAATGAGGGGATCTTCTACATTTTCCATAGATGAACTAATAAGGATGATTAGTCCATGAATGGGGTATTCATCACTAAATAAGTTGATTTCACTCATAGGGTGAGTGAAAGTCAACATGGGATTATTTTTTCAAACTTGTACCATTGTTAATTCTACCTTTCACTTCCTTAATGGTGCCATTAGAACTAAATCCAGGGCAACTTATTTCCTTTTTTCTTTCTCAACCTCCTTGTTTGGGCATAAGATCCTTCAACATATTCCTTCTCTCCATAAGATCTATATGCTACAATGAAGACCTTGAGGAAATCTTCCAATATCTCATTAGGCTCTAGGGCAATCATGCCTACGAATTAAATAGGGGATGCTAGTCTTCAAGGTAGGGCTAAGGATGATGATCCCTCACCAGTTCTATCTTCTAATGTTTCTTTACCATAACCTTGTATAATCTATGCTTGGATTTGTGGCACTTATATTTGAGGTTTCTCTTAAGGGGGCCTAAAATGTCGAAGAATAAAATGGTATTATAGATATCCCATTTTCCATATGTCACCTAGTGGCTTCTCGTTACTAGTAAGTCTATGTTCAAGTTTAACATTTTATCTTTTGAACCTAACCCATACCTACTCAAAACTATTATAATTGATATTCAAATGTCATAGGGACCAAGTTGATGGTCATAAATTGGTTTAGGCAATTTCTTGCTTTTAACATGTTTGGTGACCTTGTCATTAGGGTCCTACTACCTTAGGTCATCTAGCTAAAATATGAAGGAGCCTCTATGTCTATAGATAGTGTCAACATGTTTCCAATATTATAAAATAGTTCTACCAATTATCAATGGAAAGGGATGGATGGGGCCTTTCCTTTTCTCTTTGCATACTCCATCAATGCCATACAAAAGTTGATATGCAATTTCTTTCTCTACTAGTTTGGTGGGAACATATACTATAATGTTGAATCAAAATCCCTTCAATTTTGATAACTATATAATATTGATACAACCAGATATCTCCCATTAGATCTACATATTTCTTGATTAGAGGGATAATCCTGGGTATGCAAATCCCTATAATAACTTCTACTAAAGTAGGATAAACACAATCACAAATGAAGTGCATGCTGTGTCTATAATTGAAAATGTGTAGTTTGGATTATTAGTGGAAGACTGTGAATCTTCCGTCAAGTAACCAATTTTGGATATATGAGATATTTGTGGAGGATATCATGGCATCTATTAGATAAGACATCATGAAGAATTGGACATCGGTTTTCTTCTTAATGGTAGTGAATTGTCATTCTAGATGGATGTTGGTCATCTCTCTAATTGGCAGAGTGAGCTCTTTTTCTTCCATCAAATAGACATAAGATACCCAAATATTATTAACATATGTGGTGGATGAGGACCCATATATTATATTTAATAGAGTCATAATTACCCTAATTTCCTCACTAAATTGGGCAACCAAGATTCTTCATGCAGGGTCATAGATTATGTGGTTCCCTTGGAGCAGCCATGGTCTAAGGATAGTTTCTAATTCATTCTTTCTAGTCTATTATTTAATGACTGGTAAAATATCTTAGGGTTTTCCTAATTTTTAATATATTTTAAAAGCCAATGGGAAAATCTATGCAATTATCTTAGATCTTCCTTTATGAATTATCTAGTCTTGTTCAATTATACAATCTTTAAAAATGAGAGCAAGGATGTCAATACAATGGAGTACCTTGGTTTTAGTAGTAACATGGTAGAGACTAGCCATTTTGACTAAAATGAGGTTTTAGTATCTTATATTTATGGTGGAAATCTTTTTTTCCTCTTTCATGATGGCTTTTATCTCCTCAATGGTTTATAAGAGGTCAAACTAGTTCTTATTACCTGTGTTTAATGTAACAGTGTCTAGGTGTGTGTCTTTGAAAACCCTTCTCTCATTATCTATAGATAGGTACAACTCTATCTCATCCCTTTTTTGTTGCTTGTGAGCTACCATGGCTTCCACAGTTTTAAATTACTCACCACTATGCTATAAATGGTCTCTAGGTTAATTCCTTCATGTTCAAACTACAATTGGACTCTTTTTAGCCTAACTATGATCAATCTGATTTCAAATTAGGGTCTTTTTTTCAAGTTTAGGGCTCTCTTATTTCTTTAATCATGATAGCTTACTTGGACATAGGCTAATTCATGTCTCAATTTTATTTTGACCTTTGCCTTTATATGTTTTCCCTTTCAAGCACATAAAATAATATATTGTGTTATTTTGTGCCTGTGTGGTGCTTATTTTATATATATAGAAAAAATTTAAATACATTTCTCATAAATTTCTTAAAATCATTATCCATTATTTTTTGAAAATTTCCCTTTTATTTTGTGCTATTGGATCATTGCCCATGGATCAATGTGGGTTGTTTATCATGATCCAAGATTTACACATTATTGGTTATCTTTGTATCTAGCGCTATGGTTTGTGCCACTTATCACCTTCATGGGATTTCTAAGCTCTATATTTTACATTAGTCATATACTGAATGAATATCTACCACATGTCAATCATATGGGCTCTTAGAGTTCTATTGAGTAGTTGTTGACAATTTCATGCCATTGGATCATTTGGTCTCGATGAAGCATGAATCATTGATCCTACAAGATGCACAAACTTTAATCAGTGTATTATCATAGAAATAAACTTAGGCTAAAATATTTTAGGATAATTTATTTCATATAAATAAATGTGCTGTATAATTAGGCTAAAATATTTTATGCTATGTTTTAAATCATGATATCAAATGACCCCTGAAATGATATAAAACATTCCTCTTTGTCTAAGTAAAACATTTAAGGAGATTGAATTTGTTGGCCTCATAGAAGTCAAATTGTGTTCGTAAGAACATCAAATTTAAGATCATGAAGTTCCATAGGTTTGTTGGGTTAAAATTTTATGGTCTTATCGATGTTAAATGATGGTTATGAGAACATCAATTTTAAGCTTATTAAATTCTTCTATTCCATAGATCTCGAATTAAATTAACTCCATCTTATTAATATCCATGATGGAGCAAGAGCCCTCTAATCAATATTTGACTGAGTGTATGCCACTATTTCAGGGTTTTATTAACATTAATCTTCATATGTGGGAGTGCCATGTGGAATATTTATGGGGATCTTGACCTTTAAACCTATTGACCTTGGGGATGACCTGTGGGTTGTTGATATTTCTTTGAGTTCTTGAGATGGTGACACTTGTCACCTCTGTGGTGTTTCTTTGGTCTTTCACACATTAACATCATCTTCACTTTGTTCAATAAATATCTATGATAGAATGATATTTTTTGGATCTACAAAAGGAAAAAGTGTTTAAGTCAGGGTTTAGGGTGATAAGGACTTAGGCTAAAGTGTTAAGATTAAGGTCTCATTCAAGTTAATAAAAATGATGGGTCCTTAGGATTAATACTTTAAGCTAAATATATAACCAAGGGGACCATGACATAAAAATTAAAAGGGACCATACTAACACAAACATTAAAATTTGTTAGAAATAAATAAAATAGAAGGGGGAAATAAAAGGGACCAAGTAGGACTTTTAGGTTAACGTCTAGTCATGTTAAGAAATACAACCAAGCCTTAACAAAAAAAATTAGGCTTAAGTACAAAGTAATTTGAAATATTCCTACCAATTTTCTCCTACCAAATGTAGATTTTAACCAAGGAATTATGCTATGGGTTTTTGAAGGAGAGTCTTTAGAACATGAATCCAAGCCTAAATTTTCATAGACTAAAGGCTAGTAAAAGCTTGAATGAAGATAAACTATGAGGATCTGAGCATGATCCATTCTTAAGGTCTCCATGAAGCTTAAAACTTATCATATGAAGGGAAATTACTAGTAAAATTAGGTGAACTAAAAGCAAAACCATAAACCAGTAGGCCAACTTTATCAAAGTGGATGATCTTCAAATTCTAATGATGTTCAAAACATGCCCTAGTTTTAGTGTTAAGGTTCAAAGTATCTCCAAGGTCCAAATTTTCAAAAATGGGGGTATGTTTACCTCAAAATTACATTTATTTGATTACTTGTATAACTAAATCCACAAAATAATATAAATCATTTGTATATAATGTTGGGTCAGTTGGATTCTTTTTGAGCTTTTTGGCCATGAGAAACAAAATTTCCTTTTGGTCAAACTCTATCTCCTCCCTTGTATTTATGTTCACCACCTTCCTCTTATACACCCTTTATATTATATAAATCTACCTATAAAAATTATTTAAGATTTTAGATAATTTAGTGATGACCAAATTATATATCTCATCTATTCAACATTGAAACTCATTAACCCATATAGGAACAAGTTCCCCTTTTTCTTCTTTTTGACTTGGGGTTTCAGAGGTAGAGGATGGATTAATCATTGGATGGAGAGTTATTACTATAGGTGATAATTAATTACTTATTTTAATAGGTAAATATAGATGTGGATAAATAATTATTTCCCATGGTGAGGATTCCCTTTGAGGGGCGAATTTAGCCACATATTTAGTCAAGTTTGGATTTTTCACAACTATCACTGTGGTGGACTATATTGGTGTAGATTGCAGAAAAGGTAGCTCTAATTATGTTGAATATGTTTGTGTTATTTATGTCCATTTAGGATAAAATTTTTAAATTGAAACCAAATTAATAAAATAGACTCTTTTCTTTGGAGCCTTTATTTATGTTGATTTTGAAAGAATAAAAACTCAATTGAACTAGATAATGGTGGGCATGGAATAGATAGAGGAAAATTTGTAGATAAATTAATTAAAATATTAATATAATAATCAAGAGAGGAAAACACCATATTAATGTCTTATCTTTCATTTTTAGTGAGGATATGTTGGCTTAGTACTGGAATAGTAGATTATTATTCTTATAAACATACTAGACTCATTTTTTTCATCATTTTCAAATTATACCTCCTCATTTAATTCTTCATCAGCTCCCTCCTCACTTGACCTTGGTTCTAGTCCTATAATTACTTCTACATTCTATTCTTCCTCATTCATGGGATAATCCAGTAGTGATATCATGTGTCTAGACTCTTTTCCTTTACTTATTCAACAAGGGATCCTTATAGAGTATTAAGACTTGATAATGGTATTTATTCTAGATATTAGACTTTGAATGAGGCATGGATAACTCTAGAATTCTTTTGGAAAGTGACTATGGGGAGAATTCTAGGTGAGGTAGATGATGAAGTGAGTGAAGGAACCATAATGTTAGGGACTACCACTATAAGTGGTAATGAAGGAATGGAGATTGGAACAATGGTGGTGGATAGAATAATGGATGGAGATGGACCTTGTTTAAGTGATTGAGGGGATGTAAGAGTGGATGGGAGATATGAAAAGGAATCTTATATAAACTCTAGGATACTTAATTGTGTGGGTGTTTTAAGTGGAGGGTGAGGTGCCACATATAATTTCATATTTTGGCTATCTTGAGTAGGTATATTCTAATCCACTACAATAGTTTTGCCAAAAATAGTGTTAATAACTATATGTGTGGAGGCCATATGGGGAAAAAGGTAGACCTATAATAATTTCCTTTTTGATTTGGAGTTTTCCCTCCCTTTGACTATTGGACTCTCCCTCTTGTAAATTAGTTTATTCTCCTCTAAGAGAGGCAGGTTGGCTATGTTGTCTTGTTAGGTATTTTAATTATGTCAGGTGACACTAACGTATCTAGGCTTGTTATTCCTTATTTACCATTTCATTTTCCTACTCTTTGGTAATTTAGGGTCACATTGAGTGACCTTAGAAACTATTATTAATATTTTATTGTCCTTCATATGTGTACACACTTTTGAGAAATCTGATGCATTTAGACAAATAACATCATGCTCATACTCTTGGTGAACATATTTAATGGTCACACCTTTATTATATTTAATGGATTGGATATATTTTATATTTTTTTCTTTCAGGTCTCATTCCCTGCATTAGGCCACATTTAAATTTTTAATGGGTTCTAATTTTCCATACCTAGTTGAAATGTTCCCTCACCATGAATTGGAGATGTATAATTCTTAGAGGGGTTTTATAATAATAAAAATGATGTTTAAGTTCAATTTATACATCTATATTTTTGTATAGTTGATGTTCTACCTCTTACTCTACAATATTTTATAGACCGTGGCATGGTAAAAATAGATGAGCCACCATTTTTACTATAATTTAAATTATGCGAAAATTTGGGTGGTATAAGTAATACCCCATTTTTTATAATAATTATTTTCATATTCTCATATATTTTATGTATATGAGTGCCATAAATTTATTGGTAAGCCTGAGGATATATTTCCTCACAAATCCTTGTAATCTCATTCTTATACCTATATATAAATAGAAAAGAATAGTCTTCACAAATTCTATTATCAACATATTTTGTAGATGGTTATATTATTAAACCATAGGATATATGGACCATCCCAATGATTTCATCTAATAGGTATAACATCATATAAAATTTTCCACCAATAGACATTTATTCATATTTCTACATTTAGGCCTTTTGTCTAACACTGATTATCTCTCCTAAGGAAACAATTTTTTTAGAAATGAGGATAATGTCCAAAAATGGTACCCATTATAATTCTACATAGGTAATCCTATAAAAAACATAGAGTTTGTTTAAAATTTTCATGGCTATTCTAATACCAAGCCTAAATTTGATGAGTTTATTAGAATAAATGGCTCCCTTATGGTTTAGTCTCTAGCCTTTCGCTAGTCATTATTTCAATTTCCCATCTATATTGTTGTGCTTTAACCATGAATTTGTCAAGACTTTATTATAGGCTACCTTAGGTGATGCAATCCTAGGGTGTCTCTCAAATTCCCTTTTATAAATATATGAAATTGCATTCTTCCCTTTTTTAAAGGTGTAAATAGTCCCTATAATAAGTATCATTAGAGAAAAAATATCAAAGTAAATTGATATAAGGAATTAACTCTAATTTCACTACCATTTGAATAAGTCCCATGGTATTTATTTTTATATGTCATCAATGTACTACTTATCCTCTTGGGATAGTCAATCATATGAAGAGTATGGTGATACAAATTCAACTATGTGTTAAAGGGCCTAATAGCATGGGAAGTTAAATTTAAGGGCACTCTTATCAAAATTGTGAGAGTATACTCAATGTTTCTAAAAATGGAGTATAAAATAGGGGATTATATGCATTATATTTTTAGGGAAGCCCCATCAATAAACTAGGTCTATGTTATTCCTTTTCAAACTATCTAAAGTCTCTTCACAATTTTTTTGAGAAAACCATTGATTTTGGTTACTAAAGAGATAAAAATTTCAATGTTTCCTCATAAATCAATGGTGAAGTTACTTACCTTAACTTAGATCTTGCATATATTTCAAAATTTTTTTGCCTTGAATGAATAATTCATGCAAAATTAATGTAAATAAAAGATTTTAATTTTGTTCTCATTTTAAATATTAATTTACCCATCAACTTTGGTAGGTTTTTATTTTCCATACAAATTTTATTTGTTAACATTGAATGTCTAATAAATTATTTGAGACATGTGTCAATTTCTTACTTATTAGCTTCTAATTTGTTGTCAAACTTATTTACTCATAGTTTGGACATGTGTATCTTTAGTCCTGATACTTTTTTGTTTCTCACTTCCCTGGGCCTTTTTATTTATGATCCTACTTTATGTGCTCCATGGTAGAAAATTAATGGAATTAATCCATGTGAAGTGGTCTCAAGACTGTGGGAACTGATTGGTTTTGGACTTTAGTTATTTGAACCTTTCAAATGTGTATGTCACTATGAAGGCTCTAGGTAGTGTAATCTTTCCACATGGAATGATATCATAACTATGTATAATAAAACCCTCCATGCCATATAACCATTAAATAATTAACTTGAAACTTCTCCTTTCAAAATTTGATATAACAAAACTATGCCAATTATTAAACTCTCAGAGCTCAGAACCTTGAGATCATTAGACTACAGATATTTTTAGCCATTAGACTTTGTTTTAACCATTCAAGTTCTAGGTTAATGGAATTTTTACACTTGTAAAGACCTTAGAACTATGAAACCTTAAGACTTATATATTATTAACTTTGATTTAAAATTTTGTGGTTTAGGCTTCATGAAATTAGACCATGTGGCATGTTCATAGTTATTCAAAACTTTGAATACTTATAATTTTATTTGAAGTTTACATTGTTTTAGTAAAATGTGTTTCTTCCATGTGGATGTCCTATGGTGACTTGGCTACCAATAAAGTTTAGAATTTCTTTTTTAATTGTGATAAGTTTTGAGTAATGTAGTAATTCCATCTATCAGAGTCTTAGAATTCAAAAACTTTAGACACTTAAAATTTTTCATGAAGGTTAAAAGTCTATGTATAGATTAATATTGACACTTGTCCTAATCTTAGATAATAATGATGGGGCCCAAAGATAATAATTTTTAAGTCCTTTTCAATAGTCCTACAAACATTAGGACATGACACATTAGTTAATTTAGTCCATAGAAAACAATATAGCCAATTTTTTTAATAAGAATTATGAAAACCCAAGGTTTAAGATGAATAAAAATAAATGTCCAAGATTTTATTTTTAAAATTCAAACTTATATAAGTGTAGACATTGTGGACTACATTATACTTAAATGCATATCAATATTAATGTCATGGATGTATAAGGCCTATATGACATTTAATACTAATATTAAAACCATAGTGGGTCCTTATTTGAATCTTAAAATAGGGTGTGTGTGTGTATGTGTTAGGTTACAACACATTATATCTCTATATGACATCAACACCATATGTTACCTCCTAATCATAACCAATGTAGGCACATGTAGGGTTGCATGAATAGTATGGTAATTAGCTTCTATTCTCATCCACAAGATATGATCATCAACCATAAGAGGTAATATAGTTTGTTGTAGATATAACAATCTAAAATAATAATTTGGCCCATTATATATTATATGTAACTTAAAATGCTATTAAATTGTGATCTTGTTACACCCGTATTGAAGATCCAATAAAGAATTAGGCATAATTTTCCAACACAATGACACATGGATATAATTTACATGGGTATAAATCCATTAGACTTATGACACAACACACATATGGTCCTCAGTCTAATGAGGGCCTTATGGATATCCAAAATCCATGTAATGTAAACTTGAAATAATTTTATGATGATCTTGTGCTCATTATATTGATTTGAACTTATATCCCACTAGGATAACTCCATCTAATTAATAATATGTGGTGTGTCACATACCATAGTAGTAAATGTAATAATAAACCCTAAAATAACATGGATTTACTCTAATGTGATTGCCACCTTAATTATATCCACATTGACCAACCATATGAAAATTTTATTCATCCTCTCCCATCACCATATAAACATAACAATACGATCCATAGTGAGAGGTATGTGGCACATCATCATAATCCATTTGAAGCCTAAAATCACAATTAAGTTTTTTTCCACAAACAAAAATACCTCTAGGAGGTCTAGTAGACAAATGGAATATATGCTCAACTATAATATCTATCATCTCAAAAAAGTGTCAAATAAAAAATTATAATCATATTTTGGTCAAAAAAATGGAAAAAAAAAATTAAAAAATAATGAAAAATAAAAAATAATTAAATTTTCAATTTTTATACTACATTAACTAAGCATCCAACTACACCAAACATGGCCTATGATACTATCCAAAGAATAATTTATATTACATTGGTCATACCCTATGGTATCAACCAAAGTATCTTGTAACTACATTTGCCATACCCTACACTATCAACTATTCTCACCTTTTATACTACATTAGACAAGTATTAAAATACATTGGCCAACTTCTCTACCTAATGCTACCATCAATACTAAATGGTATTTTCTAATTAAGAAATTTTATATTGTATCAATCATACCCTATGGTATCAATAATCACTTTGCTTAAATTGTATCAATTATAATCTATGTTATTGACTAGTAATTCATTCTCCCACTTACAAACTTTATCAATTTGGTTGATATAGTTGAAAAAATGTGGTTATTTATTTCCCTAGCCATAATAATTAGTATTAGCCTTAGTTTTGAGATTTTTTCAATTCCCCATTACATATCTTAATTCTATCTTTCTTTTGATGCTTGTTGGGCCAAATTAATTCACACAAATTCACCTAACCATTTATATTTCCTAATTTAGCTTGTTTTTATCCAAAATGACAAAAATGGAGAACAAATGCACCAACTAACTATAAGTTTATAAACATAGTTAAAATTTACTTCCCAACACATATGCCTTGATGTCTATGAGCCATAGACTCTCAAAGTGATAAATTTGGATAAATATAACTTTCAATTTCGAAAAATAGAAAATCCAATATGAATATATTTTACCTATTTATTGTAAAAGATTTAATTTTTGAAACATTAAGTATTTACCATCAAATTCCTTATTTTTCCCATATCTTTATTTATTTATGTCATTTTCATTAACATAAAGAATCCTTAAAATCTTGGTGAGATATATAATTTTAGGTGATAGCATATTGTTTTTGAAAAAAATGCAATTTTTAATATTATTATTTTAGTTCCACCTTTCATTATTTTAATGGGTTCCTTATTTCACATGAAACACACAGAAAACTATATACAATCAACAAGGAAAGTGAAGGTACATATTTTCATTTTATTTAATTTTAGTTCTTATAGAATTTATTTCTAATTATGCTTTTGAATTGTTGTATTTATTTCCTAAATCACATCCCATGTTACACTATTGTCACATGTGATAAGATCTAAGTGGGACATATGCATACATCTAATATTTTAACTTTATTACTTTACATATGCATTCTCTAACATGGCTTATTAACTTATTAATTTCCATAAGTTCATGCCTAGAAGGTTTCACCAAGAATATATTGGGATCAAAAAAATAAAATTTTTGAGAGATGTTTTCATATTATCCTATTACACCATCACTACTATCAGTTTGACCTCTCTCTCTCTCTCTCTCTCTCTCTCTCTCTCTCTCTCTCTCTCTCTCTCTCTCTCTCTCTCTCTCTCTCTCTCTCTCTCTCTCTCTCTCTCTCTCTCTCTCTCTCTGTGTGTGTGTGTGTGTGTGTGTGTGTGTGTGTGTGTAATCTACTTTCCATGTAAATTTTTAAATATTCCATATATACTATGATATTAGCCTATAAAAAACCATTTTTCATGTTTTTTCTTCTCATGTATTGTATTGGCCAACATGATACAATTTTGAGTCTATGTTCTGACATTTGCACTATATTAACCTAGTTGTTCTTATAATATGTTAACCAACACATTCCAATTATATCATCCTGGAAGATACTATTAACTTAATTTTTAGGGCTGATTAAGGGTACTAAAACCATATATGTATGGGTTCATATTTATTTCCTAATAATATATATCACATTCATACACTCTTCTTGCACTCAAATTTATGCCACAAAGAAGTATTTGTGAGAGTTATTGATTTAGAACTTTATATTTGAGGTCTTGTCTTGTGGTGTCATTAAATATTAATAAAATAGGTCATTTAATGTTACTAAGGATATCTATGTTTTATACACCCATTTTAGATATTCATCCTACATCATCTCTTGAAAAGTTACAAGTGAACCAAGGGGAATATTGAAGTCTCAATAGGTCAACCCAAAGGTAAGTATATATATTCCTATACACTTTCATTTACTTAGTATATGTGGAGTTTTTTATTGCTTTATAGATGTATGTTCTTATGATTTCTTAGGCTATTCCTTATATCTCATAAGTTGGTATAGATATAGGGTTGCTTAGGCCTATCATTAATTATCTTAGGTTAAATAGACCCCTCTTTGGTTGACCATTTCTTCTTAACTTATTTTAAATAACTTACCCATCATTTAATTTACTTATAACTATTTACAATAATTTACTTTACTTCCATATTTATAATCATAGTTATTAAAATTCACCTTTGTTGAGGTCTAGTGAGAGATATATCCTTACGTGACATTCTTAGGATTTATAACCCTTTAATTTTTAAATTTTTGTTATAGGTTACCCTCTGCTATATCTATGGATATCAATGGTCACTACATAGTATTCTAGGTATATGTAGGCTCTATTTGATTGACCATATTTGAATCCTAGTGTATTGAGAGAAAGATGATAGTAGTAGGTCATCATATATCATTCATATATTTGGTGTAAATGTTGTTATTATGACATTAAAATGAGTTTATTATGTATATATGATGTTTCATTAGACCTATATTGATTGCATAAATGTTTCATGTGTGCATATTTTAAGTGATTTCTTAGTTGATTTAGAGTTATTATCTAGACTCAACATTAAGTTCCTTAAGCATGTGTTATATACATGTTGATTATGATTATTTTGGATAACCATATGGTCTCATTTTTTTCACTATTTTATTTTATCGCATTTCATGTTATGTAATTTATATTCACTGGTTGTTTATAGATTACACATTTTGATGTGTGCCTTGAGTGTGTAGGGTTTTAAGTTTCCAAAGTTATTGATATTGAACTACATTAGTCATGGAGGTTACAAAACTTATTGAAGTATATATTTTTATATTTCACCTTGGATATTTTATTATTTTTAGTTTTGATCTAATTGAATATTTAGGATTTTATAAATATTTATTCTCTTATCTCTATTCATAACCATTTAACCAATGTCCAAGAGACTTATATAATCCTAAAGGTAATCAAGTCGAATTGATAAAAAAGTAATAAAAATGTTGTTCATATTTAAAAACTTGATTTGTAAAAGTATCCCACTTTTATAGTGGTGTGAAAATAAAGTTATAGGTTTTTGAAAGAATGATTAAAGGCATATGCAAAAATATTGATAATCATATTCTTTTAATAAATCTTAGAGTTATTTTAGGGAATGTAATATTACCACTAATGACCTAGATGGAGAGAAATTAATTGTCTATAATAAAATCCATGCTTTCCCATGTAATATATATACATGACCATTGGTGTGGATTAATGAAGTAAAATACATTTTGGAGAGAGGAAAATTAATAGGAAAGGATAGGAGCTACTTTCCCATTGGCCAAGAAGTTATTATCCTTAAATATAATTAAAGGAAAAACCATCTTTATGTACATTTTTTTTCCATTCTTAAAATTTGAGTATTAGAGTTAAGGAAAATTTTAGTGATTATATTCATAATTTAGAAATATCTTACTTTTTTGAAATTGGAAATTGGTTTTTTATTCATGTCAGCCTATGTGTAACATCACAAAAAAAAATCTTTTAAGTCAGGTAGGTAAGTTAACTCTTCTTAAAGCTTGTGGATGAGAATAGAAGCTAATTACCATATTATTCATATAACCCTACATGTGCCTGCATTGGTTATGATTAGGAGGTAACATATGGTGTTGATGTCATATAGAGATATAATGTGTTTTGACCTAACACATACACACACACACCCTATTTTAAGATTCAAATAAGGACCCACTATGGTTTTAATATTAGTATTAAATGTCATATAGGCCTTATACATCCATGACATTAATATTGATATGCATTTAAGTCTAATGTAGTCCACAATTTCTACACTTATAGAAGTTTGAATTTTAAAAATAAAATCTTGGACATTTATTTTTATTCATCTTAAACCTTGGGTTTTCATAATTCTTATTAAAAAAATTGGCTTTATTGTTTTCTATTGACTAAAATAACTAATGTGTCATGTCCTATTGTTTGTATGACTATTGAAAAGGACTTACAAATTATTAACTTTGGGCCCTATCATTATTATCTAAGATTAGGACAAGTGTCAATATTAATCTATACATAGACTTTTAACCTTCATGAAAGATTTTAAGTGTTATAAAGTTTTTGAATTCTAAGACTCTGATAGATGGAATTACTACATTACTCAGAACTTATCACAATTAAAAAAAAAATTCTAAACTTTATTGGTATCCAAGTCACCATAGGACATCCACATGGAAGTAACACATTTTACTAAAACAATGTTAACTTTAAATAAAATTATAAGTATTCAAAGTTTTGAAGAACTATGAACATGCCAGATGGCCTAATTTCATGGACCCTAAACCAAAAAATTTTAAATCAAAGTTAATAATATATAAGTCTTAAGGTTTCATAGTTATAAGGTCTTTACAAGTGTAAAAATTCCATTAACCTAGAACTTGAATGGTTAAAACAAAGTCTAATGGCTAAAAATATCTGTAGTCTAATGATCTCAAGGTTCTGAGCTCTGAGAGTTTAATAATTGGCATAGTTTTATTAAATCAAAGTTTGAAAGGAGAAGTTTCAAGTTAATAGTTTAATGGTTCTATGGCATGGAGGGTTTTAGTATACATAGTTATGATATCATTCCATGTGGAAAGATTACACTACCTAGAGCCTTCATAGTGACATACACATTTGAAAGGTTCAAATAACTAAAGTCCCAAAGCAATCAGTTCCCACAGTCTTGAGACCACTTCACATGGATTAATTCCACTAATTTTCTACCATGGAGCACATAAAGTAGGATCATAAATAAAAAGGCCCAGGGAAGTGAGAAACAAAAAAGTATCAGGACTAAAGATACACATGTCCAAAGTATGAGTAAATAAGTTTGACAACAAATTAGAAACTAATAAGTAGGAAATTGACACATGTCTCAAATAATTTATTAGACATTCAATGTTAACAAAGAAAATTTGTATGGAAAATAAAAACCTACCAAAGTTGATGGGTAAATTAATATTTAAAATGAGAACAAAATTAAAATCTTTTATTTACATTAATTTTGCATGAATTATTCATTCAAGGAAAAACATTTTTGAAATATATGCAAGATCTAAGTTAAGGTAAGTAACTTCACCATTGATTTATGAGGAAACATTGAAATTTTTATCTCTTTAGTAACCAAAATCAATGGTTTTCTCAAAAAAATTGCGAAGAAACTTTAGATAGTTTGAAAAGGAATAATATAGCCCTAGTTTATTGATAGGGCTTCCCTAAAAATATAATGCATATAATCCCCTATTGTATACTCAAATTTTAAAAACATTGAGTATACTCACACAATTTTGATAAGAGTGCCCTTAAATTTAACTTCCCATGCTATTAGGCCCTTTAACACATAGTTGAATTTATATCACCATACTCTTCATATGATTGACTATCCCAAGAGGATAAGTAGTACATTGATGACATATAAAAATAAATACCATGGGATTTCTTCAAATGGTAGTGAAATTAGAGTTAATTCCTCATATCAATTTACTTTGATATTTTTTCTCTAATGATACTTATTCTAGGGACTATTTACACCTTTTAAAAAGGGAAGAATGCAGTTTCATATATTTATAGAAGGGAATTTGAGAGACACCCTAGGATTACATCACCTAAGGTAGCCTATAATAAATTCTTGACAAATTCATGGTTCAAGCACAACAATATAGATGGGAAATTGAAATAATGACTAGCGAAAGGCTAGAGACTAAACCATAAGGGAGCCATTTATTCTAATAAACACATCAAATTTAGGCTTGGTATTAGAATAGCCATGGAAATTTTGAACAAAATCTATGTTTTTTATAGGATTACCTACGTAGAATTATAATGGGTACTATTTTTGGACATTATCCTCATTTCTTAAAAAATTGTTTCCTTAGGAGAGATAATCAGTGTTAGACAAAAGGCCCAAATGTAGAAATATGAATAAATGTCTATAGGTGGAAAATTTTATATGATGTTATACCTATTAGATGAAATAATTGGGATGGTCCATATATCCCATGGTTTAATAATATAACCATCTACAAAATATGTTGATAATAGAATTTGAGAAGACTATTCTTTTCTATTTATATATAGGTATAAGAATGAGATTACAAGGATTTGTGAAGAAATATATCCTCAGGTTTACCAATAAATTTATGGCACTCATATACATAAAATATATGAGAATATGAAAATAATTATTATAAAAAATGGGGTATTACTTATACCACCCAAATTTTAGCATAATTTAAATTATAGTAAAAACGGTGGCTCATCTATTTTTACCATGCCACAGTCTATAAAATATTGTAGAGTAAGAGGTAAAACATCAACTATATAAAAATATAGATGTATAAATTGAACTTAAACATCATTTTTATTATTATAAAACCCCTCTAAGAATTATACATCTCCAATTCATGGTGAGGGAACATTTCAACTAGGTATGGAAAATTAGAACCCATTAAAAATTTAAATGTGGCCTAATGCAGGGAATGAGACCTTACAGAAAAAAATATAAAATATATCCAATCCATTAAAGAAAATAAAGGTGTGACCATTACATATGTTCACCAAGAGTATGAGCATGATGTTATTTGTCTAAATGCATCAGATTTCTCAAAAGTGTGTACACATATGAAGGACAATAAAATATTAATAATAGTTTCTAAGGTCACTCAATGTGACGCTAAATTACCAAAGAGTAGGAAAATGAAATGGTAAATAAGGAAGAACAAGCCTAGATACGTTAGTGTCACCTGACACAATTAAAATACCTAACAAGACAACATAGCCAACCTCCCTCTCTTAGAGGATAATAAACTAATTTACAAGAGGGAGAGTCTAATAGTCAAAGGGAGGAAAAACTCCAAATCAAAAAGGAAATTATTATAGGTCTACCTTTTCCCCATATGGCCTCCACACATATAGTTATTAACACTATTTTTGGCGAAACTATTGTAGTGGATTAGAATATACCTACTCAAGATAGCCAAAATATGAAATTATATGTGGCACCTCACCCTCCACTTAAAACACCCACACAATTAAGTATCCTAGAGTTTCTATAAGATTCCTTATCATATCTCCCATCCACTCTTACATCCCCTCAATAAATTAAACAAGGTCCATCTCCATCCATTATTCTATCCACCACCATTGTTCCAATCTCCATTCCTTCATTACCACTTATAGTGGTAGTCCCTAACATTATGGTTCCTTCACTCATTTCATCATCTACCTCACCTAGAATTCTCCCCATAGTCACTTTCCAAAAGAATTATAGAGTTATCCATGCCTCATTAAAAGTCTAATAGCTAGAAGAAATACCATTATCAAGTCTTAATACTCTATAAGGATCCCTTGTTGAATGAGTAAAGGAAAAGAGTCTAGACACATGATATCACTACTGGATTATCCCATGAATGAGGAAGAATAGAATGTAGAAGTAATTATAGGACTAGAACCAAGGTCAAGTGAGGAGGGAGCTGATGAATAATTAAATGAGGAGGTATAATTTGAAAATGATGAAAAAAATGAGTCTAGTATGTTTATAAGAATAATAATCTACTATTCCAGTACTAAGCCAACATATCCTCACTAAAAAGGAAAGATAAAACATTAATATGGTGGTTTCCTCTCTTGATTATTATATTAATATTTTAATTAATTTATCTACAAATTTTCCTCTATCTATTCCATGGCCACCATTATCTAGTTCAATTGATTTTTTATTCTTTCAAAATCAACATAAATAAAGGCTCCAAAGAAAAGAGTCTATTTTCATAATTTGGTTTCAATTTAAAAATTTTATCCTAAATGGACATCAATAACACAAACATATTCAAAATAATTAGAGCTACCCTTTCCACAATCTACACCAATACAGTCTACCACAGTGATAGTTGTGAAAAATCCAAACTTGACTAAATATGTGGCTAAATTCGCCCCTCAAAGGGAATCCTCACCATGGGAAATAATTATTTATCCAAATCTATATTTACCTATTAAAATAAGTAAGTAATTATCACCTATAGTAATAACTCTCCATCCAATGATTAATCCATCCTCTACCTCTGAAACCCCAAGTCAAAAAGAAGAAAAAGGGGAACTTGTTCCTAAATGGGTTAAAGAGTTTCAATGTTGAATAGATGAGATATATAATTTGGTCATCACTAAATTATCTAAAATCTTAAATAATTATTATAGGTAGATTTATATAATATAAAGGGTGTATAAGAGGAAGGTGGTGAACATAAATACAAGGGAGGAGATAGAGTTTGACCAAAAGGAAATTTTGTTTCTCATGGCCAAAAAGCTCAAAAAGAATCCAACTGACCCAACATTATATACAAATGATTTATATTATTTTGTGGATTTAGTTATACAAGTAATCAAATAAATGTACTTTTGAGGTAAACATACCCCCATTTTTGAAAATTTGGACCTTGGAGATACTTTGAACCTTAACACTAAAACTAGGGCATGTTTTGAACATCATTAGAATTTGAAGATCATCCACTTTGATAAAGTTGGCCTACTGGTTTATGGTTTTGCTTTTAGTTCAATTAATGTTACTAGTAATTTCCCTTCATATGATAAGTTTTAAGCTTCATGGAGACCTTAAGAATGGATCATGCTCAGATCCTCATAGTTTATCTTCATTCAAGCTTTTACTAGCCTTTAGTCTATGAAAATTTAGGCTTGGATTCATGTTCTAAAGACCCTCCTTCAAAAACACATAGCATAAGTCCTTGGTTAAAATCTACATTTGGTAGGAGAAAATTGGTAGGAATATTTCAAATTACTTTGTACTTAAGCCTAATTTTTTTTGTTAAGGCTTGGTTGTATTTCTTAACATGACTAGACATTAACCTAAAAGTCCTGCTTGGTCCCTTTTATTTCCCACTTTTACTTTATTTATTTCTAACCAATTTTAATATTTGTGTTAGTATGGTCCCTTTTAATTTTTATATCATGGTCCCCTTGGTTATCTATTTAGCTTAAAGTATTAATCCTAAGGCCCCATCATTTTTATTAACTTGAATGAGACCTTAATCTTAACACTTTAGCATAAGTCCTTATCACCCTAAACCCTGACTTAAACACTTTTTCCTTTTGTAGATCCAAAAAATTTCATTCTATCATAGATATTTATTGAAAAAAGTGAAGATGATGTTAAAATGTCAAAGACCAAAGAAACACCACAGAGGTGACAAGTGTCACCATCTCAAGAACTCAAAGAAATATCAACAACCCACAGGTCATCCCCAAGGTCAATAGGTTTAAAGGTCAAGATCCCCATAAATATTCCACATGGCACTCCCGCATATGAATATTAATGTTAATAGAACCCTGAAATAGTGGCATACACTCAGTCAAATATTGATTAGAGGGCTCTTGCTCCATCATGGATATTAATAAGATGGAGTTAATTTAATTTGAGATCTATGGAATAGAAGAATTTAATAAGATTAAAATTGATGTTCTCATAACCATCATTTAACATCGATAAGACCATAAAATTTTAACCCAACAAACCTATGGAACTTCATGATCTTAAATTTGATGTTCTTACGAACACAATTTGACATCTATGAGGCCAAAAAATTCAAGCTCCTTAAATGTTTTACTTAGACAAAGAGGCATGTTTGATATCATGATTTAAAACATAGCATAAAATATTTTAGCCTAATTATATGGCACATTTATTTATATGAAATAAATTATCTTAAAATATTTTAGCCTAAGTTTATTTCTATTATAATATAATGATTAAAGTTTGTGCATCTTGTAGGATCAAAGATTCATGCTTCATCGAGACCAAATGATCCAATGGCATGAAATTGTCAACAACTACACAATAGAACTCTAAGAGCCCATATGATTGACATGTGGTATATATTCATTCAATATATAACTAATCTAAGATATAGAGCTTAGAAATCCCATGAAGGTGATAAGTGGCACAAACCATAGCGCTAGACACAAAGATAACCAATAATGTGTAAATCTTGGATCATGATAAACAAACCACATTGATCCATGGGCAATGATCCAATAGCACAAAATAAAAGGGAAATTTTCAAAAAATAATGGATAATGATTTTAAGAAATTTATGAGAAATGTATTTAAAGTTTTTCTATATATATAAAATAAGCACCACACAAGCACAAAATAACACAATATATTATTTTATGTGCTTGAAAGGGAAAACATATAAAGACAAAGGTCAAAATAAAATTTGAGACATGAATTAGCCTATGTCAAAGTAAGCTATCATGATTAAAGAAATAAGAGAGCCCTAAACTTGAAAAAAAGACCCTAATTTGAAATCAGATTGATCATAATTAGGCTAAAAAGAGTCCAATTGTAATTTGAGCATGAAGGAATTAACTTAGAGACCATTTATAGCATAGTGGTGAGTAATTTAAAAGTGTATAAGCCATGGTATCTCACAAGAAACAAAAATGGGATGAGATAGAGTTGTACCTATCTATAGATAATGAGAGAAGGGTTTTCAAAGACACACACCTAGACACTGTTACATTAAACACAGGTAATAAGAACTAGTTTGACCTCTTATAAACCATTGAGGAGATAAAACCCATCATGAAAGAGGA
The DNA here is from genome assembly GCA_037957365.1 of Torreya grandis. Taxonomy (NCBI): domain Eukaryota; kingdom Viridiplantae; phylum Streptophyta; class Pinopsida; order Cupressales; family Taxaceae; genus Torreya; species Torreya grandis. The sequence goes on from JARHVA010000730.1 coordinate 755,444, forward strand.
ACAAAAGATTTCCACCATAAATATAAGATACTAAAACCTCATTTTAGTCAAAATGGCTAGTCTCTACCATGTTACTACTAAAACCAAGGTACTCCATTGTATTGACATCCTTGCTCTCATTTTTAAAGATTGTATAATCAAATAAGACTAGATAATTCATAAAGGAAGATCTAAGATAATTTCATAGATTTTCCCATTGGCTTTCAAAATATATTAAAAATTAGGAAAACCCTAAGATATTTTACCAGTCATTAAATAATAGACTAGAAATAATGATTTAGAAACTATCCTTAGACCATGGCTGCTCCAAGGGAACCACATAATCTATGACCCTGCATGAAGAATCTTGGTTGCCCAATTTAGTGAGGAAATTAGGATAATTATGACTCTATTAAATATCATATATGGGGCCTCATCCACCACATATGTTAATAAGAGTTGGGTATCTTATGTCTATTTGATGGTAGAAAAAGAGCTCACTCTGCCAATTAGAGAGATGACCAACATCCATCTAGAATGACAATTCACTACCATTAAGAAGAAAATCGATGTCCAATTCTTCATGATGTATTATATAATATATGCCATGATATCCTCCAAAAATATCTCTTATATCAAAAATTGGTTACTTAACGAAAGATTCATAGTCTTCCACTAATAATCCAAACTACACATTTTCAAATATAGACACAACATGCACTTCATTTGTGATTGTGTTTATCCTATTTTAGTATAAGTTATTATAGGGATTTCCATACCCAAGATTATCCCTCTAATCAAGAAATATGTAGAGCTAATGGGATATATCTAGTTGTATCAATATTATATAGTTATCAAAATTGAAGGGATTTTGATTCAACATTATAAGTTGCCCGTATATGTTCCCACCAAACTAGTAGAGAAAGAAATTGCATATCAACTTCTTTATGGCATTGATGGAGTATGAAAAGAGAAAAGGAAAGGACCCATCCATCCCTTTCCATTGATAATTGGTATAACTATTTTATAATATTGGAAACATGTTGACACTATCTATAGACATAGAGGTTCCTTCATATTTTACCTAGATGACCTAAGGTAGTAGGAACCCAATGACAAGCTCACCAAACATGTTAAAAGCAAGAAATTTCCCAAACCAATTTATGACCATCAACTTGGTCCCTATGACATTTGAATATCAATTCTAATAGTTTTGAGCAGGTATGGGTTAGGTTCAAAAGATAAAATGTTAGACTTGAACATAGACTTACTAGTAACGAGAAGCCACTAGGTGACATATGGAAAATGGGATATCTATAATGCCATTTGCTTCTTCAAAATTTTAGCCCACCTTAAGAGAAACCTCAAATATAAGTGCCACAACTCTAAGCATAGATTATACAAGGTTATGGTAAAGAAACATTAGAAGATAGAACTGGTGAGGGATCATCATCCTTAGCCCTACCTTGAAGACTAACATCCCCTATTTAATTCCTAGGCATGATTGCCCTAGAGCCTAATGAGATATTGGAAGATGTCCTCAAGGTCTTCATTGAGGCATATAGATCTGATGGAGAGAAGGAATATGTTGAAGGATCTTATGTCCAAATAAGGAGTTTGAGAAAGAAAAAAGGAAATAATTTGCACTGGATTTAGTTCTAATGGCACCATTAAGGAAGTGAAAGGTAGAATTAACAATGGTACAAGTTGGAAAAAATAATCCCATGTTGACTTTCACTCACCCTATGAGTGAAATCAACTTATTTAGTGATGAATACCCCATTCATGGACTAATCATCCTTATTAGTTCATCTATGGAAAATGTAGAAGATCCCCTCATTATCCCATTCATGTGCCCTGAACCAAACTATCAATATTGATGTAATGATGGTATCAAGCTATAGATAAGGTATTTGATGAAGGATGAGGAAGACAGAAGAATAGTGCCCACTATAGGGTCAGATAACAAACAAATCAAGGCTTTAAGAGCATCAAGTAGCACAAAGATGGAGGCTCATAAACCTCCAAAGTACATAGAACCAAGTATCACTACTCAATTAAATCTTGAAACAATAGGCTTAGAAAAAGTGAAAACTATAAACACCATGGTGGGGATTAAACAATTCACCTTTCAAAAGGTTGAGCCATTTGTAGGTTTAACTTAAATTAGAGACTAGAGACCTATTGAGCATCCCATCCATGTAGAGGACATTAAAAAACTAAGGCTCACTAAGCTCAAGTCAGAGCAAGCATCAAGTGTATGAAGTAAATAATATATAATCTAGAGAAGGAAAAGGATAATTTGGAAACATAAGTTGTCTTATCAGTGCCTAAGGCATTGATCAAGATGATAGATGAATCTTTCTATGACATGTTTGATGAATTAAAAATAATGAAGCTAAAGCATAGTGCATTGTTACATTAGAATATAGTGGCTAAGGGTCTAATAACCCAATGAAAAGCTTTAAAGGATAAATTAATATGGTTAATCAACATTTTGGTTGAAAATCATATCCCTAGGTTAAATACCAATAGTTTAGGACATTTTAATGCAATTTTAGGAATTGTTTTTAAAAAAGTCTAGAGTTTATGTACTTGGTTAAAAGATATAGAGAGACTCATAAAGGATGATTAGGAACTAATAAATACGATTAACTATGTCCTTAGGACAATGCTCACTAACCCTATATATCCCACTATCTTGGGCATAATGAAAGATGATGAATTCAAGCACATGGCTATTTTGGTGATCCAAGAAATAGGAAATAAGAATCAATAACAATCTAAGGTAGACAATAGTAGGATATTGGACATGATACTTAATTCAAGAGAAAGGATAACTTAGGCCAAGAGTATCAAGGAATAAATGGCTATAAATAACAAGGAATTAAATGAGGTAGCTGACAAAGAGGAAGATTGTCTCCTAAAATAAGCTATGGACTTAGAGCTTGTTAATGAATAACATAAAAAATCCATGAATATCCTTCAGTATCAACAATTAATTTATTATGCATAGAGCCCACCAAGTAATTGATATTCCAATGTTTAAAATCATTATAACATTTTTAAAATGGAATATTCTATTTTCAAGGCATATGCTAGTTTATTGGCATATTTGCCTCTAGGTCAATATATTTTAGAAAAGCAAGTGTTTTATAAAACTTTATATAAAATTGATAGTTGTCTTTAATTCTTGTATATTTATATATTTTTACTAACTAGTATACTATCTTTTCCTCCTATAAAAGATAGTACTACCATTTTGTAAAGGGAGTGAATTTGGAGCAAAACTTGTATACTTTGAGTAGTTAATACAATCAAGGAATTATGTAAAGATTGTCCAATTTTATTTGTGTTAAATGTTATATGGATTTTCTCTCAATTTTTAGTCTTAAGTCTTAAATATTAATGTTTTATATGAATTTTGAGTTTCATCTTTGATTACAGGGTTGCTAATTTGCGCTTATACTAGATTAGTTGAATGATCTTGAATTTCTTCATTTTATTTTCTCTACATTAGAATGCGTAAATTCTATTTGAATGTGGTAGAAAATCTTTAAAGTAAATTTGGTTCATACTTTTACTTCTTTATATCATCTTTTTAATTTTTCTTTGTGTGTAGTGAGATCTGAGCTTATATTAATTTGCACTATACTAGTTAAATGCATACTCATTTGTAATTGAAAATTTGTTATAATGTTTTAGGCTAAGATCAATAATCACTTATTCTTTTTCTGCCTTGCCCTTCTCTTTTGATTCTTTTTTAACTAGATAATTCTATTTTATATTTAATTGTAAATGTTCATTATATTAGTTTTAATTTAAACTTTGATAATAACTCACCATTTTTTACATAGGTACTTAGACATTGAAAATATTTGGAGCATGATGGCTCCCAACCATCAATTAATATTAATTTTTTGGAATAGATAAACATTGTTATGTCTCTATTTCACCATAGGTAACATAATTTGAAAAAACCTACTAATCTTGCTCTAAATTCCCAAAATTCTAAAATGAGAAGTGTTCTTTGAACACTAAGGGCACCTGTGATACATTTATAAGAATCAATATGAAGAGCTTCTACTGACACTAGGAGGGCCAATCTTTTTGAATTAGTTGAATATTTACTAAATCTCTATGTGTTTTTATTAAGGATTCATGTTATCTTTGCACTTTTATGTAATTCTTTGCTCAAAAGTGTACATATCATTGATCTTGGTGGTACTTGACCCATCTTGGAGCTTCCTTTAGACAAAGATCATATGTTTTTGATGTTTAATGTCTAATTTTGGTAAAGATAGATTAAGATCAAAGGATATATAGTATTTGAGGTCAAAATAGCTTGTTTTGATCAAAGGTAGATAAATATTTCAAAAAAATAGTTTATTTGAGCTTATAAGTGTAAATATTAATCATATTTGTATAACTGGACACACTTTTGAGATAACATAGTCAAATGTTGGCATCCTTTACTATTCTTTATATAAATATTTGAAAAATTATATTAATGTGTAGGTTTAATCCTTATTCTTTATAAATATTAACTTGACACATATTATTTTAAATAGGATCTTCAATCTTCAATATGGAATTACTAAGGATCCGAACATGATCACACTCAGATACAAGAGAAACTTTGTTTGAGCTAGAAGTCCATAAAAGATCCAAGTGAGTTAAAGGTAGGCATAGACATTGCAAATATTTACCAACTTAACCTCTTTAAGGCACCCTTGCCTTTGATCTTCATCCATGTATGGCTTTGTTGGGAGAATTTTTGATCAATGTGTCAGGTGTGGTACATGATCTCCCACATAATCTTCAAAAATAATTGCCAACATTTAGTACAATTGGTTTGTAAGTACTGGAGAACATATTAAATCTTTCAGAGCTACTTTAATGTTGTTAAATTTTAAACATAAATATGTAACATGTATATTATTCCCCTTTACTTTTAAATTTTATACATACAAATGGTTTCTCAATTTGCCTGACAATTACATTACTAGATGGGATGGTTTCATTAATATTTTCATAGACTAGTTTGGTAAAATTTTAGTCCTTGTGTCATATACCACCAGTTCATCACCATCAAGAGGGATGAAAATGAGCCCTAAAGGTCCTTTAATGTTAGGTTCTAGAATATGTATAGCAAGACCATAGACTCTTATAAACTTGATGATGTTTTAGCTCTAGAAATCTACAAGGATGTAGTAGATCCTATGACTTTTGTATTTATGAAAAGATCACTTCCAGCTACAACTTCATTAGTTAGGGCTTATTTTAAAGTTATGATCATTAATGATCAAATGTATCCTCAAGGACAAATAGCTTACTCTATCCTAAATATAAATCCACATTTTCCCATTCTAAACATCTTCCCAAACAACAATCAGAATGTTCCATCTTTGAATCAACTCCTACATTTGAATCAATTGCCTTTGAGTCATGTTGTTCCTAATCAAAACCTAGGATTCTTGAGTCATCTTGATACTAATGGATTAAATGTAAATGATCAAATAAATTTATTACCAACTACTAGTACTAAAAATAACTAGATTCACAATTATAAAACTCCTAAGAATGAGAATGGGTCTATTCTAAAAATAATCCAAAAGTTAAGCACTAATTTCCTTTAGCTACAAAAACAAGTTGGAAATACTAGATAAATATTTGGGAGGAACTTCTCATTTCAAAGGTTTAATCAGCCTAATAATAGGTTTTATAATGATAGTTTCTATAACAAGAAGGCTAATGAATCATCTTCTAGCAATAAAACCATGGATGCTAATCTTACTAACATTGTTTTGCCTAAATATTATAGATTGCGTTATACAACCAAACATGGTGGGATTGATTGCATTGAGTTTTGTAAAGCTTTTAAAACTTTGTAAGAAGAGTTAGAAAAATTTGAAGTTTTTCCTAATAAGGATAGTGGTGTAGCTACCTCAGTATCCAAATCATCTGATCAAGTCAATATGGTATAAAAATTCAAACTCTTGTTTAAAGATGAAAATGAACATAATGATATCCATGAGGAAATCCAGGCCTTCAAACAATTATTTAAGACCTATCCTTTGAGGAATAGAGATTAGAGGTAGCCCTTGACTACCTCAACACCTCCAAATAAATTTTGAAATTCTCAAGACACTTCTTCAAATAATGATCTGGAACCACCCAAGGGGAGTACCTCTAAGCATAATGTTGACATTCCTAGTTATTCAAATAAGACTGGTTATAATATTGTTAAATATATGAAGTTGATAAAAGCTAATATCACATTGCATGAACTAATACAGATCACATAAAAAATGGACCTCTTGCTATAATCATTATCAAATAATTATAACAAATAACCTAAAGCTCACAATGCTAGTGACTATGCATAAAGCTAAGGTAAATCCCCTACTTTCTTGCTCATAGTCAAAATGTTTGATAATAATTTACATGATTTTTTATTGGATTATAGTGCATTCACCAATATAATCCTAATAGGTATTTGAAACAAATGGCTTGACACCTATTATGTCTGATAGAGTTATTACTAAATTAGATAAATCTAGAGTCAAGGTGAATGGAGAATTATTAAATGTCCATATGTAATTGGCCTCTAACCCTAAAGATAATAGTTTACTAATATCCAAGTTGTTGAAATTATTGATGCTTATATAATATTTTTAATTATGGAATGGACTAAATCTCTAAATGGCTACATGTCCATATTTTTTTCACATTTCTGGCTATCTTAGAAAGGAGTTCCAAACTAGATCAGAGTTGAAAGGGAACCAAGAATTTAACACATGATCATTAAGTAAAATGTTGTAAATGAAAGGGTCACCATAATTGAATCTAATTTGGGAGTTTTTACCTTATAAATTATAAATGTATGTGATCCTAAGAGTACTCATATTATTCATAGGCTATGGAAGCTACATTTTGATGGTGTTAGGTATATGTATAGGTCTTAGATAAGCATTGTACTAACTGATCCTGTGGGTAAACAAATGCCATGCTTCTTATAGGCTCTAGTTTCTCTATACCAATAATATTTTTGAATATGAAGCCCTCATCCTAGGATTACAATTTTCTATCAAAAATAAAGTCAAATAACTACTAGTTTATGGTGATTCAGAACTTGTAGTCAACCAAGTAAAAATTAAATATCACTACAAACTATCCTACCTTAATAGATATAAATTTAGGGTCTAAGATCAAATTGAGTCTTTTGATGCCTTTAACATTGTATCCATCCCTAAATATGATAACAATGTGGATGATGAGCTAGCCTCTACTATAGCCAACCTCACACCTAAACAAGACTCACCTAACTTCAACATTAAGATGATACCTTGTCCTTCAGTCCTTGATAATTTGAATCATTTTCAAGTCTTTAGTAATGATTAGTAGATATTAGATTTCATGACTAACTCAGGAGCATTTGAAGCTCATGTCATTGATGAGGATGATGAAAGTACTTATGGAGAAGGAAAATTTGATGGTAGAGTCATTCAGTTGAATGATAATAAGATTACAAAAAGCATGATTGCTTTAAGGAGATCATTTAATCAAGATAAATTAGTTGAAACCAATAAGGTTCCCAAGGTAAATGAGAAAGATTAGAATGTAGTTGATCTTGGCCCTCAAAATCAACTACAACTGGTCAATGTTGGAAAAGCTTACACAAGTTCTGAGAATAAGAGAGCTAAAGATCTATTGACAAAATACAAAGATGCCATATCATGGTCTTATGATGATATAAAAATATTTTACACAAGAGTCATCACTCATACTATCCCACTCGAGGAAACTTAAAAACCCTTTAGGTAAAAACAAAGACTTGTGAATAGTGTTTTAGAGCATATGATCTTCAAAGAAGTTAAGAGATTGTTACATGCTAGAATTGTATTTCCTATTAGGCACTCTACTTGGGTGGCTAATTTGGTGCCAGTCAAAAGGAAGAATGGTGAAATCAAACTATGTATTGAGTTTATAAATTTGAATAAAGCATCTAAAAAGGATAATTATCCTCTTCCCTCTCTTGACAAGGTAATACAAATAATTTTAGGATCAGCCATGATGTCTTTTCTTGATGGTTTTTCAAGCTACAATCAAGTGTTTTTTGATAAGGAAGATAGAATGAATATAGCTTTCACAACTAAGTGGGGTAGCTTTGCATACAAGAAAATACCTTTTGGGATAATAAATGTAGGAGCTACTTTTCAAAGGGCCATGGACCATGATTTCCAAGGTTTTATTGGTAATTATATCAATATATACATGTATTATCTAACCATTTATTCAAAAAATAGGGAAAATCACTTTATGAATTTACAACAAGTATTTGAGAGATATTAAAGGTATGGAATTTCTCTCAACCCAAAGAAAAGCCTTTTTTATGTTACTGAAGTCAAATTTTTAGGCCACATTATAACTAAAGATGGGATCTCTATAGATCCTAAAAGAGTAGAAGCTATATCTAAGATAGAGCCTCCAAATATTATAAAGGAGTTAAAATCATTCTTTGGAAAAATAAATTTTGTAAGAAAATTCATTTCTAGTTTTGTATAAATTGTCAAACAATTGAATAATATGCTAAAGTCACTTAGAATGAGTAATATGGGAAGATATTCAATGACATCAAAGAACCAATTAGCCAAACTCTAGTATTGATAAGTCCTAACTTTTCAAAGGAATTTTATCTCTATTCTTTTGCATATGACCATAATATGGCTTCAATTTTAACTCAAAAGATTGATGGGTGTGATCACCCAATGGCTTTAATGAGTACTAACATTAAGAATGATGAGTTGAATTATTTATTGATTGATAAAAAAATCATGTGCATTATTTGAGGTAGTGAATAAATTTAGGCACTATATCCTTAGAAATAAGGTGCATGCTATTATACCTAAACCTACCACAAAGCTCATGCTAAGACAAAATTAAATAGATGAACATAGAGGTAAATGGATGTTAGTTTTACAAGAATATGACATAAAAATGAAAACTACAAAACTCGTAAGGTGCCAAGGCTTGATCTAAATAATTGTTAAAGATAGCCCTAAGCTAAGTATCATGTAGGTTTATATACATAATTTTCAACTTAATAAATGACATGAATGCATTATCCACTTTCTAATTAATGGTAATTATCCTATATGACTAACCACGGAGTAAAAGAAGGCCTTAAGGCTTAAGACAACCCATTATCTGATCAAAGATGGGGTTTTATATATAAATAACTTGGAAGATATCTACTTAAGATGTGTCTCAAAAGAATAAGCTACCTAGATCATGAGTGCCTTCCATGACAAGTTAGGTAATAGGAAACTATTATAAAAGGACAATAGCTAACAAAATCCTTAGATATAGCTACTATTGCCAACTATTTTCAAAAATTCTCATAAGCATGTAATGGAATGTCAATCATGTCAAATATTCAACACCAAAGAACCAAAGGCAACCATACCTCTACAACCAGTCTGTTGACAAACCCTTTACATAATGGGGGTTGGACTTTGTGGGGGTAATCCACCATAATTCATCAAAAGGTCAAAATTATATCCGGACTACCATATATTATTTTATAAGGTGGACTACATCTGTAGCCATTAAATAATGAAGGATAGAAGAAGTGATTAGTTTCTTGGAGGAGAACCTATGTACCAAATTTAGAACTCTAGTATCTTTGGTGTGTGAATTTGGATCTACATTTATATCCATAAAGATGATAGAGTGGGTGTATGATGATGACATTTATCTTAAGTTTTAATCCAACCATTATCCTCAAGTAAATGGAGTGCTTTAATCTACCAAGAAGAACTTAATGAAATAAATTAAGTCTAGTATAGATAAGCCTATAACTTGGCATAAACTTCTCAAGTATGCTCTATGGGTAGATAGGATAAGGATCAAGTAAGCCTTAAAGGCATCACCATTTTTTTTGTGTATGGCAAATATCCTATTTCCCCTACCACTCTCAAACTACCTACGTATAAATTCATGCAAAAGTATATGGAAGAATGTTAGGATCTTGCAAATTCAAGATTACTAAACATCATCCAAATGGAAGATGCACATGAAGAAGTGTTTTCTAACATTAGTAATAACCAAACCATGGTGAAGAGGTGGTTTTAAAAAAGGTCAAAGGTGAAGGTGTTTAGGAAAGGATACTTGTTCCTCCTTTAAGACAAACTATTTGAACCCAAGGGAAAACATGGCAAATTCACACCCTTATAGATTGACCCTTATCAAATTATAGAGACACTTGGAAATAATAACTTCAATATGAGAGATATTCAAGGATAAAAATCATGTTTCCCACTAATGGGAAATATCTCAACCATTACTTTATTACTACTCCACCAACGGTCTTCATGGAGTAAACTTGTAAGCCTGGTTAGAGCTAGTGTAGGTAGGCTAGTTAGTTTCCTTTAGTTTTTTCCTTCCTCACCCTTGTTTGTTAATAATCATGTATATATATTTTTTTTACTTCCATTTTGCTTCCTACTTTGGTTTTTTATATTGTGTGTTTGTTTCTTGTTTCTTTTCTCCTTACTTCTAACAAGTCCTTTTAGATAACCCTCTACTCAAAAGTCCTTTAGTTTACTTGAAACTCCTAAAGTCCAAAATTGTAGGTATGTACTTCATGCACATTTTTACCATGGATTTAAAATATGAGATCAATGTTATAATTTAGAGGAACTAGTAAGCATTGATGAATTGGTTAACTATCTTATGAGAACTTGAACATTACTCTGATCTAAACATAGTCTTAAGAAGAGTTACACATGAGGAATGGAAGCTTGAGCTACTAGGGAACAATCAAACTTGCACTTAAAAAACATCCTTACTTAAGACAAAGGTCATAGCCATAGGTGATTACTTGAAGATCAAACACTTGACCAAATCCTTCAACTTAGCTACCCTAGTTCCCAACCTTTGTTGAAGAGCCTAAAAGATATAAAATACAAGAAATAATAACTTATTTCAAAATCAAAATCTTTTTTAAGCAAAGGTGATTTTAGTAACCTCCACCAGGGCTATAGTTGCCTAGATAGTAGTGGAACAAGGTTGTGAGTGGATCTAAAGGCATCTTTATTAGGGATATAGATGCCTAGATTGTAGTAGAGCAATGGCCAAGCCTTCCCTAAACTAGAAGAATGGTCCTTAATGGATATCCAAATATGTTCTAAGTCAATGTTAATGATTAAAGGCATAAAAATTAGATGTTATCACCTAAATATTATTGAAAATAGTAAGTGGAATCAAAGAACACACACAACATGGCTATGCATTAATGTTTAACCCTAATTTTGTATGTGAAATGCTTATTTCAACAAGGAAGTAGCCTTGATGATGGCATAGATCAAGTTTAATAAGTGACCTAGTCACTTGTCTAAGCTATAGACTTTGAGTTATAACATATTATTATGTTTCCCCTAGAAGTCACCAGTTGTTGAGGTTAACATACCCCCATTTTTGAAAATTGGGACCATTGAGATACTTTGAACCTTAACAATGAAAATGAGGCATGTTTTGAATGTCATTATAATTTTAAGATCATTTACTTTGATAAAATTGGCCTACTAATTTATGGTTTTGCTTTAAGGTCACCTAATGTTGGTAATAGTTGCCCTTCATGTGATAAGTTATAGGTTTCATGTAACCCTTATTAATAGATCATGCGTATATCCTCACATTTTATCTTCATTAAATATTTTACTATCCTTTGGTTGTGAAAATTGAGGCCTAGATTCATGTTATAAAGACTCTCCTTCAGAAAACCCTAACTTAAGTCTTTGGTTCAAATCTACATTTGGTAGGAGCAAATTAGTAGGAATATTTCAAATTACTTTGGACTTAAGCCTAATTTTCATGTTAAGGCTTGGTCATGTTTATTAACATGACCAAACCTTAACTTGAAGGTCCTACTCGGTCCCTTTTATTTCCCCCATTTTGTTTCCTTTGTTTTTAACCAAGTATAACATTCATATTGGTAGGGTCCCTTTTAATTTCCTTAGTGTGGTCTCCTTGGTTATCTATTTATCCTAAAGTTTAAATCCTAAGGCCCCATAATATTTATTAACATGAATGAGACCTTAGTCTAAACACCTTATGCTAAGTCCTCATCACCCTGAGCCTTGACTTAAACACTTTTACCTTTTATAGATCTAATGGTTCTCACTCCATCATAGATCTTGATTGAACAAAGTGAAGACAACATTTAAATGTTAAATACCAAAGGAAACACCATGGAGGTGATAAGTGTCACAATATTGATAACTCACACAAAGATCAATGGCCCATGGGTCATCCCCAAGGTCAATGGGTTCAAAGCTTGGGATCCCTACAAAGCTACCATATGGCTCTCCCACATACAAAGTTTAATGTTAACATAACCAAAAATCAATCACATGCACTCACTCAAATATTTACTGGATGGAGTGAATTGAATCCAATATCTATGGAATATAAGAATTTGATGAGACTAAAATTGGCATTCTCATGACCATCATTTGATGCCCATGAGGCCATCATTGACGTCTATGAGACCATCCACTTTAATCCCACCAAACCAAAATAATTTCATGAGCTTAATTTTGACATTCTCATAAACTTCATTTTACATCTATGAGGTTGTCATTAACATCTATGAGGACATAAAATTTAACGTCTTTGAAAACTTTACTTAGATAAAGGGGCATGTTTTATATCATTTGAGGGGTTATTTGATATCATGCTTCAAAACTTAGAATAGTATATTTTAACCCAAGTCTATGGAATTTTTATTGACATGAAATAAAATTAGATTAAAATATTTTAGCCTAATTTCCTTTCTATTACGATGCACTGATTAAATTTCATGTATCTTGTAGGATCAATGACTCATGTTTCATCAGGACTAGATGATCCAATGGTGAAAAATTGTTGATAACTATTCAGTAGAGCTATAATATCTCATAGGCTCAACATGTGGTAGATGCACATTCAATATGTTATTGATGTAAAATATAGAGCTTATAAATCCCACGAAGGTGCATAGTGGCATAACTATGGGGCTAGATGAAAATATGGCTAATAACATGTAATATCTTGGATCATGATCAACATCCCACAATGATCTACGGGCAATGATCTAATAGTGTAAAAAAGGGAATTTAAAAAAAAAATACAAACTAGTACTTTGAAGTCTTATATGAAAATTCTAATGAAATTTTCTAGATAGATGTTAAATAAGTGCCATGTAAGCACAAAATGACAAAATAAAATATTTTTTGAGCTCAAAAGGGAAAATGTATAAGGAAAAAGTGAAAATGAAATGTAAGACATGAATGAGCCTAAGTATGATTAATCCATTACCATTAAATCTTTAAGAAGCATGAAAGAATTAATGCAAAAACCATTTAAAACATAACAGTGAGCAATCTACAAGTGTGGAAGCCATGGAAGCTCTAAAGTAACAACAAAGGGATGAGATAGATTTTGTCATATGTATAGACAATGAGGGAAAGTTTTTCAAAGACACAGACCTAAACACTACAACATTAAACATGGGAAAAAGGAGCTAGTCTAAACTCTTTTTGACCCTTTAGAAGATTAAAGCCATCACAAAGGAGGCATAAAAGATTACCACCATAAATAAAAGATACTATGACCTAGTTATAGTCCAAATGGCCAGTCTCCACCATGTTATTGCTAAACCTAAGGTATTCCATTATATTTACATCCTTTCTCCTATTTTTAAAGATTATAGAATCAAACAAGACTGGATAATTCATGAAGGAAACTCTAGGAGAATTATATACATTTCCCTATTGTATTTTGAAAAATATTACAAACTAGGAAAATTATAGGTGGATTTACCCACCATTTAAAAAATTGACTTACAAGAATGATTTAGACACCATCCTTAGGCCATGGTTTCTCCAAGGGAACCATGTAATCTAGGACCATGTAGGAGGAATCCTAGTTGCCTAACTTAGAGATGGGATTAGGGTAATTATGACTCAGTTAAATAGAATATATGGGGCCTCATCCACCACATATGTCAATAAGAGTTGGGTATCTTATGTCTATTTCATGGTAGAAAAATATCCCACTCCCCTAATTAGAGAGATGATCAACATCCATATAGAAACACAATTCACTACCATTAAGAAGAAAACTAGTAACCAAATTTTCATGATGTCCTATCTAATTGATGCCTTGTTAGCCTCCACCAATATCCCTTATATCAAAAATTGGTCACCTAAGTGTAGATTCATAGTCTCCCACCATTATTCCAAACTATACATTTTCAAATATAGACACAACATGTAGTTTATTTGTGATTATGTTTATCTTACTTTTGTAGAATCCATTTTAGGGATTCCCATCCCCAAGATTGGCCTTATAATCAATAAATATGTAGAGATAATTGGAGTCATCTAGTTTTATCTAGAGTATATAGTGATCATAATTTAAGGGATTTTGATTCAACCTTACAAGTTACCCATCTATGTTCTCACCAAACTAGTAGAGCAAGAAATTATATATCAACTTCTTCATTATATTAATGGAGTATGTTAGGAGAAAAGGAAAGGTCTCCTCCATCCCTTTATTTTGACAATTAGTAGAATATTTTTATAATATTAGAAACATGTGGAAACTATTTCTAGATATAGAGGCTCCTTTAAATTTTAGCTAGATTACTTAAGGTAGTGGGACCTTAATGACAAGGTCACCAATCATTTTAAAACAAAACAACTACCCAAACCAATTTATGAATAGTAACTTGGTCCCTATGACGCTTTTCATATCAAGACTAATAGTTTTGAGGAGGTATTGGATAGATTAAAAACACATAATGTTAGACTTAAACATAGAAAAACTAGTAATGAGAAGCTTCCAAGTGACATATGGCAAATAGGACCTCTACAATACCATTTTGTACTTAGACCTTCTAGGCCCCTTCAAGGGCAACCAAAAAGTGAAGTGCCATAGCTCCAAGTATATTTTTCACAATGTATTTCAAAGGAAAAATTATAAGAGAGACTTCTTAAGGGCCCATCATCCTCAGCCCTACCTCAAAGACCAACATCCCGCATTAAATTCTTGGGCATGATTGCCATAGAGCCTGATGAGATAGTGGAAGATGTCCTCATGGTCCTTGCTGAAGCATATGGAGGAATATGCTAAAGGATCTCAAGACCAAATAAATGAGGTTGAGAGAGAAAAAGGGAAATAATTTTCCTTGGATCTAGTCCTAGTTGAACCATTGAGGAAGAGAAAGGTAGAATTGGCAATGGTCCTAGTTCGACAAAGAAGCCCAAGTTGACTTTCACTCAACCTAAGAGTGAAATAAATTTATTTAGTGATGAATACCCTATTCATTAACCAATCATTATTGATTGGTTCATCTATGTAAAAATTCAAAATATTCCTTCCTTATCCCACTCATGTGCCTTGACCCAAAGTATCAATATTGATATATATGATGATATCAAGATATGGATAAGGGCTTTGATGAAGGAGGAAGAGAGAATAATAGTGGCCATCACAGGGTCAGATATTAGATGAATGGATGCTCCAAGAGGATTAAGAAACATAAATATGGAGGTTCCTAAACCTCCAAAGTACATAAACCCAACTACCACTATTTAATTCAATCCTGAGATATAATTCTTAGATAGAGTGACAATTAGAAAGGCCATGGTGGGGACTAAAAGTTTCACCTTTCAAAAGGTTTAGCCGTTTGTAGGCTTAACTCTAGTTGGAGGCTAGAGAATTGGTGAGCATCCCATCCATGTAGAGGAAATTTAAGAATTTATTGAGGCTCACTCAGCTCAAGTCAAATTAGGCATCAAGGGCATAAAGCAAATGATATGTAACCTAGAGAAGGAAAATGAGAATTTTGAAAAACAAGCTATCTTATCAATGTGTAAGGCAATTATCAAGATACTAGATGATTATTTTTATGACATGTTTGATGCATTGAAAAAATGAAGCTAAGGTAGAGTGCATTGGTATAACAAAATATAGTGGATAAGGGTCTAATAGCCCAATGGAAAGCTTCAAAGGATAAAATAACAAGATTAATCAACATTTAGGTTAAAATTCAGATCCATGGGATCAATACCATTAGTTTGGGACATTTGAATGAAATTATAGGAAATTTTATTAATAAAGTCTAGAGTTTATGTGTTTGGTCAAATGATATAGATAGATTTTTAAAGGATGATGAGGAGCTGATAAAAAGGATTGAACAATTCTTTGGGACAATGCTCACTGACCCTATACAACCCACTATCATAGGCATTAGGAAAAATGATGAATTCAAGCATTGGGATACTCAGGTGATATAAGAAATAATAAATAAGAATAAAGGACAATCTGGGGTAAATAATAGTGGGATTATGGACATGATCCTTAATGTAGGAGAAATGATAACTAAGGTCAAGATCATTAAGGAAGATATGCCCAAAAATGATAGGGAATTGAATGAGCTAGATAAAACAGTGTCTCCTAAAACCAACTATCAACTTGGATGTTTTTAATGAAAATCATAAAAAATCCATGAATATCCTTTAGCAATAGCAAGCAAGTTCTCAGGTACAGGGCCCACCAATTAATTAATATTCCATTTTGTAAAAGCATTATAACATTTTGAAAATACAATATTTTATTGTAAAGACATATGTTAGTCTGTTAGCATATTTGCCTCTAGGTCAGTCTATTTTAGAAAATCAAGTTTATTTAATAACTTTGTAGAAAAAGGATATATATCCTTATATATTTATATCTTGTAGTGACCAATATATTATCTTGTCCTCCTAGAGAAGGTAGTACTACCATATTGTAAAGGGAGAGAATTTTAATCAAAACTTATATACTTTGAGAAGTTAATACAATAAAGGAATTATAAAGATTTTCCAAATTTGTTTGTGTCAATTATTATATGGATTTTCTCTCAATTTCTAGTCCTAAGTCTTAAATTTGAATGGTTTCTATGAAATCTGAGTTGCATCTTTCATTATAGAGTTGCTAATTTTTTCTTATGCTAGATTAGTTGAATGATCTTTAATTTGATTCATTTTATTTTCTATGAATAATAATATGCAAATTCTATTTTAATAGTTTATAAAATCCTAAAATTAAATTTAGTTCTTAATTATACTTCTTTATATCATCCTTTGAAGTTCGCCTAGTGTGTAGTGAGATCTGAGCTTATACTATTTTGCACTATATACTAGTTAAATCCATACTCATTTGTGATTGAAATGTTATCATAATGTTTAAGGCTAAGATAAATAATCACTTATTCTCTTTCTACCTTACCGTTCCCTTTTGCTTCTTTTTTAACCAAATCACTCTAGTTTAGATTTCATTGTAAATGTCCATTATATTAGTTTGCAGTTTAAAATTTGATCATAAATCACTAGTAGTAACATAGGTACTTAAAATTTGCAAATATTTGGACCATGATGTCTCCCAACCATCAATTCACATAAATATTTTGTAATATTAAACATTTATCTACCATTATTTCACCATAGGTAACATAATTTTCCAAAACCTACTACTCATGCTCTAAATTCCCAAAATTTTAAAATGAGAAGTATTCTTTCAACACTAAGGGATATTTTGATACATTTAGAGGAATCAACATGTATAACATTAAATAGGAGGTAGAACAAAATTTAATTCATAGAAAGATTATCCATGGCTCTTATGAAATTGAAGATAGTTTGCAGAGTGCATTCACCAAACTATATAAAATTTTGAATAATATTCATGTCCCTAGAGGAGAAAGATAATATGATATAATAGAGGTGATTAGACTTTCAAACCAACTAAAATAATATGATAAAAGGTTTACCTTTTTGGTTTAGTGTCCTAGAAGTGGTACATTTAATCATCTGAATTTGATATTGAACTAATATGCTACAAGGGCCCTTAATTATGTAATTGAAAAATGGGATGGTGCCCTTGACTAGCATACGCATATGAAAGCTTTGATAGAATTTTTTTCATCCATGAGAATGAGGCATTAGAAATTTTTAAAGATGATGGTCCCTGATGTTATTACCTTTACTAGAGAATTAGTAAATAAGCCTAATTTTGATATACTTCTTAAAACATGTGTAGATAATTTCAATGAGAAAGTTAAGGTAATTATAGATAAGACTAATGGTGAGATCTTGTAGTTTATAAATTTTTCCAAGGATAGAGTGGAAAAATATGAAGCTCATGGAGTTAAATTAAAGATCTAAGAGGAAAAATACACAAGGTTAAGGGTTTAATCCATGAAAATATTCAACCCTACCCCACTAAATTTTTATATTATTAATAAGGATTTTGAGATTGCTCACCCATTATTTGAGAAACTTAGAGTCATAGAGGGAATGACAAGGTTATCATCAAACATGCATGCAACTAGAAGTGTAGCCACATTATCATAAGGTCCCCAATTTTTTAGATATATAATCATATATACTTCAATAGGGCCAATTTTTACTCCTCAAGGGGTTACACTAATTAATTATGTCTCCAAAACTATCACTCAACTATTTTCCTCTAATAATGATGCCACATTAACACCATTCTAAATATGAGTATATATTCCCATATTTTAGTTAGTTAAATTAGAACTAATGGATCTTGATTTATTTGGAATATATATATATATATATATATATATATATATAGTTGATGAATTCTATTCCAAGGTAACACTTTTATACATGAATGTTGGTTTAGATTTTTAAGGTTTGTAGATTTTAAGCCATAGGTTATAAAGGGTTTGATCAAAGTAAACCAAGGTATAAAATATGTAATAAATACAACCATTTATTTGTGAAAAAATTAATATAATATGATGCTTTTAGTAATAATAATTAATTATATATATGAATACCTAGTTAGAAATTACCTAAGACAAAGGATATAGAAGTTGAAAACTAGTACATGAGCTAGTTTGAGTGTGGAAAACAAGACTTAAATATCATAAACCCTCTTGAAAAATAATTCCAAACCTTGGATAGTGGCATTGTGGTGATATTATCCACTTTTATCACTAATGTTACCTATGTAGGACTTGATCGATACTTTTAGGAACACTTGTGTCTAAGTCTACCAAGCCTATTCTTATGTAGACAAACCCTAATTCAATATGTGTGACCTATTTTGGTTGATTTTCTATGTAAACCCTAGACCTCTATGTGATTATGGAATTCAATTATCACAAATACGAGACATGTGGTGTTAGTTGGGTAGGTTGGATATCCTCAAAACCCTACTATAATGAGATTTGCCTACATACCAATACTTTGAGGAGGATCAAGCATGATGTAATTCTCCCCACATAAATGTTAGTGCAAGTACAAGTGCAACTAAAGATAGTATGAATGTCAATTTTAGTGATTTAACTGATATTTGAGATTTTAAATCTATGTATTATGAGCTTTAGAGGGTTGAAGATGATATCATATAGAAGTAAGATATAATATGGATTAATAACATTGATTTTACACAACTTGTTATGAGCTTATTTCTATGTATTTGCCTTTGATTTTCATCTACTGAATAAAGGGATAAAATTTATGTATTGGTGTTTTAAATATGTCTAAGCAAACTAGGATAGGTGTATTTAAGATTGAAAAGATATCCATTGGGGCTAAAAAGAGGGAAATGATAATAACACCCCACTAGGATAGTAGCAATATAGAACTAGTGTCCAATTATGGTGATAATGTCCAAGTGGTAGAAATTGAGGAACTAGGAGATTGGATACATAAGGAAGGGTCTAATACTACTTTTGAGATGTTTGGGGATGTGTAAGGACCACATAAAAGCTAGATAAGTCTCTAAATAGGCACTAAGATAGGTCTAGGGCTACACTATAGATGTGTGGTCTCAACTAACACTCTTGGGACTCAAGTGAAATTTTAGACTACACTCCCTTCCATTTTTATTATATAAATGTAGTAAATTGAAATATCTAGGTTAAAGGAAATGAAACATATATAGACTTAACTAAGAGGAAAAGCCTATGAATATGGATATGAGTATGTGAAAAAATATCCATCTGTATCCTAAAAATAAAATGTGCATATATAAATCTTTAATTAAGATATATCAAAAGTAAAGACAAAATGAGTAAAGAGATAAGAGAGAGGAAATCAATGAATACACATCATTGGGTACATGAACCAATGCATAAACCTAGTGACATCTTATGCCTTTAACTAATGATCAATTAGTGAATAACTTGGACCGAGTTGAATGGATTACTCAATCCCCATGTTTGGATGGCTCAAGAACTCAATTTGGCCTTAACTCCATCATTCCACACCGCTGCTCAGTTTATCCTAACTTCTGAATAGTTTAGATTGGAATAATGGATTATCCAACCTTATTATGTAGGTGGCTCAAGGACTCATATGTACTATGAATCCATGATTGCATACCCATGTCTAGCATATGAATATGTAAATAAATTTCAAAATTTAACTAAAGTTTTATGACTATAATTGAAACTATATATAATTACTCTATGGATACTCGGGAACTCTAAAATGAAAACTAGCCTAGGGGAATCTTAGGCACTTGGGTATGTATGTTAGGGACTATGTAATAATTCCAACCATTATAGACATATTAAGGCATAAAATAAGAAATAAAATAGAATGTGGTGTATGGTATTTACAACATATATAATGACATGGAGTTTTCCATTCCATTTTCTCAATTAATGCAAAAGTTAGCATATGGAAACAATGTGACATGAAAATGCGCCTAAATGTGATATCCAGGCATATGTATACTAGATTGATTTATAATAATTTGTATCTAAGTATATGAAAATAAAATAGGATTATTCATGCCATGCATGATGTTTCTAATCTAAGAAAATTGGTACAATTTTGTGTAAAAATGAGAAAAAATTAATAATCTAAAACTTAATCTATGCAAACCTAGACTATAACTAGTATGCCTTTTTGGCAATTATGGAATTTTTTAATCTTAGGGATACTAGATATGATAACCATATATTAGAAATTATATTTGTGGAATTAGTGTCTAGTTTTGGTTATAATGTCCAACTATGTTGTTTTTACCACCAAACTAACTCTGATCTCTGTTTGACTTTTTTCCACTATGTTTTCCTAAAACTAAGCTTTGCATTATGTGCTTTCATGATATAAACTATAATATAAGTTAATTTATATGGCTTGGTATCAATTAAAAATATATTTGAATTCCCCCTTGTTTGAGGTGATTTGTTGAAACTTTGAAATAAAAGTTCTGAAAATAAAAAGATCTGTATGATATGTGTTAGACGGAGCATATATAATATCTACATAATATACCAATATAATGTGTATACATGACATAAAAATGTAATATAATTTGAGCATAAATTTTTATTATATGATGTATTTTATATATAATATTCATAATAATGTCAATATAGATATAAAAATGTAAGCATTTATATCAACAATAAATCTGAGTAATAAACTAAGTAGCTGTTAATTCCTTAATATGTATCATAGGTTCCCAAAGTGTCCAAGAACACATCTCCTTTTAAAATTCATATAATTTAGTTTATGAGTTGTAATTTTTTATAATCTTATTATTTTATTATGAAATAGAGGAAAATAAAGTGGATTGTTTCATAATGCATATGATGTTTGGTGGTTAGGAGCCACCATGCCCAAATGTTAGTCTATACAAAATATGAAGTATGTTATGCTAATAATAGTGAATTATGATCAATAAATAATATAAATATAAATATTATATTAATATTTATAATGAAACTAAGATAGGGTGATCTTGTTTAAAAAGGAGCAAAAGGAAAGGTAGGGCAGAGAAGAGATGTTGATCTTCATTCCAAATATCATGACAAAGTTAAAATATCATCGAAGCATGCACTTAACCAATGTATCGCATGGAGTATAATAAGATTAAATCCTATCAGACATTAAGAAAACATCTAAAGATGGTGTTAAGTAATTTAAATAAGAGATAAGTTCACTTTAAATATTTACCCTTGAAAGCAAACAACATTCACTCAAATGTAAGAAGAGTAAGCAAATGAAATGAACCTAAAAAATTCAATTAAACTAGAATTGGCACAAGTTAATAGCTCTAAATTGAAATGTCCACATTATGAATTCATAAGCACCATTAAAATCTATAAATTAGAACAAACAAGTGAGAGAGAAGCTAGGATAACAAAAGACATAAGCAAATTTAAACAAACTTTGTAAAATTCCTTACTTATATTAAATGCTCAATAGTTATAATTATCTCTTATCACTTAGAACTCCCCCCCCCCCCCCCACCCATTTTAAAAATGAATATTATCCTTTTATATGTTTTAAGGAATCATGTTGGGTTGTTACATCTAATTACAAAAGTACAAGTGTTAGGATAGTTGTCTTTTCCATTACTGTTCTAGAATACACTATATTTTCCCTAATGGATTGACCTATAGGCAATGTGATTCATAAGCTACACATGCCTTTACCAAATAATATTATATTTTCAAATGTATACAATCTTAATTATTAAAAATAATATTGTTGTCTTGAATAACTGGGAGGCCCTTGTGTTGACATAGTCTTTTGCCTTCCCTACAAGATCTTCATTTTATAATGTTTCTCATTGATAAACTAGAGATCAATGATAGGTCTCATGAATAAATATTTACCTTGATTCTTTAGGACCTTGAGATCCTTTTTATATCTTTCAAAATATTTCTTAATGGTCCCACCATTTCCCATCTTATCTTTTGAAGATAAAAATAGGCCAATGACCTTCTTATTATTAGCCCCTATTTTCCCTTGTCCTTGGTTCCTTACTTCTTGCATGAATTGATTAGTTATGGGAGATAGTCTCTATCCCATTTGGTGACCATTATATTAAGTTTGGGATCTATGTGGTAGTAATCAAGGTGTCTGATATGTATGACATCATGTAGAACTAGTTCCTAATTTTTTTCCTAACTACAAAGATCTGCCCACTCAAATAATTGCTGACTAATTCCCTAAAGGGAGGGGTGAGATATTTCTCAACCATAAAATAGACCAAGGGGACCCAAATATTGTCTACATAGGTGGTAGTTATATTTCCACATGTCTTATTCATCAAAGTCATGATCATTATTATCCTAGGCCTGAATTGACTAATTGGAATGTTGTCATTGAAATCTAAAAATATCTAATTTCCAAAATATAAATATAGGACAAGGATGGTCCTCAGTTCATTTTCTTTATCCAAATTGTTGATTATGGTTTTTTCTATGTGGGGTTTAGGAAACTTATAGTAATTTTCAAATCCTATGGTAGAAATATAAGCTATATTCCTATGAGTATGCTTATTGATTAAGATGTCTTTATCTATTTTAGCATATATAAAAATGGGAAAGAGAACATCTATATAATGTAGTACTTCAAGTTTTTTATTGTATAATGGATACCCATCATTTGAATGGCCACTATGTCATAGTATAGCCTCTTTACTGACATGTTCTTCTCCTCTTCTCTCATGATGGGTTGTTGGTTCTCAATTGTCTAAAATAAGGTCGACCAATTTTTGTCCCTAGTATTCAAAATTGTGGCATCAAATTGTGTATTCCCAAAGACTCGTCCTTCTACATCCGAGGTTAGATAGAGATATATGTCCTCTATATAGACACTTTTATGAGCTGCTATGGATATAATTCTCTCTAAATTATTTACAAGTTATCTACAATTTAATTCTAGATCAAATTATCATTTATCATATGACAATCAAATTTTCTTGATTTGATTATGATGATCAAAGGGTCAAAGTAGGGCTTCCATATTTGCTAGGATTTTTTTAATGTTCCTTACAATGTTTTAATAGTAGTAACTATTTGAAATTATGAAATATTTATGATTTATATTATGTTTGGATATTTGCATTTGTACCTTTACACCTCCCAAGTCCCCAAAATATCTTTAACTAACTGGTTTAGCTTATGTGGCTCTGTCGTGGCATCTTGTGGCATTTTCATAGCACTTTGCTCATTAATATTTAAAAAATGACTATTTTATTTTGATAAATTCCACATTAATATCACACCATTAGATTTATTTTCATAGATTAACATGGATCATTGATCTAGATGTAAGACATTAAATGCCATTAGCTACTTGTTTCATTCCTCATAGTTGTGATGATTTTCATTTATGCATTCATTCTAAAATTTCCACATTTACTATGCTTCATTGATATTAATCTACCTAATTATACATCTCACTCCATGTGGTATCAATCAACATGTGTACATGTGAATGCACACCATTGATATTTAAAATATGATCAAGTTTTAATTTATGGCCCATAAGTATGCCACATGTCATCTCCATGTTTATCCTTGACTTTTCAATTCTTAAATATGTCACTCAATCATCTTTGTATGAGTAAACATGGATCATTTTATCTTGATCTATAGGGTTGAATACCATTAGTTTCTCAATGTTATTTAGGTGCGAGTGTGAAACTTGTCACCCTTTCTCTTGTCATGGGGCTTCATTGAAGTCTTGAATCGATACACATCATGGGATCATTCTTTCCCAATAAAAATCATTCCATCGATCCTTGGGAAATTATTAAGATTTAACTTAAGGTTAGGGTCATTGGATTTAAACTTTTATCATTAGATCTTAATTTTCTGAACAAACATAGACCATTAATCCTATGAACAAAATCAAGTTTAAGTTAGTACTCCAAGAAAATAAAATTTAATCTAAAGTTTTGGTCTAATATTTTCATTTGTATTAATAAATATGAAATAAGCTTTAGGATAAAGTCTTAAGATAATTTATAAAACATGTTTTAGGGGACCCTATGAAATAAATGACCTAGCCTAATTAGACCATGCCAATAATAAAAAAAACTAGAGGGTCATGGGACATAGAGGGACCAGGCATAAAAATTTTAGCCTAATGTTTGGTCTTGTTTAAAAAATATAACTAAGCCTTAGGATAAAAATTAAACTAAGTCCATGGTATAATTGAAATGTTCCTACATAAATATTCCTACCAAATTTGAATTCAATTCAAAGGGCATGAGCAAGGGTAACTGGAGTTAGGGTTTTAAATTATTCAAACATGAATTCAACTTGATTTAAATAGACCAAAGGTTAATATAATATCAAATCATTATTAAATCATAAAACCCTATTATTTCTCAATCCAAATGGACTCCATTAGAGCTGTGACCTGCAATATAAAGATCAAATGTTAGTGACTTAAGAAGGGGTGAAACCATGATCATCTGACAACAAGTCTATTAATCCAAATGAGAGTTATGAATAAAGTCAAAACATGCTATTCATATTATTATCAAGTGATTTTTTAATTTTAAGGTGCAAATTTGCATAATTTGACATAAGGGTCCCCATTTTTTATAAATTGGGGTATATTAACCTCAATAAATGACAACTTATGGGGGAAACATAACAATATGTTAGAATTTAGAGACTCTAGTTTAGAATAATAATTAAGCTACTTATTTCAAGTCAGCAAGCAGCATTTTTAAGATCACTTTATGGTTAGAATAAATGTTTAAAATTTAGGATTAGGATCAAACATCAAGAGAGCCATGTTGTGTGTGTGTTTTGATTCCACTTATTGATTTCCATAGGATTTGGAGAACAACTTCTAGGTTCATGACTTTAATCATTAACACTAACTTTCAACATGTTTAGATATTCATTAAGACCATGATTTAGCTCAGGCAAGGATTGGGCATTACTTTGATACTAGCTAGGAATCCATATCCTTGATATAGATGCATTTATATCCACTTTAGGGCTTACTCCACTACTAGCCAAGCATCCATAACCCTGATGGAGATTACCAAAATCACCTTTGCTTAAAAATCCCTTGAATTTTATAATATGTTTCTTATTTTTCATATTTTTCAAGTATTTTTGACTTCCTAAAAAATTTTGGGAATCAAATTAGCTAGGTTTAGGGATTTGGTCAAGTTTTTGGTCTTTAGACAATCATCATTGGTCATAAACTTTATCCCAAGAAATTAATGTTTTTTAAGTACAAACATGATTGTATCCTAATAATCTAGTATTTTAACCTACATGTGTAATACTTCTTAAAAGAAAACTCAAATCACAAAAAAGTTTATTATCCCAAAGAGAAATTAACCTATTCATTTATTCTTTACTAGTATCTCTAAAATATAACATTAAGCTCATATTTCAAAAATCCATGATTAACCAATACTGAGAGGACATACCTACACTGTTGAAATATGATGTTTCTTTAAGAAATCATCTGACTATTTAGCTAAAGGTTTATAGAAAAGGATTTATTGGGAGTAAATAACAAAGTAGATAAATCAAACATACCAATTAGAAAGTAGATAAATAAAAATCAAGGAAATAAACAAACAAATATATATAAACATATGTACAAACAAGGGAAATGAAGGAAATAATATAAAGAAACTAATCTAGCCTACCTATACTAGATATAACTAGTCTTACAATCATTCCATAAAGACCCCAGGTGGGATAATAGAGAAGTAGTACTTAAGATATTTCTCATTGGTGAGCAGTGTGAACTCTACGCCCTGTAAGTCTTTCAACTTAAAGGTGTTGTATCCAAGTGTCTCGGATATCTAGTATGGACCTATCCACAAAGGTGTGAACTTGCCCTTAGGTTTAGATACCTTGTACCAAATAATAACTAAGTATCCTTACTTGAAAACCTTTATTTTTTAATGTTTATCAAACCACCTTTTGACTATGGTTTGGTGTTTATTAAAATTGGCAAAAGCCTCTTCTATTACATCTTTCATTTATATGATGTCCAAAAATATTGAACTTGAAAATTATTGGTCCTCCTATATGCTGGTAGCTTGACGGTTATGGGGAAGATGGGTTCTTGACCATAAACTAGCAAGAATGGTGATGCTTTGAGAGCTTTTTTTATTTTAGTTCTATATGCCCAAAGTACCTACTTAATAAACTTATGTCATGTCCTAGGTTTATCATTTTTAGACTTCATTATATCCTTCGTAAAGTTCTTATTAGTTGATTTAGATACTCGATTAGCTTGAGGATAATGGTTTGATGAGAACTTAAGGATCATGTTTCTATCATATGCCCATTCTATCATCCCTATAAATATAAAAGCAGATACATTATCACAAACTAAAGATATAGGTATCCCAAACCTAGTGCATATGTTTTATTCTGAAAAATTTATCACCTCTTTAGTCCTGCACTATTTATTTTCCATTGTTTCAATCCATCTAGTGTAATAGTTGGTAGTAATTAGAACATAATTGTGACCATCAAAATAATTATGTTTAATGACCCCAAAAAATATATATCCCCCATTAGGCAAAGGGTTTATCAACCATTAATGGTCTTAGTGGCTTGGATGCCTTAGTCTCTTTGGTGTTGAATAATTGGCATGAGTGGCACACTCTCACACATTTTTTAACATCCTTGAAGATTGTAGGATAATAGTAAAAATCCCTTAATATTTTGTGTTGTAGCTCTTCTAGATAGGTGTCCACATCCTAACTTTTCATGGAAGGTGCTCATGATCTTAGCTACTTCACTCTTGAAAACACACCTCAAGTAAATTACTTCAAAGTTATTCATGTATAATACTCCATCCTTGATCAAAAAGTGAGATGCCTTAAGATATAGGGATATCCTTTATTCGTTACTCATCCCTAAAAGATAATAACCATTGATCAATAAGTGGACAAAGGGATCATACCAATCATTATGTGTAAAAATTTATTTCTCTACCTACATAACACTTAGCTTGGGGTTAGTATTAGCAATCAATTGAGTTAAACCCTTACACCTTACCAATTTGGTAATCTTTATCTTGATGTCATATTATTGGAGAATAGACATCCACTTACCTATCTTTTATCCTAGTTCATTTTGACTTAGCATAATCTTAGTGGTAGGGTTTATTAGAATGGCATGCACCTTATTCATAAGGATATAATGTCTAAACTTTTTTACTACCTTAACCAAAGCACATTGTTTCTTGTTAATTAAAGAGTAGTTTATCTCCACATTTTAAAGGTTAGTGATCATAAAAGCTATTAGGAGGTCACATCCATCCACTTTTTGAGTTATAACTATAGATATTATATGATCTAAAGCAAGGGAGTATAGATAAAGAATATTTTGTGACGTCTAGACTTATTATTATAGGGGATTTTTCAATTCCCTCTTTGATGTCTTTGAAAGCCTTCTTCATTTCGTAATTCCAAGTGATTTTATTCTCTATATTCAATGTGTCATTCAAAGGTTTCACTATTTATTTTTCATCTTTCAAATACTTATTGTAAGTGCATAATATGATCCTCCCTATTTTCATAAAATATAGTTAAATCATCCATGTATATGATAATGCACTTACTTACAAGGCATTGGAAAGCCTTACTATATCCATTTAGAATGTTGCACCAACATTTGTCAATTCAAAAGTCATTCTCTTATAGGTAAATGTACCCAACTAGGTAGTAAAGGTAGTCTTCATCCTATCTTCTTGGTTCACCAGCATTTGGTTATGCCCTGAAAAAACATCAAGAAAGGACATCATGACAGAACCAAAAATAATTTGTATTACTTGGTCAAGAGAAGGTAGGGGTAATTATCTTTCTTAGATGCTCTATTTAGGTTTTTAAAATCAATGCACAACTTGATTTCACCATTTTTTTCCAAAGTAGGACTAAATTATCAACCCAAATGGAATGCCTAATGGGAAACACAATCTTGGCATCTAAGAGCTTCTTGACCTATCTATATATCAATGGTTCTAAGACTAGGTTGAAATGCCTCTACTTTTATCTACAAGGTTTGTAGTTTTCCTTTAAAGGTATTGTATGGGTTATGAAATTTAGATAAAATATATTTAGGTCATCATAGGAACATGCTATGATATATTTATATCTAGTCAACATTTATTGGGATCTTTTGGACTTGATGCTTGTATAGGATATATCAATATTAACCAGTTAAGGTTGATCTTGAAATCCAATATCAAGTGCATTAGAATCTTTCTCATTTACTTTGGAAATCTTGGTAGCCTCAACTAGTATGTCAAAATCAAAGAGACTCTCCAAGGCTATCAGGCCTTTATGGACCTTATTGTCATTTAACTAAATGACCTTGTCATCAAGCTTGATTTCAATGCTTTCATAATAAAGAAGAATATCTTCATCAATAATGTGACCCTCAAACACTCCTTAACTAGTCAGGAAGTCTATAATCAGTTGATCATCATTGAATACTTGCAAATGGTTGACATTATCTAGCACTAAAAGACATAATATTAACTCAATTGTAAGGTTGTATATCTTAGAACTTTGATTGGGTATAAGGTTGGCTATAGCTAAAGTAAGTTCATCAACAACCTTATTTTCTTCCCTAGGAATTGACATAATGTTGAAAGCATTAAAGCATTCAATTAAGTCCCATACAATAAATTTATATTTCTTGAGATTGGGTAATTTTCATTTATATTTACTCTTGACCTAATTGACCACTAGTTAAAAATCACCTGAAACTAATAGTTCTTTGGCCTCATGCTTGATTTCAAATTGTAATCAAAGAATAAATACTTCATACTCAACCAAGTTAATGGTGCATGAGAACTAGAGTTTGTAAGAGGCATTATATTTTTTCCCAATGGGATTTATTAACACCACTCCTAATCAAAAACCTAATTTTCATCTAGCAGCATCAAAATAAAGTTTACATAATCCAAGCAAAACATGAGAATTTTTAGAGTTACATAGCTTTGTGGTGTCAAGATGTAAACACTAAGACATCAATTAACCATGTTGACCCTTTCATTGATTGCATTGTACTTGGTGATTATATGCTTAATTATAGGATCCCATCTTATCTTGATTTGGTTGGGGACTCCTGTCCAAGGCAACCACACATGTGAATAATTTGTTGACATGTAACCATTCAAGCTCATTATCTAGTATCTAATTAATAGAACCCCATAAGCATCAGTGATGTCTACCACTTCAATATCAATGAACTACTAGATCCTTGGATTTGATTCAACATACATGTGAACATTCAATATTTCACCAATCACTTTGACTCTTGGTTTATATAATTGAGTTACAAATCTATCAGATTTAATGGGAGTCAGACCTAATTATTCACAAATACCATTAGGAATAATATTTGCAAATGCACCATAATCTAACAAATAATTATGTATATTATTACCAAGTATATTAACTATAAATATGAAGGGAGTAACATCTACCTTAATTTTATGTATTGCAACATTAGCATGTGAATGAATACTTTTGAGACTTACCAGGATTTTTAGAGAAAGATTCTAATAATGGATCCCTTTGTTTAGTAATTTGTGTCAAGTCATGTAAGGTACTATTAGATTTTATCTTTTTCATGTCCTTTACTTTGTTATATCTAGTCCTATTAGAAGAATAAGATGTATCAGCATTGGGTTTATAAGTAATTACCGTAAGAGGCTTTAGGTTGTTATCTATGGTAGTATCAAGAGGAGTCTCAAAGTTATTTGGAGAATTGGATGTGGTCAATGGTTGCTTCTACTCCCTATTTCTTAAAGGATAAGTATTCTTCAAAAATTTCTAAAAAGCATGAATCTTTTGAGGAATATCCTTAGCCTCATTGTCTTCTTAAAAAGGGAACTCAAATGTCTCCACTATGAGATTTGGATCAGTGGATCTAGATAACCTTGAAGAACTAGATGTACCTTCATCACAATCCTTATTATGGACAACATAAAAATTATCTAATTCTTCTTGCAAGACCTTAAAGTCATTATAAAAATCAACATAATCAAATTCCCCACGTTTATAAGTGTAATAGACTCGATAATATTCAGGTAAAGCAACATTAGTAAGATTTATATCAAGAACATTCTTGCTAGCAGATGGCTCATTATTCTTGTTGTTGTGGTAACTATAATTATAAAATTTGTTAGTGGGTCTATTAAACCTTTTAAAAGAGTAATTTTTACCAAATATTTTTCTAGTATTGATTACTTGCTTTTATAACTAAAGGAATTCAGTGCTAAGATTTTAAACCATCATGAGGATAAAATAACTCATTCTTTGGGGCCTTAAAATTATGAACTTGAGTATTAGTATTAGCAGTAGGCATTAAGGATTTCTCATCCTAACGATGAGATCTATTAGTAGAATTTTTTGTGAATCTTATGTTTTGAGTAGGATGAGAATGTCTCAAAGGTAGTTGGTTTAAGACTAGAAGATGGTTAAGGGTAGGCACATTTTTGTTAGCATTAGGAATAACATTCAGAACTGGTAAATATGGATTTACATTACAAATGGCATATATAAACTATCCTTGGGGTTGCATCTGGTCATTAATGATCATAACCTCAACATAAGATAAAGATAATGTGTTCATGGGCCCAAAAACTCTGTTTATAAATATAGAAGTAATAGGATCCAAGGAATCCTTATATATTTCCAAGGCCATCCTTATATATTTCCAAGGTTAAAGCCTCATCGGGTCTATAAGGAGTTATGGTCCTACTGAACATTTTTTGGAACCTAGCATTAAAGGCTCTTATAGGATAATTTTTTATCCCTTTTCATTATGATTAATTATTGATACAAGACACAAGGATGAATGATTTTATGAAACTAGTCAATAAAAACATTGTTAAAATCAACCCAACTAGTAATGTAATTTTTAGGGAGGTTTAGAAACGATTTATATGAAGCATATTTAAAAAGTTAAAGGAAATAGTCTACATGCTACATCTTCATGATTCATATTCAATATTCTTAATACATATTTAAGACTCTTAATGTATTCTTCAGTAGTTATAATGCCACAAGGACTAAATGTTTACAAATACTTTTCAAGATTACAAAGAAGGTCATGTACCACACCTATCACATTGATTAAATAACCACATAACTAAGCCTTACATTGATAGGTATCAAATGTAGGAACACTTTGGATTGGTGAAGTTGGAAAAGACATTGAAATTTTGTGCTTACATTTGTCCCACCTAGTTATACTATGAACTTCTAATGAAAGTAGAGGTTCTCTAGTTTCTGAATATGACCTTGTCTTGACTCTTTATAATTATATCTTATGGGATTTTAATCATGTATAAAATATGATGTGTTAGTCTTATGTTTGCAGGGGACAATGATCAAAATCATACATTGAGAAATTTTTTCAATGATTTATATAAATAATGGAAAGGGACAACAATATTTAACTAAGTTATCTCAAAGATATATCCAAATATGTAAGTAAGACCTATATTTACATGTTTAAGCTTAAATAAACTCAAATTATCAATGGATCTATCAATATTTGATCAAAATAACTATTACTAACCTCAAAACTATTGAAGTGACAAAGCTTAATCCATATTTATCATAAATAAACATATCTTCAAAGAACATCGATATTTGTCTAAAGGAAACACAAAGATGGGTCAAAGACCATAAAGATTAATTATATTTACACAAGTGAATAAATATGGACATAATTATGCAAAGTTTACACCAATATTAAAACACAATTAATGAAAATGATCAAAGATACTTTAAATATACAAATATCTAACTACCCTCCTTCTATCACCAATGAAAGCTCCCCCTGTTGATGCTTGAATATGTATCACAGGTGCCCAGAGTGTCTAATAACACTTCTCATTTTAGAATTTAGATAATTTAGCACATGAGTTATAGGTTATGATAATCTTGTTATCTATTGATGAAATAGAGGTAAAGCAAGTGGACTATTTGACAATATTTATGATGTTTGGTGGTTGGGAGCCACTGTTGCCAAATGTTAGTCTATGAAAAATATGAAGTATGTTATGATAAGAATAGTGAATTATGATTAAGAACTAATATAAATACTAATTTTATATGGATATTTATGATGAAATTAAGCTAGGGTGATTTGGTTAAAAAGGGAACAAAATGAAAGGTAGGGCAATGAAGAGATGTTATTGATCTTCATTTCAAATATCATGAAAAAGTTCAAATAACATTTAGGCATGCACTTAAACATTGTATTACATTAAGTATCATAAGCTAAAATCCTATAAAACATCAAGAAAACATCTAAAGATGGTGTGAAATAATGCAAATAAAAATCAAATTCACTTTAAAGGTTTACCTCTACAAGTAAATAACATTAGCCCAAATGCAAGAAGAATAAGCAAATCAAATCAACCTAAAAATTTAAATTAACCTAGAATTGGCATAAGTTAACTTTTCATTCAAATGTACACATCAAGAATGCATAAGAACTATTCAAACATGGAAATTAGAAAAAAAAAGTGAGAGGGAAGCTAGGATAACAAAAGACAAGCAAATTTGGGCAAACTTTGAAGACTTTTTTACTTATATTAAATGATCAACACTTATAATTAGATATTGGATCTAAGAACTCCACCTACCTATATTAAAAATGATAATTATCCTTTTATAGGTTTCAAGGAAGTATGTTAGTTAGGTATATCAAATTATAAAAGTACAAGTGTTAAGAAAACTATCCTTTCCATAAGTGTTCTATAACACACTAGACTTTACCCAATGGATAGACATATAGGCAATTTGATTCACAAGTTACACATGCATTTACAAAAGAATATTCTTTTTTCATAATTATACAAGCTTAATTATAGAAAATAATATGCTTGTCTTAACTAATTGGAAGGCCCTTGTGTTGATGCAATAAAATACCTTCCCTATAGGATCTTAATTTTGTAATGATACTCATTGACAAGTTGGAGATCAATGATACGTCTCATGAAAAACTCTTCTTCTTGATCCTCTATGACCTTGAGATCCTTTTTAGACCTTTCCAAATCTTTCTTGATGTCTCTAACGTTTCCCATATTCTCATCTAAAGATAAAATTAGGCCCATGACCTTCTTATTATGAACCCTTGTTTTCTCTCATCCTTGGTTCTTTACTTCTTGTATAAATTGATTAGTTTTTCAAGAGAGCATATGTCCCATCACGTGACCATTATCTTAGGTTGGTGATATTTTTCATAATAGGAAAGGTGTCTAAGAGGTATGACATCATGTATAAATGTTTCCTAGTTGTATTCTTAACTACGAAGATCTGTGTACTCACACAAGTGTTGACTACTTCACCAAAGGGAGGGGTGATCTATTTATCAACCATAAAATAAACCAAGGGGAACCAAATATTATCTACATAGGTTGTGGTTTGAATTACCCATTAGCTATTCATAAAATTCATGATCATTCTTATCCCAAGATTGAACTAACTAATGGGAATTTTGCCATTGAAATCTAAAAATAACTGATTTCTAAAATATAACCATAGGGAAAGGATGGTATTCAAGTCATTGTACTTATCCCATTTATTGATTGGTGTTTGGTATATATGGGGTTTAGGAAACTTATAATAATTCTCAAATGCTATGACACAAATATGAGCTATATTCCTATGATTATGTTCATTTATTAACATTCCCTTATTAATGTTAGCATCTATAAAAATGGGAGAAATAATGTCTATACAATGTAGTACCTCAAGTTTTGATATGGTGTAATGGAGACCTATCATTTGAATGGCCACTATATCATAGTAGAGCCTCTTTGCTAACATATTCTTCTCCTTTTATCTCATTATGGGTTGTTGGTTATCAATGGTCTAGAACAAACTTGACCAATTATTGTCCCCAATATTCAAAGTTGTGTCATTGAATTACATATTATTTAAGACTCATCCTTCTATGTTTGAGGTCAGATAGAGCTCTGCATACTCTATAAAGACACTTTTATAGGATTTTTATATATAATTCTCTCTAAATTGCTTACCAATTGTCTACAATTCAATTCTCAATAAAATTATCCTTGCTCAGATGAAAATCCAATTTTCTTGATTTGATTATGATGATTACAGGGTTGAACTAGGGTTTCTATATGTGCTAGGGTTTTTCCTAAAATATACCTTATAGTTTTTTAATTAAAGTAACTATTTGAACTTATGCAAGATTCATGAATTTGATGATGTTTATATCTTTTCATTTATACCTTCCCAACTCTTGGGTCCCCAAAATCTCTTAAACTGACTAGTTTATCTTACGTGGCTTTGTTATGATATCATGTGGCATTTTTGCAATAATTCACTCATTAATATTTAAAAAATTACCATTGTCTTTTAAAATTTACACATTGATCTCACACTATCAGATTATTTTCATGGATAAATGTGAATCATTGATATAGATCTGAGATCTTAAATGTCATTAGATGCTTACTACATTCCTTGCAGTTATGACACTTGTCACTTTTTCATTCATTCTAACTTTTTATGCTTTTTATGTGCCATTGATCTTGACTGTAGGGATAATCACATTCTATTGATATTGATATACCTCATTATTTAAGTCACTCCATGGGCCATTGATCATAACGTGTACATGTGAATACATATCATCAATATTCAAAATATACTTGAGATTTAATTCATGGCCCTTAAGTATTCCACATGTCATCTCTATTCTTGTCCTTGAATTTTAAATGCCTGTTACACACCATCTCATATATTTCATATGAGAAAATGTGGACCATTTTATTTTTATCCTCAAGGTTGAATTTCATTGGTTGCTCAATGTTCATTAGTTCAGAGTGTGACACTTGTCACCCTCTTGGTTGTTTTAAGGCTCCATTAAAGTCTTGAATCAATATGCGTCATTGGATCATCCTTTGCCAAAAAAATGTGTGTCATTAATCATTGGGAAATGATTGAAATTTAACATAATATTAGGGTCTCAAAATTTAATATTACACCATCAGATCCTGATCATCTAAGAAAATGTAGATCGTTGATCCTACAAATGAAATTAAGTTTAAGTTAGTGCTCGAGGAACACAAAAATAATGATAAAGTTTTGGATGAATGTTTTCATTCATATTAATAAATAAAAATTAATATTTAGGCTAAATTATTAATCTATGTTTTAAAACATGTTTAAGGGGATCCCATAAAATAAAATACCTAACCTAATTAGACCATGACAATAATAAAATAGACTAGGGGGTCATAATACATAAAGGGATCAAGCATAAAAATTTTAGGCTTAGGATAGAAATTGAACTAATTAAATATTATAATTGAAATCTTCCCATGTAAAATGTTCCCATTTAATTTGAATTTATTTTAGAGGGCATGAGCTAGCATAATTATAGTTAGGGTTTTACACTTTTCAAACATGAATTTAACTTGATTTAAATAGACCAAAGGCTATTAAAATATCAAATCATTTTTAAATCATAAAACCATGATATTACTCACTCCAAATGGACTCCCTTGGATTTATGACCTAAAACATAAATATCAAAAGCTATCCACTTCAGAGGGGGTGAAACCATGATCATCTAAAAATATGTCCATTAATCCAAATGAGAGTTATGAACAATGTGTAAACATGCTATACATATTTTGATCAAGTGAATTTTCAATTTTAAGATACAAATTCACAAAATTTGACACAAGGGTTCCCATTTTTTATAAATGGGGGTATTTTAACCTCAACAATAACTACCTAGGGGGATGGGGCATGATGTTCATCAAGGTAACCAAGTAGGAAGGGGAGATAGAAGAGGTCCCTCATGGAATCTAAAAATAGAGTTTGTAAAAAGAAATATATAATTTTCGTGGCCATGACACACATGAAAACATACATAAAACACACATAAAACACACATGAGGCACATAAGGTAGGTCAAGGGGCCAAAACACAAGGGATGTGGGTACATGTCACTAGATTTGAGAAATAAATACATTAGAGGACATGTTCAAATGTCCACAAACCCAAACAACAAATAAGTTGGTTTAAATACACATGGAACGATGTGTTCAAATTTACACATACATAATTAGGAAGGAAGACACAAGGACATGATCACATTCCCAAAGCATACATACAATGAAGGGAGGTGGCATAGATCCATAAAATAATGGCATATTCAAATGCCCTCGGATAGATGTAGAAGCATAGAGACACAATCAAATATAAATTAGTAGAGATAGAACTGAAAGTATATATGAAAATGTGGTATAAATTTATATAAGTGTAACGATGTACATAATCTAGGTCTATAGTAGTAGTAGTCAATAAAAAATTAGTGTAGTGTACGATGACCAATATCAAGATATAAATAATGCTAAATCTATGATATAGGGTTTAGAAATATGTAACCTAGTAATTAGAACTATGTATATGATTTCCCTAAATGGTCAAATTTATGAAATGAGGAACTTATGTATGTGGCTCCAATGGATATATTGTATCCCATCTAGATCTATCTAGTGGACCTAGGTCCTGTAACCATTTGTGAACACTTGAAAAGAACAAGTGAAACATGTATGTATGACAAAATAAATTACACAAACATAGATAATATATGTAGTACCTATAAAGTATAATATATTTAAACATGGAAATGGATATAATATTTAATTTGTATTTTCCTAGCAAATATTTGAATGTTTTTGTGTTTTTGACATATTATACTATTTTTTAATTTCTAGATATAATCTATGTATAAGCAACACTAAAATGAAACTATATATAAGAAGCATGAGTAAATAAAAGTATGCACAAGTAGGAAGAAAGATAATAACTGATAATTCTCTTAAGAGGCACACTATCAAGGTGTGTTATATAGAAAAAGTAATAATGATTCTGTGTGGTGTGTGAAAAGGTATATGTGGTCTAGGGTTCACCAAATGAATGAACTTAATTTAGGGTTTATGGAGTTTAATCCCTGGGTTATTAAAGGGTCTAAGTGTAATATATCAGGGTATAAGATATTAAATAAATACATCCATTAATTTTTAAAATAATTGAGGTAATTTGATATTTATAACAGTAAAAATGAAAAATGAATAATCAGATAGAAATTGCTTGAGACAAAGGATCTAAAAGTTGAAAACTAGTAAACAAGTTGATCTGAGTGTCACAAATAGGATCCAGATGTCAGAAATTCTCCTAGACAATAACACCTTACCTTAGATAGTAGAATTGTGCCATAAGTGTCTAATTTTAGTAATTTATATTATTCAATAACTAATATATACTTTAGTGAGAACATATGTCTAAGTTTATGAATCTTATTCCTATGTGGACAAACCCTACTTTGTTATCTATGAACTATTTTGGATGATTTTGTATGCAAACCCTATACCTCCATGTGATTAGGGAATTCTATTATAGTAGGTAGTAAATGTGTAGTGTTATTTGGGTAGGCTAGACATACTCAACACCTTGTTATGATGAGAGTTTCCTATATACAAATACCCTAAGGAGGGATCAGACCTGATATAGTTATCCCCACCTAAGTACTAGTGCAAGTGTAAGTGAACCTAGTATGAAAGCAATTTTGAGTGATTTGAGTGATGCTTTAGATTATAAATTATGTATTCTAAGCTTAGGAGGGTTATATATGAATTTATATATAATTAGGATAGACTAGAGATTAATAACCTTGATTTTGCACAATTTGTTCTGAGCTTGTTTATGTGTATTTGTATCTTATTTTCATCTATTGAATAAAGGGTTAAAAGTCAAATATATATAATAGTTTAGTGATTTTGTGGTATTTTAAATAGGTATAAGAAGACCCTATTTTTATTTAAGATTTAAAAGATATTTATTGGGGATAAAAAGAGCAAAAAGGACAATAGTGCCCAATTAAGACACTAGCACTATGGTGTTAGTGTCTAATTGTGACACTAATGTCTAGTTGGTAGAATATAAGGCACTAAAACCCTGGATGCCTATGAAAGGATCTAGGACTAATTTTAAGATTTATAAGGATGTGTAAGGCATATATGAAAGTTGGATAAGTGTCTAAATAGGCCCTAATATGTATCTCAAGCTAATCTAGGGATGGGTGGTCTCTAGTAACACTCTTGGCACTCAAGTGCATTTTAGATGATTACACAAGATTTATAAGATTTTGACATGAAGATATATTATTAGAGATGTAAATTTAGACTTCAATTAGAGGATAAGGCATCACGTCCCCAATCCTATATATTTTTATCCTCCTTATCCTAAAAAGAATAGAATTTTGGCTATTAAGATTATTAAGAAATTCTACATATTGTTCTACAATTGGTTTTGAAGTGTAAAATTTGATTATTCTCCAAAACTTTGAATATTGTAAGAATTTATATCATTCTAGTATCTTAGTCTCTTGGTTGTTCCTAAATTTAATTTTAAATAGATTTATTAAAATTTTGTTATTTTTAATTTGAATTCCTTTTGTGTAATAATCATAATCTCCCTTTGTCGATATGTAATTACAATTTCACATTAGTAGTAATCTTTGATTATATGTTAAGTTTATTATATTCTTGTTTATTTGGAATATTAACTTTAACTAATTTTTTGTGTGATTATATAAGTTTACAACAAGAATTGGTTCCATAATTCTTATCCTATTATTAGTTTAAGAGCTGGCTTAGAAAGGTTTCATCTTGTTTGGTCCATAGGCTTTATTTTCTACCCCACTTTTCTCTCTTAGTTTATTTTTTTAGACCCACGTTAGGTTAGATCCATCATCTATCCACCCATCTCAAATATATATATATATATATATATATATATATATATATATATATATATATATATATATATATATATATATATATTCACTTCCATTACTGAACCATCCTTTTTAAAAAGACTACTCCACTAACCACTATTCCACCAACATGTTTACAAAATCTAATACCCCAAAATGTATGCCTTTGAGTGAATATCTTTCCCTAATCCTAAAATGTTAGAGTCTACCTTTTAAGTTTCCCTAAAACATTAGAAGATGTATTTTAAGGTTCCCTAATATAATAACAATATTGTGGTTCCTTTCAAGCCAAACCCAGGTCATTCAATCAAATAGTTATTGATACCCAAAGACAAGGTAGAAGCTAGATGAGAATTACCAAGAGGGAGATCCTAGGTGTAATGACATCAATTTGTCTTCCAACATGGCTGAAGAAGATTATTTTGATTCCTAGATAGGGACATTTGCATATCATTGGCAAGCCTTAATTTGGAATTATCTATGAATATGTATTTATTTCAAAGATTTGGATTACACAGTACATTCTTCCCTAAATAATCTTTGAAATATTGTGTTTTGTTTGATAATTGAGTGGTTGTGGGTTGATTATTATGCCAAGGCCATTGTGATTTCCATGAATGGAAGGATCTTATGGACAATGAAATAATTATATTTTTATTTTTAAATTTTGATATAAGAATATATAGGCTTTACTTTTTGTAAAAATTTAATTGTAGGCCAAACAATATGTACAATAATGTTGGTGTCCATAGGACTAGCTAAGTTGTTCAAGAAGGTAGATATTACCTATAAATATAATAGAGAGGGAAGAAAAAATATTTATTTATTTCACTATAAATTTTTACGCTATAGAGGTACAACACAAAGAATATGAAGTATCAAGGAGAATTGTACAATGAAAATATAAGAGACAGTAGTGTTAGGTCTATCTATAATGAGTTATAAGGTGTTTTGATTGGTATCATGACTCAAAAGGCTATTCATGCATTTTTTGTTCCAATCTGATATGATTTATTTTCAATAACATTCAAGTCACTTTATATTCAAGGAAGTGATGTAGGTACTACATTGAATTTTAATGTATGGTATAAGGTTCTATTTTAAGTATCTAAATAACATGGTTATATATTTATTTGGGATGATCTAATGAGGGAGAGAATCTTATGCACTTGGATTTTGGTGATAAATTTTCAATCTTCTTAATTATTCTAGTGTTGTAAATATTGTGCTAGATTTACTTGCAAGCTAAATGAAACCTGTCAAAAACTATAATTATAAGTGTGTTATGAATTCTTACAAATTGTGTCAATACAGTTGGTAGAACATGTCTAACAGATATTTCTCTACATGTGACAATCTTCATTTACACGATAATGGATCCATAAGGGTGGGAGAAAATAGATAAGATATTTAAAGATAATTCATTTCCTACTTGGTTTCCTTTTAATAGTGTTGTTATTTGATCTTCCTCATAAGGATATATATTGTAAAAAGGTCTGAAACAAAATAGAGAGTTTATAATTTTTGAAAAATTATTAATATATTTGAAGTTAGAGTTGTAGAAGTGGATGAGCTCTAGCATGTGAGGCCATGGACACTAGGAATAGGAGTAGATGTAGTGTAGGTTCTAAAGTGTTTTTTTAATGGATTATAAGTTATAAAAATTTGAAATGTTTAGGGACTTTTTATCTCAGGATAAGACATATTTTTATTTGGGGGGAGTGTTAGTGTCTCAGGATGAGACACATTCTAAGTTGAGGTGAGTCTTAGTAGAGATAAAGGGCAATGTCATTTGATATTATTTGTCATTAATTAGAGGAAACAAGTGTTAAAATTCAAGTAAAATAGTCTTGGAAATGAATATTCATTTGAGAAATTTAAGAGTCATGTGGAATCTTTTATAAGCACTTGTATGTCAAATTGTAAACCAAAGCATTTTGAATGAATAATAAGTAAATCATTTGGGTCTCCATATTTATCTTTATAATTTCCCATATTTAATAACTTACTTATGTTATATTTATAAATCTAGTTATTCCTTAGAATTTATTTTTAAATATCTACAAATATTTTTTATTTGTCCATTCTTTCCACTAAACTCTACTAACACACATCAACAAGAATTTATATTGTGCTAAAAGGAGGGATTGAATATCTGCCTTTGTTTCTTTGAAAATAATCACTTGAGTTGCATAATATATACTCAAAATATTAATTATGTCCATGTTAGAAACTAACTTACTATACCTACCTTTAAAAATCCATAAAAAATCTAGGTTAGATAGAGTTGACTTGAGAAGACCCCAAACTCAATCGTACTCTCCAAGTAGATGACCCCATATTATTTTATACCTAATCACCCAAACTTGGATAAATAATTTTAATATCAACATCTATATAGACTTGAATTATTTACCCAGAAACCTTGAGAATTATCTTTCTTCATTTTCTTCATTGGGAGATAAGAATACTAAATAACACATAGAAGATTTAAAGACTGCTCTAAGGATACTGATTGTAACCCACAAGGATATATCATGTACAAAATTTGCATTTACATTAAAATATGTTATTAATGACTCATTTATTAATGTTCGAAAAGGATCAATTACCTCTTGTGATGAATGTCAAAATACCTTTTTGGCATAGTTTGAATAAGTCACTAGTGAAAGTGTTATTTACCAACACTCTAAAATAATGAGAAGAGAACCAAATGAATCAATATAAATCTTTTAATTTTATATTCTAGAATATTTATATTATAATTTAATATTATTATAACCCTACTAAGGGATTGGTCCTCAAAATGTACAAAATACACTAAAACCTATGACTATTATCTTTCTATGTAAATCACTTAATGTTGATACATTGAATTTAGATTATGATGAATAAATCAACATTGATAAAAAAATTAAAATATCTATAAAAATCCTTGTTAACACTTAATATTCATCCTATTATTTTGTCCTTCGATCTAATTACAAATTCAAATCATAATACTATGGCCTAGAATCATAAATAGGTGTACACCTATTTGCCTTTAGCCCATTCTCCACCTAACCAACACCATAGCTTCTTGAATAATTTTGTGTCTACATATAACCTAAAAAAATATAATCATTCCTTCATACCATTTAATAATGATACTACATAGGGTAATACTTATGCTTCAATAAAAAGATAATTTAAAGTTATCTAATAGATAATGCAAAAATTAAGTAATGAGTTTATAAACATGTAAACATGCATGGGGATAGTTGGTGGATGAATACCAACTAGAGCTTTAGGTTACAAATGTAAAATAGGCCTTTCAATAGGTTTGAAAATAATCTAGAGTAATAATGAACTAATAAGGTACCATAGATAAATATCATGGAATCAACCCTCCCTACTTGGTGTTGAGTCCATAACATAACACAACATGGTGACATAAATTGCATATAATTCTACACCACCTTTGAGATATTTAAATAATAAATGGATAAATAGGAATATTTTACAAATCTAATAGAATCATCTTCCTCTATAGCTTAGGGACATCCTAATACATCAATGATGTTTGCGATCTATGACTTCCCATTTCAAGTGGAGGACAAGGATGAACTAGAGGATGTTAATGATGAGATCCATATTTTCTAAAAATTTCAAAGGAATAATTAAAATTTGAGGAAAAAGAACCCTATTACTACTTCAGCACCCCCAAACAATAATGTTTCCACTCCTCTAGATCATAAGGCCAACAATAATCTACCCATTTTAAAAAGGGATGATCAATTATTGAATGTACATCCACACATCTAAAGAGGGAAAAGTATTGTTGAATACATGAAGAATATTAAATATAATACCAGTCTTCATGTGTTATATTAAATCACCAAACAAAGAGATTTGCTTCTTAAATCCTTAACTAGAATGTCTTGTATTGACAAATAAAAATTTTCACATGCAAACATGGTTGTTTATAAGGACAATCCTAGAGTACGACCTTTTCTATTAACTATCAAAATGTTTATAAATAAGCATAACTATTTAGCTAACTTGGGTGCCTCAACCAATATGATGCATATAGATATTTTAATAAACTATGTTTGACCCTAGATAAGTTAAAAAGAGTAGCCTTACAAATTTACAAGCCTTTTATCCCATGTGTTAGAGAGTTGAAAAATGTGCACGTCCAGCTTGTATCTAAGTCATGTATAAAATAGTGAATATATATTCTAGTCATTCATATTATATATTCTTATAGCCTAATACTAATTCATGATTGGTCAAAGACACTAAATGGATACATGGCTACACATTTATCATGCATGTGGCTATGTTGGAAAGGAGTAGATAACTAGATTTGAGTAGACAAAGATCCAAATATGGAGTACCTAATCATATAATAAATGATAATAATGAAAATTTTGACTTGGTAGAATCAAATTCATGTTTCTATACTTCACTACCAATAAATAACATCATGAACAAGAATTTGAATGCCCTTATTGGTTAAAGATGATCTATTTTGATAGATCAATATTAAATCAGGGTTTAGGTGTTAACATAGCCCTAATAAACATAGATGGGAATTAATATTTAGATTCCTATATATTTTAGGTCTCTTGAATGAATAATATAGCTGATTATTAATCTCTTATACTCAATCTATAATTTTCACTAGAGCATAATGTCAATAAATTATAA
Source organism: Torreya grandis (assembly GCA_037957365.1). Classification (NCBI taxonomy): domain Eukaryota; kingdom Viridiplantae; phylum Streptophyta; class Pinopsida; order Cupressales; family Taxaceae; genus Torreya; species Torreya grandis. The sequence goes on from JARHVA010000730.1 coordinate 799,776, forward strand.
ATATTCAGTTATTTAGAGTTGGTTGTTAACCAAATAAGAAATAAATATTAGTGTAAACTCACTTATTTGAATATGTAAAAACACTGAGCATGGGATATGATCAAATTATTTTAATCATTCAACATCAAGGCCATCCTAATGGAAGTAAACTAGATGATATGTTCACTAGCATCTTCAACTACCAATCATGCACTGCTCCAAGTATACAAAATGTAAAAATTATTTGTGGAGCTAATTACTTTCCCCTCTATCCCAGATAATGTGGATAATTTATAAGTATTTTAGGATGATCACTATATTATAATATTGATGAGTAGTTTCATATACCTCAAATCTCAAATAATGTATGGGAAGGATGTTGATCCCATGTACATTGAATATCTAGGAAAATATGGTTCCCTACTATTGAAGGATAACCACATCCCTCTTGGGATGGTATAAATAGAATGGAATTTTGATGTGGATACACAAACTCAAAATCAAAAACATATTAAAATAACTCTATCTAATTTTATCAAAGAGAATTTAGGCACTAACCAGCATTGTTAGTATGTGAACATTGATTTAAGTTGTACTAAAAGTGAGAAACAAAAATTGAAGACCCTAATGAAAAAATATAAGAACATGATCACTTGGACATATAAATATTTGAAAGTATTTGACCCTAGGGTAATCACACATACCATCCTATTGAATCCACAACATACGCCCTTAAAATAGATATAGAGGCCAATAAATCTAATTCTAGAACCTCTTATCCAAATATGATTACATAATCTACTTGATTCTAAAATTATCTTTCTCTTTAGGCATTCCATGTAGGTAGCCAACCTAGTGCTAGTCAAAAAGAATAATGGATAAATAAGGCTCTATGTTGACTTTATGAGTCTAAACCAAGCATTAGAAAAGGATAACTATATGTTTCCATACTGAGATGAGGTAATTCAAGTGGTTATTAGATCTAAGATGATGTTGTTATTGGATATATTCTTAAGTTATAATGAAGTGATAGTAGAAGCACAAGATAGAATGAAGACTACCTTCACCACCAAGTGAGGGACTTTTGAATATAAAAGGATGCCTTTTGGCTTAATTAATTTAGGAGAAACCTTCCAATGAGATATAGACTTTAAATTAAATGGACTCATTATAAAAATCATCATCATTAATATGGATGACTTAACAATGTTTTCAAGAGATAGATCTAATCATGCTAACCATCTACATAGATTATTTTATAGATGTGGAAGATATGGAGTGTAACTCAATCCAAACAAGATCATATTTGGAGTCACTAACATAAAAATTTTAAGGCATGTCATTACTAAGGATGTGATCTATGTTAATATAGAATAAATATAAGGTATTTCCAAGTTGACACCTCCTAACATCAAGAAAGAGTTGATGAATTTATTTGGTAAGAGAATATTTGTAAGGAAAATCATTTATATATATATGTAGATATTATCAATCCATTAAATGTCATATTGAATCATGATGGTAAAATTAAATGGATAATAAAGGCTAATAAATCTTTTTAGACATCAAAACTACCATTTTTAAAACTCCAATTCTAATAAGGCCAAACTTCAATAAGGACATTTTCCTTTATTCATTTTCTTTAGAGCACACTATATTAGGTGTACATACACAAAAGGTATATGGCAATGAACATCTAATTTCCCTAATGATCACTAATCTAAAAGATACAAAGTTGAAAAACTCAATGATAGAGAAAAATATGTTCTTTGTTCAAATATGAAAAAAATAGGCATTAAATTTTGAGAAATAATACATATGCCATTGTTATATACCTAAATCTCAAGCTCACACTTGACCAAAATGAATTGGGAAAAATAAAAGTAAGTGGATGGTGAAATTTTAGGATTTTTATCCCAAAATTAGTCCAACCAAGATGGTCAAAATCCAAGGAATCATCTATCTCATGACTAATACTAATCCATGAATTTTTATCAAACAAATAAATGAGACTTAGATAGATAATGGTGAATGGTATGCTCAACTCATCCACTACTTGCTCACGTTTTCATGCCCCTTGAGCTAAATAGAGATCAAAGGTGATCCCTTAGGCTTAAATCATCCCATTATATGATAAATAAATGAGTCATATACAACAATAACTATAAGGACATCTACTTGAGATGTGTCTCAAAATAATAAGATACATATATTCTAGACAATATACATTAGCATATAGGTAGATCACATCCCTCAAGAAATGTACAAATCATAAAATATTGAGAATGGGGTACCATTGGCATATAATTTTCAAGGATGCCCAAAACCATATTAGGACCATTCATGAATATTAGGTTTTTGTAAAAAATATAATTAAATCTTGGCATGTCTCCTCAACTATTCATTAAGGGACACCCTTTTACTCAATGTGGTTTTTGACTTTATTGATGTGATAAACCCAAACTGTTTAGCAGGGCACAATTTTTTTAGATTAGCTACTGACTATTGTACCATAAAATAAAATTTCTAGTTGCATATAATTATATATCACTATAAGTCATAAAATTTATGGAATAAAAATACTAACCAATTTTTATACTCCAATATCCTTAGTTTGTGACAACTATCTAACTTTCCAATATACTAAATTTACTTAGTATACCTAGAACAACTAAATTAACATCAAGTTATCTTTAAAGTACTATCTTAAAAGGAGTGTAGTGGTCTAATATACTAAAAAAAATTGATGGATGATATTAATAAGTCAACATAAGATGAACTAAGATAATTTCATCTACTATTGAAGTATACATTATGGTCTGACAAAATAAGACATAACCAAGCCCTTAAGGCTTCACCTTTTTTACTAGTATATGTGTATCAACTATTTTTTCCCATAACTCTTAAAATACCAATGTACCAATTCATGCAATAATACATTGGGAAAGGGGAAATAATCTAGTCTAAACTAATTGATGTATTATATATGGAAGATACAAGAACCTAATCACTACATAACTTCAACAAACAGCAAGACATTGTCAATATGTGGCTTGATAAGAGATCCAAAATGAAAGACTTCAGGATTTTAGACCTAGTTCTCTTATGGCATAAGGAAATAAAAATAAATAACATTATGATAAGTTCACTCCTATATGGATTAGGTTATGTAAAATATATGAGATACTAGGTAACAATGATTTCTATTTGAATGCCCTTCAGGGTAAGGACCTCAATTTTATAGTCAATCAACATTTATTGATACATTATTTCATGGATTCTCTAACTTTAGATATTTATAAATGACTGTACATGAAAATAAATGTTGATTTAGTATATTATATTTATTACTTTATAAAATAAACCTCATTATTTATAGGTTGATTATTCCTATTTTTCTAGATTAATGTTTCCTATTTTATGCATTTTTATTTTGGTAGATTAGATTTTATGCATTATATATTAGTTTATTAAAAGTATAGAGCATACTAATTTATTTCCAATGATGAATTTATAATTGACAAAAACAAGGGGGAAATATAAGAGGAAGCATAATTGGTACTCACAAGGATTTGTTTTGGTAGTCCTTGAGCTTCTGAGATTAAGGTTTATGTTATGATTGAACTAGGTTTTTTTTGGAATGGATGATTTTACTATACCTTTGGGATTAATTTTTATATACTAATGAAAATTTTATAAATACTTTCCATTTCCAAATATCAACCTCAATATTACATGTTAAAATTTAGATGAGAGATAATAAACATAGAAATAGATACACACTGGTAGGGACATGTTGATTAAAATAAGTTCTCTTATACATACACCCAACCAATGATGGTTTTCAACCCTTCTTCTCTCTATGTTTCCAAGAAAAAGTAAATAATCATGAAAATATATATAATATGGGTTATTCAACTAATTTATACTAGGGTTATGGACATATGATTGAAATTAGAACATGTCTTAGAGTAGAATTAGAGGTATCTCTATCAGGACTATGGATGCCTAGCTGGTATTAGATCAATTCCAAACTTTCCTTTACTATATGGTTACAAAATTTGAACTCAAAATAAAACCTACAGTTTTTATTTGGGACTTATTAAAACTCTAATAACAAGAGAGAAATGAATTTCATAAAATCACCCACATATCCAAGGAATGTTAAGGGTTAGTATGTTGCATGGGGAAGGAGTCTTTTTCAAGGACTAATTTCCTTTTTTTTTTCTTGTTAGAGATGCAATTATATTATGATGTATTGTTTATTTTATGGGTTCTTAAATACTTATCCGTATTTTCCCACTGAGTCATTTGTATTGTGCCCTAACACACATACCCCATTTTAAAATGCAAATACGGACCCACTATTATTTGAATATCTTTATATAAGGTCCTATAATCCTTGTAAATCTATGACATTGATATTTATATGCATAATTATAAGATACTCCTCAATGTATACATTTATATAAGTTATAATTATGAAAATCAAATCTTAGACATTTATTTTGATTCATTTTAAACCATAGGTTTTCCTAATTCTTCATAAAAAAGTAACTTTATTATTTTCTTTGGATGAACATAACTAATGTGTCATGTCCTACTCTCTCTATGATTTTGGTTTGTTCATAAGACTACTAAAAAGGTCTCACAAATTATTCACATTTATGACCTACCTTTATTATCTCATATCATGACAAGTGTCAAGATTACATTATCTAAAACCCTTCAGCCTTCATGAAATATTATAAGTGTTCCAAATTTTTTGAGTTATGAGAAATGTATAGATGGAATTAGTAAGCTACTCAAAACTTATCATAGTTCAACAAAAGTTACATAATTTTTGGTAGTCAAGTCATCATATGAAATACACATGGTAGAACCATATTTAACTCAAACAAAGTTCACTTCAAATAAAATTCTATGTGTCCAAAGTTTCTAAGCCTAGAGAACATGTCATGTAGAATAAAGTTTAAAGCAAATTTAATCATATAATGGTCTCAAGGTTCCATAGTCCCAAGGGATTTAAAAGTAGAAAAATTATATTAACCAAGAACATGGAAGGTTAAAACAAAGTCTAATTTCCCCTAAACCCCATAGTCTAATGATCTTTAGTTTTTTAGCTCTGAGATTTTGATATTTAGAACAATTTCATTAACTTAGAGATTCAAAGGAGAATTTTAAAGTTTATCTTAATGGTTCTATGAACCTGAGGCCTAGAGTCTCCACAATGATAAGATCATTCCATGTGTAAAGATTACATTTCCTAAATCCTTCCAAGTGACACATAATTTAAAGTTTTAAAAAAATGAGGTCATGAGCCTCTAGTTCCCATAGTCCTGAGACGACTCCACATGCTTCAATTCTCTTAACTCAGAAACATGGAGGATACAAATTAAGATCATAAATATAAAGACCTAGGTAAGTGATAAATAGATAAGTGTCACAACTAATGATACACATGGCCAAAGTATACTTAAATAATTTTAACCAAAAATCATAAAATGGTGAGTAATAAATTGACATGTCTTATAGAAGTGACTAGACATATAAAGTTAAAAAAATTGTCGATATGGAAAATACAAACCTGCCATAGACGATTGGCACATTTAAATCTAAAATGAAAACAAAATAAAAATATATAATTTGCATTGAATTTTCATGAATAATTAATTCAAGGCATATAATTTGGGAAATATATGTAGATCTAAGCTAACACAAGTCACTTCACCATTAATATATGAGTGAACATTACAATTTTGATATCTTAAATGACCAAGATCCCTAGTTTTATCAAAAATTTGTAAAGAGAGTTTAAATAGTTTGTGAATGAATAACCCAAACCCAAATTATTCACATGGTTTATCCAAAACCATCATGCATCCAAAACCCTTATATATTTTCCATTTTTAGAAACACTGAGTATACTGACACAATATTCGATATGAGTTCCTAGATTTTAAGTTCCCATATTATTTAGTTATTCATAATGCAGTGGAGTCTATAGTAATATACTCTTCACAAGATAAAATATCCCAAGAAGATAAGTAGTAATTTAATGATCTAATCTCAATGAGTACCATCAAACTTCATCAAGTGGAAGCAAAACCATAAGTAGGTCCTTATATTGATCAACTTTGAGATTTATTCTTTAATGGCACATTTTTTGGCGACTATTTATAGCTTAGGAAAGGGCATAATGTAATTACATATATTATTATAAGGGAATTTTAGAGATAACTCAGGATCCTAGTACCTTAGGTATACTATAATCAATTCTCAATAAATATATGGATCAATCAAAATACTATAAATGTGAAATTGAAATAATGGCTAGTGAAAGGCCAAAGATTAAACAATAAGGGATCCATTTCCTCCAATAATAACATAAAACTACATCTTGGTATCATATTAGACATGGACCTTTTGAATATATTATATGGTCTTGATAGCATTACATATGTATAGGTAGAATGGGTCCCATTGTTGGACATTATCCTAACTTCTTACAAAATTATGGCCTTAGGAGAAATAATCAATGTTAGACTAAAGGCCCAAATGTATGAACATTAACAAACACCTACATATGGAAAAAATTTTATGATGTTATACCTATTGGATGTAGTCCTTGGGATCATCCATGGAGCCCATGGTGAAATATGGAAACCATCTACATAATATATGGATAATAGAATCTGTTAAGACTATTATTTTTTGTTTTTCTATAAGCATAATAATGAGATTACAAGGATTTATGAATAAATCTATCCTTACCATTCATGTAACTCAAAGGCATAGAATATCTAAGAATCTAAAAAGAATCATTGTTAAAATGAGGGATTATTGGTACTACCTAGATTGTACCATAATATGAATTTTATGAATAGGGGCACATCTTATATTTTTACCATGCCATGTTATAGACAATTTTTTAGAGAAAAATGTGACACATAAAATATAAAATAGTATAGATTAATAACATGGCCCAAACATCAGCCATATTATTATAAAATACCTCTAAGCATTACCTAACTCTAATTCATGGTGAGGTCACACTTGAACCAAGTATGGAAAATCATATCCCATTACAATTTAAAGGTGGCCTAATTTAGGGAGTGGGAGACTAAGGGAAAAATTATAAACTATCTCCAATCCCTTCAGGATAATAAAGGGGTGACCATTACATATGGTCATCAATAATATGAGCATGATTCTTTTTTTCTCAATGCATCATATGAATTATAATTTTGGACCCATATGAAGGATAAAAAAATGTCCACGATAATTTCCTAGGACATTCAATATGACCCTGCTATTAAAAAAGAGTATGAAAACAAAATGGTAAGGTAGGAAGAGTAACCCTAGAGTCATCAATGTAACCTAACATAACCATAGGACCTAACAAGACAACATGACTAGTCTCCCTCTCTTGTATGAGAAGAAACTAATTTACAAGAGGGAGATTCCAATAGTCAAAGGGAGGAAAACCTATAAAATTAGAAAGGAAATTCTCAGAGGTCTCTAGAGTCCTCATCTAGCCTCCACTCATCCAACTATTACCACCATTTCAATCATAACTACTATAAATGAGAAGACTATACCTCTTCAAGATAGGAAAAAGGGAAAATTCTTTGTGGCACCCCTCCCTCCACATAAAACACCCACATATGTGAGTCTAAAAAGGTTTCTACATGATTCCTTATTATCTCTTCAAACCAATCCTCTAACACCTTAAGCACCTCTACAAAGTCTATCTCTATACATTGTTCCCTCTAGCACCATTATTTCACTCACTATTCCTTCACCATAAACTATAGTGGTAGTCTTTAATACTATGGTTCCTTCACTCATTTCATCATCTCCGTTACCTAGCATTCCTTCCATAGTAACCCACTAAAGGAATTTTAGAGTTATCCATATCCCATTCAAAGTGTAATAGCTAGAGGAAATACCACCATCAGGTCTTGCTACTCTATAAGGATCCCTTGATGAAGAATCAGAGGAAAAATAACATGGACATGTCATACACTAGTGGATTATCTTTATAATTAGGAGGAATAAAATACATAAAAAATGATGGGACTAGAAATAAGCTCGAGTGAGGAGGGAACCCATGAAGAGGTATATTTGGAAAAGGCCAAATCAATAATTCTAGTAAGTTCATAATAAGAATAAGCTCCAATAAGAGCACTAAGTAAATAGATCCTCATGGTGGAAGGAAAACTAATTACTAATGTAGTTTCCTCTCTTGATTATTCTATTACTATTATAAATAATTTGGCTAAATATTTGCCTTTATCAATTCTAGGGCCGTCATTATTTATTTCAATTGTTTATTATATTATTTCAACATCATCACAAATAAAGGATCCAAAGAAAAGAGTCTATTTTGAGAATTTGGTTTTAGTTTCTATTTTTTATCCTAAAGGTCCACTAGTCCCATTGACATATTAAATGTAATTAGAGATACCCTTGCCAGAATATACACCAGTATATTCAACCAAAATAATGGTTACAAAAACTCCAAGCTTGACTAAATATGCGTTTGAAGTCACTGCACAAAGGGAGGCCTCATCATGGAAAATATTTATTTATCAATCCCTATAATTCCTTATTCAAATAATTGATTCATTAGTACCTCCAGTAACAATTCCACTCCTTTTATCACTCTAGCCTATACCTTTGAAGACCTAAGTCAACCCAAACAAGAGCAGATTATTTTTCCCGAATGGGTTATAGAGCTTCAAGGCTAGAGAGATGAGAAATAAAATCCAGTCATTACTAAATTACATTAATTTTACATTAATTTTTATAGGTAGATTTATATAATATAGAGGGTAAATATGAGGAAGTGAAAATAAATACAAGGGAGGAGATAGTGTTTGAGCAAATGGAAAATTTATTTTCCTTGGCCAAAAGGTCAATAAGAATATAATTAATCCAATAAAGTATATAGAGGATTTATATTCTTTTATGGAATAAAAAAAGAACCAATGAAATAAATATATAAGAGCAAGGAGGCATAGCATAAATTACTATAGAGATAAATTATCCATAACCCTTAGTAAAATGTAGATAGTATGCAAAGTGACACTACCAAGCTGTACACCATTTTGAATAATATTCATGTCTATAGAGGAGAAAGCCAATCTGATAGAACAAAGGTGATTAAACTTTGACACTAGTTTAAATAATATTGGAAAATTCATACCTTTATATTTAAATGTGATATGATTAGTGTATTCAATCATCTAAACCTAATGTCTAGTTAAGATGTTGCATGTGCCTTTAGTTGTGTAATTACAAAAAAGGATGGTGCCCTTAGCTAGGATACAAAGATGAATTATTTGATAGAACATATCTTAGCCATGATAAATAAGTATTATAAATTTAAAAATATATGAGGGTCACTGATGTGATTACCTTTACTAGAGAATTTATAAACATACCCATTTTTGAGACACTCCTTAATAAAGTTGTATATTGATTCAAGGAGGAAATTTAGGGAAATTTATATAAGATCAATGATGAGATATTTTAGATGATAAATTTATCTAAAGATAAAGTGTAAAAATTTTAATCCATTGGAGTTGAATTCAAGAGATTAGAGGTAGAACACACAAGGTTGATGGTTGAAGCCATCAAAATATTTAATCTTTCCCTTCTCAATTTTGATATTATTGAGTATAAGATAATACATGTTCAACTATTTTAAAAACTCAAAGCCATAAATGGAACATTAGGTTTAGTACATGTTGAGGTCAACATCCTTTATTTATAAAAAATGAGGACCCTTGTTCAAATTTTGTAAATTATGCTATAAATTAGGCATTCAACTTGATTAGAGTACATTATTGAATATCATGTGTTGATTTGGATTAAATTGATATGATATCACATAAGCTTTATTTTATCTTATTTAATCTTTATATCATTTATCCCATGTGTTTCCATCTTATAGGATCAATGAATCTTCATTAAAATGAACAAATGTTCATGGGTTTAGGCTTCAATGTTAATATGACCTTTATTTGGTTAACTAATATGTTCTTATTAGAGTCATTATGTTAACATTTGGTCCTTAATTGATTAATTGAATTTGATTTTAAATTACATTCAAAACCTTAGTATAAATTACTTTAGCCTAAGTTATTATTAAAATAGATTCATATTTTTGATGGGTTAATTTATTCCATATTAGTCTTAGTTTAATTTTAACCTAAGTTTTTATCAAGTTTATTAATTCATTAAAACTTTGATATAAGATTTATGCTAAGTCATTATATGTCTCAAGCACTTATCCTTTGATTTTATTGTTCATAGGTATGAATTGAATGTAGCAATACCAAGTGTGGAAACCTTGATCGATTGGATCAATGATCAATAACATGCAAGTGATTTCCCTAAGTCAATACGTCAAATTTCCTTGGATCAAGATCAATAGTGAATATTCTTATGTATAAGTTTTGATCAATGATCTATGTTGAAGAATCAAGTCAATAAGTAATGAAATATCAATGGTGCATGTTCAACCATGCATATGGATATTTAATGGAAAGCATGAAGTCAATACTTCAAATTATCCTAAGATTTAACATGATGGTGACATGTGTCACAATCATAGTGAATTGGAAATAAATTAATGACCTGAATTTGATCATATGTTTATAGATCAATACAATGAATTTGATCATGTAGATCAAAGATTTATGGAATGAATTCAATAGTGTATATGGATATTGATAGTTTGGATCAAGAAAATAAGTCAATAAGCCCATATTACATGCAAGGATACCACATGGTGTAAGAGTATTAACTGAATGGATACTAATAATAGGCTACATAGAAGGCATGTGGGGTTACCAAGTGTCATAATATTATAAGTTTAGATTAAATATCAATAGCCAACATTGAAAGTAAAGGATAAGAGAATCCTAATCAGATCAATGGAGTGAATTTTATAAATCTCTATGGGGCACAAGATGAAGACATGTGTTTGAAGCGACAATGATCATGTTTTATAATTAAATAAACAACATGGCAAAGAGATGCCAAATAGGCAAACATGTCAGATCAATAGATTTTGTGGATGTAAGTATGTGAAGGAATAAATATGATTTGGGTTACCAAATAAAATAATTGAAATGCTTATTCCACCATTAAATCTCAATTAAACCCTCTAAAAACTCTTAGACATACAAAAAAACCTTAAAATCTTTCATGCATTCACTATTTTAAACTAGAAGAGAGATATTGGTAATCAAAGTTGTTCAAAGAGTCTAATAAGATAGCCAAAAGTGTTGAATTTTCCTTCACAAGTGGACAATTTAATCAGAATCATAGTAATGGTAACCTATAGACCTACTTCAAAGAAATCAGTTGAATTATTCTTCTCATCAAATGTAGAGGGTAGGGTATTTAAAGATACAGAGTTTGTGGTTTATTCATTGAATACAAGAGATAATATTTCTTTTATATTGTTATGGATGATGGAAAACCAATAAATTTTGACCAATGAAGAGGAGAAGCCACTATCGATAAAGATACTATAAGATGCCATCATCACAATTCAGCTTACAAGACTCTATTATGTTGCCACCAAGTTAGAGGTATTACACTATATTGACGTCCTTAGTATTATTTTTAAAGATTCTAAAATTGATAAGGGTATACTTATCCATGAACCTCGTTTGAGGAAAATATCATATATATCCCCTATGTCCTTTGAATCTTCTTATAAATTACCTAGACCCAAAATAAACCTCACATCCATAATGCATGGGCCCATAAACATACCATGGAGGACATACTAGTGAAATGGTTAGAAGATGGTAATAATGTCATTATAGATCCTAAAAAGAAAATCCTTATGATGCAACTCAGGCCAAGAGTCAAAATGGTTATGACCATGTTGAAAAAATTATATTGATTTTCACATACTACATAGGTGGAACCTAAATGGGTACTTATTATATATTTCATTATTATGGAAGTGGTAGTGCCTCCTTTAGGTTAAATCATTATCATTTCATTAAGTAAATATATATCCAAGATTAAAACAAAGAAGAGAAATGAGTTATTCATTATTTCATATTTTTATATGCTCTCTATGCCACAACTAAATTCCCAAACCAAAGAGAGTACTCCCCCAATGGTACCCAAACTATGTCCCAATATTACTCAAAATTGCATATTTACAAATATAGGGACCATATCTAATTCATCTATGACTGTATATCTGGATTTGAGCCAAGCCATCAATGGTCTCCCCATGATGAGGATAAATCCTTTAGTTAATAAATATAGTGAGATAATGGGAGATATATGGTTATACCTTGATTATATGGTTATCAAAATAGAGGAAACCTAAAGTGCCCCTATTAAACTATCAGTATAAATGACATATAATTTGGTAGAGTAGGAAGTAGCATACCAAATATTTAATAGAATAGATAGAATCTACAAGACCAAGAAGAAAGGAATTTTCCATGCTTTTTCCATGACTATTGACAGAACCACTTTCAAATGATGGGACCTAATTGAATCACTTTAAAAACACAGGATTTATTTTAATTTTCAAATAGATAATAATATATAGTGGGATCTCAATGGTATATTAAAGGAGAACTTGAAGAGCAAAGGCATTCTATATGTACCAATGACCATGAACCTAGAGCATATGACTTTGTGTAAATTAAGGTATCCACCTATTATGAAGTTGTTAGAAGACTAAAAGAACATAATGTATAACCTAAATCTAGATTAATGAGAGATCAGAAGATGGTAGCATAGTCCTAGACAATATCGTCTGGTAGATGTTGGCCCTTCTAGACTTGCCCCAACTTACATACAAATAAAGTATAGTCTTGAAGAAAAGAGACAAAGAGAAGTTGTTTCAAGATCCTCAGTCCCTGAGCCTTCTAGAACAATAGAATAGAATTTGCCTCAATAGGAAGAAATTCACATGATAGCTTTGGATCCGCATGAATATTTTGAAGATGCATTGAGAATGCTCTCTATGACATATGAAATAGACACATATGTAGAGGAGGAAATGTTAAGGAAGCCAAATAGGAAAATGGAAAAGAAGAGTCATTGGATTTAGTGATCATGGATCCTCCCAAGAGGAAGGATGAGATTGTAATTGTCCAAAAATCAAAGAAAGCAAAAATGGAAATCATTCCCCCTTTGAAAGATATCAACCTATTTAGTGAAGAGAACCCAATCTATGGATGGGATATATCTAAATAGTTCATATATTAACCAAAGATGGATAATATTCCTACTATCTATCACCCATGGGCTATAGTTGATAACAAACATCCCTCTATAATAGGAGTTAAAACCTTGTACAATAGTATTTCAAAATTAATAAGAAAGGATAATTTATACTTCTACTAAATTAACAAGCTAGTTACAAGCAGAGTTTCTAGTTAATCATATGGCCTAATCATTAGTGGGAGCCAAATATAATCCAAATACTATAGGCCTATAAAGAGTAACTCAAATAGTGGTCATAGAAAAAGGTCAAGAGGTTATACACCAAAGCATTGAGATTTTGGTTCACCTAACTTAGAAGAGGGAATAAAGACTAGTGGAAGATCCCATGTTTGAAGAAGATGTTTTGGAGCTAGTCCAATCCCAGTCATAAAGGCTATAGGCTAAAATTAGAGGACTAAAATAAGAGAGGAATATTCTACAAGAACAATATATTCTATTAGTATGAGTAGATATTATTAATAATTAAAAAATAACTATCTATAAGACACTAAATTATTTTAAGACAATAAGGTCCAAATTGGGCATGATGAGTAAACAACATGCCATGGCTTTAAACCAAGCCAATCAATGGTAAGGCTTGAATAATAAAATAAAGGCACTGATCAAGATACTAATGGAAAACTAGATCCCTGAACTTGAATATGGCCATGATAATCTTGATGGATAAAATCAAGGACAAAAATAAGTGGTGGGAAAGCATGGAAGGCTTCTCATGATTCTTCAAACAACCAGAGGGCAAAATGATTAAAATAATAGGAGGTTTGATTAAGGATCTAGCCATCCCCAGTAAAATAGACCTAATAAATACTTCTATCAAATAGGTATTGAGTTCATCTAAGAGGTCAAGAGTATAAACAAGGGAACAATAGGGGATGACAAAAAGAATGTCTTAACTTGATCTTGAAAATAAATGAAAAGAATGGTAATGGTAGGAGTATCAAAGAGTCCATAGATAGAATGGATGAAATGTTCATAGATTTAGAAGGGCAAATAGAGAAGATATTCATAGAGCCAATAATCAATCTCAGGTTAATTGATGAATAATATGACAAATCCATGAAGATTTTAGATTAAAATAAAAAGGCTACAGATACAAGGGAATCTCAAAGTCAAGAAGGTTGACTTAGAATATTTCTTTTGTATCAAAAAACATGTAAATCATTTAAAAGAATATACTATTTTGTAAAATCATATGTAATGTGTAATGCACATGGAATTTAGGTTAGTCACATTTGAAAAGTGTCATTGGTATGAGAATATTTGTAAGAGGATATCTATCCATGACACTTTTCTTATTCCCATTTCATAATGACTAACCATAGGTTACTCTTCCAACCTATAAAAGTGGGTATTCTCATTTGAAAAGGGGAGGAAGTTTTGAAGAGCAAAACTATTTTATAAATTTTGGAGCAAATAATATAAGAAGGAGAATCTATGAAGATTTTTTTTTTTTTTTGTTTGTTATCATGGATACTTCCTCAATATATTTTTCTAATGTTTAGATTTGAAGTAATTTTATGAATTCTAAATGTAAATGTATCAATGTAGAGTTTTTAATTTAAGCTTTATGTTAGGTTAACTAAAATTTGTTAGCCTAAAAATTGAGAGATTATATTAGAAAATATATTCAATGTAAGATTCTTTTTAATTTTTGTACAATAGGTAAGATATAAAGGCTTGTAGAAGAACAAGTTGGTTATGAAACCAATTAGCAGGTAAAATAACCCAAATAACTAAAAAGAAAAAATTAAATGTGAAACTAATAATTCAAATAATTAAAATATCATAAAAAACACCCCCTTGATCCAAATGGGTATAGAAAGATTGAAGAAATGAATTGTGAGTCATTTAAGTAGATTACGTTGTAACTGCAATTGGTATACTATGTATCCTAGATTGATCAATGCCCTAATAATCCCTATACTAAAGTAGAACAAGATTGTGCCCTATCTAACGACATAGATCCTCACAAAAAATCTATATAATAATTAATTTCCACTATAATGTGTATTGTACATCTAAAATTGATTCCCAACAATTAAAAACATCTCCCATAGGCCTTTGCTCAGTACTATGAATGCTTGAAACTCAATGCTAACTCATAGCACAACCATAAATGACTGATTAAAAACCAATGTGCAATATATTCTCTCCCTATCATGTGAGAGGTGAGAATATATGTATTAAATAAACCAAGTAAAAAATACTAAAATACTCCACATTAAAGATCATATCAACACTAGATCTATTAAAGAAAAGTACACAAGACAAAAAATGCTACTACATTAAATCCTAATATTGAGCATAGTAGCTCACACAAGATAGGTGTGTTACCATCTTAGAATATATAATAATCATTTATGAAGAAATAAAATTCATATTCATCGCATATATTAGAAATATATGTAGAAGAGTAGCTAAAACAAGAATGAAAAGAGTGACTAGAGTGACTAACAAAGTGTGCTTCTACCCTTTCTCAATGTTGAGAGGAATTCCTTTTGGATGGGTACTATATAGAGAGGTGTATTTTGCCACCATAATTATAGCTTATTTACTCATGTCCATTGGAACTATAGGAATAATAGCCATATGAAGAAGAATGCATGTTTTTGTGATTATGTCCATGTGAATGTTTATAGTGATGTTCATGCTTCTGTGAACCAGAGTGATGTCTATGCTTTCGAGAACTAGAATGATAATTATGTTCATAATATGCTTATGTATAGAAGTGTGCCTTAAATAGTGTTTTTGTCTCTAAAAGTTCTTCAAATAATGTTTTATCTTATGCTTATTAGATTTTTCTTTCTTTTTGCAAATTATCATTCATGTTGAGTGAGCAACTCACAAATGGAATCAAAATTAGATTTTTTATGCTTATCAATAAGCTATAACATTTATAAAAATTTCATATAGTTAGGGATTAGGCCATTCAAAATAATATAAATGATCATTTCATCATGACTTTTTCCACTAGTAGTGCCATATTCTTATTTTAAATTCTTAATTTGTGACACATATTCTGAAACATCTTCATCATATATTAGTTTAGTGTTGATCAATTGTATAAGAAGGTCAGTTCTCTTTTAGGCAGGTTATTTATCATATAATTCTTTTATATCTTTCCATTATTTACAAGATTTAGACTTGGTGGCCTTTATGTGAATTATAACTTGTGCATTTTAGGTTGATTTCAATAAAGTAAGGGCATGCTTGTCACATCTATGAAATTCTACAAGCTTTATGACATCAATGGGAGGTGTTGGTTGTTTTTCACCTACTTCCCATGACTAATTGAATATTAATGTATTTTTCATGTTCATTGACCATTATTTATAATTTTTAGGAGTTAAGCGTTGATTTTTAGAAATTAAACTCATAATTTTAGCCATGGTGTTTATCAAAACAATGTTGAAGAATAAGGAATTCTATTGAGGTTTTACCTTTACCTTCCAAATAGCTTCTGAATAGAAGAGAAACCTATAACTTGTAAAAAAATTATTTCACCTTATATAACTCCTATTATGCCCTTATTTTTCTAATATTCAAATTATTCAATACACAATAAAGTCAAAAATGAAATTTTATCAAAAAATATTTAAATGGGTTTTTGAACCCTTGACCTCCCTTATGATAAATACTTGTAAAATAAATAATACCAACTTGAATATAATTGGTATTAAAATTAAATGGAATATTTTTTTATTTGAAAAAATGTTGGTGGTTAAAAAATAAAAGATTTTAAACATGTAAAAAAGACTTTTCATCTTCCTATTCACTTTATGTGTTTCAATTGGTGGGGCCACTTAAAATGTTTCATCCAAAACTATTTGATTTGATTATTCATTGGATAGAATGGTGAAGAACATATACTAAGCTATTTTACTTATAGGTTTAGGTGTTGTACTAGGTCTATGTTGTAAATAATGGAAGACAACCACCTACCGGGTCTGAATTGTGATTTAAAGTAGGTCTACATTACAAATTTTGAGACTGTGTTTGCTTGGAGGCTGATTGATCAAACATATTTTATTATATCCTTTATTTTTTTGTCATTAAAATTTATTCTTGGCCATCTAGTAATTATTATATAGGGCACCATATAGTTTTGTGGGTATGTGAGATATCTCTATGATCTAGTGTATATGGATGTGTGCACCATGTTATCACTCAAAATCTTTAGATCATCTTTATATCAATCCTCCGTTTCAATTTGTGTGGATTTGATACCATTTTTGGCTTAGAAAATGAGAGATTATATTAGAAAATATATTCAATGTAGGTTTCCTTTTTTATTTTTATACAATAGGTAAGTTATAAAGGCTTGCAGAAGAACAAGTTGGTTATAAAACCAACTAGCAGGTAAAATAATGTGAATAAATAAAAATAAAATAAATTAACTATGAAACTAATCCTTTGGATCATTAAAATATCCCAAAAGAAGTTATTAGTTCCATTTCAATATCATTACTTTTATAGAAGATGCACAAATGCAATTTTATTGTTTAAGTAAATCTTTAGAGTGAATTTGATCTCTAATTATCATGTTTTCAAATATCCTTAGACATTTTCTTGGTATATGATAGGATCTATACTATTTGGTAATTTCATGTCATATGCTAGTTTCAAGATGCATATCTTTAATGAAAAGATATCTTTTTCAAGATGTTTGAACTAAAGAATATAAACATCTATCCGTCTACCTTACCCTACCTATTTTCTCATTTTTTTAATCAAATCACTATAGTTTACTTTATCATTATTAATATTAATGGTAGATTAGAGTCTTAGATTTTAGATTCTATTCATTATTAATTAAATTTATCTAAAATAATGTTTACCTTTCACAAAACTTTAGGACCAAGGTTGGTCCCAACAAACACTTACATAATAATTTTATGAAATAGTCAAATAGCTCAGTCACTACTTCACCATCGATCTCAATAAGATCACATTTAGAAACTCATGGAAAAGATTCTTTTAATATTGAAATGAGAATTATTTTCAACAATATTAGAACCCTTTGATATATTTAGAATCATTAACATTACCAAACATGTAGGAAACTAAAATTGTCACCACATCATAATAGGGTTTTACATATTTGTAGTCATGCATAATTCAACAAGGCTAATTTTTAACCCTCAAGGGAATAAAATTACCACTTCTTTCTACACTAATACTCAAAAATTTTCCTCTACTAGCATTACCACATCATCACCACTCTAAATATGAATATGTATTTTCATGTTTTAGTTATATTATATTTAATGGTTCTTAATATATATAACTCACACACACAACACACACACACACACACACACGGACTTTTATTCAAGGAATTATATTTTAGGTAAACACTTTTGTAAATGCATGCCCTATATGATTTTAACATGCTTTTTTATTATTCAAGATGTAAATTTAGAATATGATTGGAGTGTGATGAATCCACTCCCTAATCCTATATATATTTGTATCCTCCCTAGCCCAAAGGGAGGATAATTTTGGCTATTAATATTAATATAAAGTTATAAGGATTATTTTACAATTGGTCTTAATGTGCAAAATTTTATTCTTCTCCAAACCTATTAATCCTATAAGAAATTGTGTCATTTTGGTATCTTAGTCTTTTATTTTTTCATGACTTTTATTTCAAATGTAATTATTCATATTATGATATTTCTAATTTTAATTCATTTTTGTGTAATAATCATAATATCCCTTTGTAGATGTGACAATACAGTCTCACATCCTAAGTATCCTTTGATTATATATGCTAAATTTTATTTTATTATTATTTACTTGGACTCTTAACTATGTTTTATTGTTGGTGTGCTTATAGTAGCTTACAATAGAAATTGGTTCCTGATTACTTGTCCAAACATTAGTTCAAGACTAAACATATAAAGGTTTCATCTTGTTTAGTTCATAAGACTTTTTCTTGCCCTACCTTTCCTTATTTTTTAGTTTCTTTTGGTCAAACCCACCTTAGGTTAGATCCATAATCAATCCATAAATCTTAAGTATATCTAGATTCACATTCATAACAAAACCATCCATGGTAAAAAAATTACTTTTCTCACCTGTATTCCTCTAACAGGTTATTTAAAAAACCCAATACCCCATAATTCCTACCTTGTAATGAATTTATTTCACTATTACTAAAATCTTAAAGTCTACCTTGTAAGGCTCCATAGTGTGCATAAAAACCACATCAAAATAATGGATGTGTGTCAATCATGGTAAACCAAGGTGTAGATGAGGGGTCAGAGTCAAATTATCAAAAATTATACATGGTGGATTAAGCCACACAAGTTTGAAAATATATATGTGTAGTTTGGTCTTACACACCTAGTGACACCTTTGGTTTTTTCTTACTAGGTAATATGTTTTATGAATACATGATTAGTGGTGGGTATGGGTACTAAATATGATCTCAATTGTGAGACCTTATCATCTAGTTATGGATATATAATGACAAAAATGATAATGGATAACATAGGGAGAGGATGAAGGTGGGAAGGTAATTTATATGAATTAAATACAAATATATATCCCTGTGTGCCCAATAGTGAATATGATAATAAAAAGGTGAACATGAATATTAGATCAATAAGTTTTAGTAATCCTATAGGAGAGAGGGTGAGGATTCACCATAACATGTAGCCATGATAGTTGGCATATCTTAGGTGGTAGAGATGATGGCACTACTTTAGGTATGAACATTTTAATTTATGTTATCACTCTTATTTTCCCAGATGTATAGTTATTCATGCTATGTACTAGTGATTTATAACACACACACACATATGTGTGTGTGTATGTATGTATCTCTCTCTCTCTCTCTCTCTCTCTCTCTCTCTCTCTCTCTCTCTCTCTCTCTCTGTGTGTGTGTGTGTGTGTGTGTGTGTGTGTGTGTGTGTGTGTGTGTGTGTGTGTGTGTGTGTGTGTGTGTGTGTGTGTGTGTGTGTGTGTGTGTGTGTGTGTGTGTGTGTGTGTGTGTGTGTGTGTGTGTGTGTGTATGAGAGAGAGAGAGTTATGATTCCAATTTTCATTTGAGTTTTGTATCTATGGTAATGAAGGGGGAATGATGATGAACTTTTGTGGAGTGGGAACCATGATATTTTAGGCACTATCCATTTTGAGTGTGATACTATGAGGATGTTGGATCTTATATCACCTTCAACTAGATCACAGGTTAGATAGTTTAAATTGGTCATAGTAGATACCATGGAGTTCAAACACTATATGTTGGCTAAATATTAAGTGATAACATTGAAAAGTGTAGTATCATGTATGGTAATGTCATAATAGGCATTGTTCATGAAGATATTCACACACATGGATATATTAGGATGACTATAAAGCTTTCAAGCATAGATGTCATGTATTGAGGGAATATTTAGTGCATGTAGTCTCAAACTTGAAAAATCTAGGTGATTTTTTATGATTATCATTATATAGCTTATATGGTGATCATGGCACCTCATCCTCATGGGGATAAGGTGATCCATAATCCTATAGCCTACATTTTACACTTTTATTATATTTTTTACGTACATATGTTGTATTCAGCTGTGTGTATAAAAGTGAGAAATTTATATAGAGATACTTTTTGTGACTCATTTTTTTAATCTACATGTGCATAAATGAGTTATGAATTATTTTATTTTTATCACAGATTTATGTTTAAATATCATGCTTTGAGAAAATGTGATGTATGGTGATATATGTTTTACTATTTTCTATAAAATTTGACCAAAATCATGATAAAAACTAATAAAAACTAATTGATAACAATGAATATATTAAGTAAATAATTGTAAAAATAAAAAAAATGTAAAACAAGATAAAATTAATGTAAAACATACCAAATTTGAATAATAAAAAAATGATATATGTAAAACATTATAAATATAAAATATAAAATCACATCAAAATGTAAGACAAATAAAATCGTAAGATGTGAAAAATAGTCTATAAAATAAAATATCCAATGTAAAAAAATAGAAAGATAATTAAATAGGGATATGTGTAATATTTATAAAAAGTCCATACAAACGTAAGATTAGTAAATTTGACTTAAATAAAACATAAAGAAAAAATAATAATTGAAAAATACATCTAATGTAACATTAGTAAAGTTAAATTATATCAAAAAATGACATGATCAAAGTGATTTTAAGGTAAATTGAATTTAAGATAAGTAAATTTAATTAAAATAAAACATGGACATGATGATATAAATAGGATATCTCCATGACTTAAAAATAAAAATTGGTGCTTATATTAAAACATGAAGTAAGAAAGAAAAACCATATGAATACATGACTATGATGATTGAGATGGTTTGGATATTCATGGTGATATGAATTTTTAAGGATGTAATTTTTGTATTACCCTAGGTTATACATTGCAACTCAGAAATTTAAACTCTAAGTGGTATTATAAATGATAGTTCGAACATCAGCTATGAAGAAAATAAATATAAAATAAAATATCAAGAAGATATTATATAAAAATTTTATATATGAAGGTTATATTGGGGAAGATGTGAATAAAATTCAAGGATTCAAGTCACCATAAAGGTGATATAAAAATTGTTATCAAAGGGAAGACACTCAAAACAAGTGGGAAACGATAAAAGTTTTTGACATCAAGGACATAAAGAACCACATATATAAATCTTAAGTTTGGGATAAAAAGTGATTTTTATATACCATCCCATTAAGTCTATATGCATGAAAAATATATTAAATTCTACCTTACCAAAACATGTTCCCTACTCCTCAGGACCCTGTATAGAGCAATGAGTCTACTATGAAGATTGGGTAATTGTGTGAGAAATTAGGTGCAACTAGAATAAAATAAATAGATAGGTAATGATTAAATGATACCTCTACACAATTATATTATCTTAAAACACTCCAATTGACCTTGAATCTATTATTAAGCCATATGTGGAGGTTGGTGTTTAACTAGAAAAGAATATGTTAAAAAAGATCACATCTCTTGGTGTGACTTAAATTTTAAGATTTTTTTTTGCCTTTTAAAATGGTATTTTCTAAAGATTTAAATTTTACACTCTTTTTTTTTTCTATTTTCCTTTACCTTACATATTTTGAAAGAACAAACATGGTTGATATATATAAATAATATAATAAAGGTTACACTTAGCCACTTAAAGAGGAGGACTTAATGACAATGGTGCCTAAAAGGCTCCTACGATTTCTCCACATGAAAGTGTGCAATCAAAAAAATTCATAAGTATGACTAAAATAAAAATAAATGGAAAGATGGAGATAATTTAATATATGTGCATGTGAAAAATGGTGATACGATAATGATATGCTAGTATCCAAACACAATAAGAAAGAAATTTGCTTTAGAAGAGGAATTTGAAATCACATGTAAATTTAAGTAAAATTATAGATAGGGCACGTAAAGTAGGTAAATTTTATGAAGGGTAGTAATCATGTCGCTATATAAGTTATACTAATCTCTAAATAGTCTGGGACAAGCATTGACATGATAAATTGTCTTTAAAGAGGGGTAATGAAAAAGGATGACAAAGGATAATGCATAAACCAAGGAAAACTAAAAAATTGTAAAAGCATGATAAAATAAAAATTAAAGTGGAAAATAATATCCAAAAAGGACACTAAGGCTAACTTCAAGTCATCCCTGAATAGGGTGAAGCTAAAATAATGAAAAACATAACTTGGAGTTGATACCTAAGATACACAAGATAAACTAAGAATGACTGTAAAATGATTATATATTACAAAAATAAAACCTAAAGTTGATACTTAAGATACATGATTGAAGATAAGCCTTAATATAAAATGATATATAGAAAACATATATGTTAAAATGTAAAGCTATGAAATGTAAAAGATCATGATATAAGAAATGTATGTACAACAAGCATCACATATGATAAAAATAATAATATCTAATTCAATCATGATATAATGTCAAATAAAAATCATCATTTCATTAAACATAGACATATTCCAATCTATATTAAAACTCTAAACTATCTTTATTGGATTTTATAGTATCAAATATTTGAATTCTATACAACTATTACTAGAGTCTGATTTAGTGGTTTTTGGTATTAGATGTCATATTTTTCATATTCCAATTTAAAGGTTATTTGAATTCAATTTTGAATAGTTATATTATCGAGTTTAATTTTTTTAATCAATTTAGTGTTTTGTTTCAAAGCATGGAGTAATTAATATTTTATTTTCATATAATATAAGTGGAAGCAAAATATTATAAATATTAATTCAAGCAAAATAAGGATAGAT
The DNA here is from genome assembly GCA_037957365.1 of Torreya grandis. Classification (NCBI taxonomy): domain Eukaryota; kingdom Viridiplantae; phylum Streptophyta; class Pinopsida; order Cupressales; family Taxaceae; genus Torreya; species Torreya grandis. The sequence goes on from JARHVA010000730.1 coordinate 823,349, forward strand.
TACAATAGATTTTGTTTTAAAAACTGTTTAAATGGAAGCAAACTATCAAAAATATCAAAGTAAGCAAAATAAGGATAAATTACAATAAATATTATTTCACAAATAAAAATGAAATAATTAGTGTTGTGAAATCAGCACAAACATCTACATAATGTTTATTGTGAATAAATTAGCATACATATAATTAATACAACATTAAAATTATTTAAATTACTTTATATATAATAATGTATATATTATTTTCTTAATATCATAGTTTTATGTTGATTATTTGATATCTTAGGTAATGTTCACTTATGTGTGTAACTATGAGATTTTAATGATATCAGGAGCAAACACACTTTTATTTGAGTTTTAAAATTTGAACAAAGTCCTTAATATCTTTGATTTTTCAAAAAAAAAAAAGAATTTTTATGTACTTTTAGATATGACATTACTTGATCTATGTAAAATCACCCCAATAATTTCAAATGAAAATTAATGACATACATAGATAAAAAATATTCCCAAAAGAGCAAAACCATATAGATGAAGGATTGTACCAATATAAAATATTTTTAGGTTCTTTAGAATAAAAATGTCATATTTATGTTAATTTAAGATATAAGATAAATGGATGTAGATGATGTTTTCTTAAACATTTATCCAATCACCTAGCATATTTATTTTTAGATGAATTACTAAAAATACCTATAGTTAGTGGACACAAATGATGATTTCAACAAAATTTAAACAACCACTAATATATTTATGTTTGGATAAATTACTAAAAATTCCCATATTTAGATACTAAATTATCTTTTTCATAAATATTTTTAGTATGCCACCTTAAAATATAACCAAGATAATATAATTTAATAGTTATCAAAATATCAAACATATCCTCCTTAATAGCCAATATAAACTATCAAAAAGATCAATCAAGTTCTCTTCAAAAACCAACTAGATAGTGGGATTATATAGGTAGGGGTTATTCAAACATTAATGGATATTTTTTGAAACAAATTTAGTAAGATTAATGTTGGGATAAAAAATTATAAAATTTCTAATAAAAATTCATTATTTCAAGATTAAGCATTTATTTCCTATGACTTATACATTATTTAACCCTCATTTATATACACCAACTTATTTAATAACAATATAAATAAAAATTTCATTGAATATTTATTTCATTCAAAAGGATCACATCCTTTAAATATTTTATCATACTCTGAACACATTTATAACGGCTACCAATTTTGTGTTTAGTTTTTTATTTATGTAAAAAAACACCATTACGTATACCATTAGGGTCTTCTAAGATAGACATGAGGAAATTGATATTTTTTAACCCAACCATAAATTTTTTGATAAGTTTTGTTGATAGTAATATCACTTATTCCCATTTAAAAACCACCATTCCTTATAATCCATTAGGGTCTTCAAATATGTGTGTGAGGATATAGAATTTTCTTATCATTTAACTTTTATAATATCATCCCATCAATCAATGTCTTTCTATGTATGGTTAATTCCTACCATTTGGATCTTGTTTGATTTTATAATCCTTTTAATACTTGAAATAGATCATTTCTAATAAATTAAGTGGGACTAGGAAATTATTCACCTTTAATGACCAAATATTCCACTTTTAACATCTCTGGTAGCATTCTTCACCTTCATTTATGGAATTGTTCAATTTCTAGTTTTCATACCAACATTAAAATATATATTTTCCACTTTGATTGGTTTATCTCTTTCTATTAATTAATTTTATAAGAATAATGATGTTTCTACCTCAAATTTGCTTTTCAGACTATAAAGAAAGAAACTAGAAGAAAGTGAAGGACAAGGCTTGGAAGTACCTGGACTATAGATTGCGCACCGTAAATCCAGACGTTCGTGGGCACTCCTCTTTGGCTGTGGAGGAATGACACCTGCAAGAAAAAGGGAAACTAGGACAAGAAAAACGTTAGACAGATAAGCAGTGGGTTGCCAAGCAAAGGCTTGTTCCCAGAAGTGTAAAAACTTCCTTAAGGGAGGTCAACCCACTGTTTTGATAAAATAAATGACTGATAAAAGACAGAATGACAGAATACAGAAATGATAAAAAGATTAAAAATGAAAGAAGAAAACAAAATGATTACCTGAGTGAAGGAGTTGGGCTGAAGACAGTCGCCGAGGTCGGTAATGTTGCCGGCGTTGGTTATCTGACCTGCCGTCGTCGGCTATCCTGCCGACGTCGGTTGGGGAAGTGACCGGCGTCGGTTGGGGTTGCGGCCTGTAGTCGGGCTTGAGCAGGGTCTGGTCTGAGTCTTGGTCTATGGTCTGTCCGTGGACGGGTTGGACGTTGATGGACGGGTCTGGGTCTTGGTCTGTGGTCTGGGGATGGTCCCAGGCAGGGATACAGGGGAGAGGAAGATTCACAGAGGAAAGGGAAGAGGGGTATACACAGAGGAAGGGGCCTGAGAAGGCTTTGCAGCCTCTCAGGGGAAGGGACAAAGGGAAAGACACAGAGGACAATAGAAAACAGATGATTAAGCTAAAGAAAATAAAATAAAAAAACCAGACTAGCTTACCTTTAGCCTGCTGAAAGAAGAAGATGGAGATGTTGCTGGAGCCACTGAAGAGTTGCTGCAAGGAGGAGATACTGATCCAAGGCCTGCTTCACCTGTTTCTGCTACTGCACGAGGTTAAGACAGAGGAGAAATAAGAGCCAAAGCGCCGAGAGGAGTTGTTTGCGAGCTCAAGAGTCCAGGGGGTGCAATGGACGCAGAAGGGGATAATGAAGGCTGCTGACGCCGGCAGTTTCACTGACATCGGCCGAAGGGTTGCCGACGTCGGCGATCGCAGGATGGGCACAGAGGCTAAAAATAGCCTCTGCCCATTCTTGCACACCGTCGAGCGAGGGGTCATGGGCAGAACGGTCGCAAGGTTGCCAAAATGGACGAGGGGGGATATAATGGTGAGATTTGGGCTAATAAATGCTAGGGGAAGGTGGAGGGATTCAAGGGAGGATCCAAGGAGGCAAGGGTAGGGTGGAAAGGGGGCCTCAATTAATTAAAAGATGTTAATTCCTAATTAATAAGACCTAGGTGGGTTAGGGACCAAGGAGGACTAGGAGGGGGAAAGGACCAAGGGGGAGGACCAAGGTGCAGACACGTTTGCGGTGTCTACATTTGCCCCTTTTTGTCTTGTTGGTTGTTCTAGATGAACTGCAAGACAAAACAGGAGTTGGTTGCCCCAGAAAAAGGATGAGGTGTTCCCCCCTCAAAGCGATAGTTAAGAGAAGGGAACCGAAGATCGAGTGTCGATTTGACAAAGAAATGGATAGAAAAGAGTGAGTGAAAACGTTGTCATAGTCATGATTGCGCGTAGTCCACTTCACGAGAGGGTCAGGTCAAATTGTCGCATGGTCAAGGGTCAAGGAGTGCCAAAATTGAAGTAACCGGGCCCCAGCATTTAGTCGTCTGCTGATCGGGTCACTCAATCTAAGCTGAAGCTCTAAATGGTCGTCGTGTCCCAGGTATCCAGGGCTCAGGAAGTGCTCCCAGAAACACGAAAAAGCCACAAGTAGTAGGGATCAACTGGCTCGTGATCCTATACTTGTGAAGGGTTAAAAAAGGTCTGTGAACAATTTTGCTAACCAGCCGTGGAATAGCATACACGGAAAAACAACCAAGGCAACATTGTCTTGGAAGAAGCTCAAAGAAGAAGGAGATAGGCATGGTCGCCAATGGTCATTGGTCAAGAAGATGGATGGACGAAAGGATGCGGCCGAGCTAACCCCAGAAGACCCCATGTCAACTGAGTGCTGCCTACATAGCCCTGGTGACAGGGCCTCAGGCCGATGTAGTTCTCCCTAAAAGGGAGGGAGGGTCAGAGGGATTGATTGGTCTTGGTCAAAGTCGAATGAGTGGTCGTGGACAAAGGTCTTGGTCAAAGGGTCTTGGTCAAAGGTGACAAAGTTGGGCGTGATAAGAGTCAAAGAAGAGAAGGTTTGTCCATCATAGAGATGAACAAACGGGGGTGGTCGAGCTAACCTCAGAAGATGTGGTATCTGAGTGCTGCCTACATAGCCCTTGTCTTAGGGCCTCAGACCAATGTAGTTCGGACAAAGAGGGTCAAATGGTCGATGATGAGATTGGTCATGTGTTGAAATGATGAGGCTAAGATGAGGATAAAAGGATGCTACAGATGGTGTATTCTGTAGAAGTAGTTGAGAGTCTTTCATCTCTAGCAAGTTTCCATAGTCGCGATGGATGTATGCTAAAAATGAATAAAAGGTCTATTTATGCTTCAGCAAGTATTGGTTTATGCTTAACATAAATTGGGTCTGGTCGATAGTTTCCATGTGTATTGGTGTCCATGGGAACTATGCGAAATGGACAAGGATGATGCCTGATGTCATGTTGAAAATGTCGAGGATGGAGTGAAAAAGTGTTGAAGTTGGCTTGGTTTAAGGATGAGTCGACAAGAGACGTGGCCAAAGCGTGACCAAAGTGTAGAGAAAAGATGAAAGGCAAATTGCTCTTTCATTGACAAGGACCAGAAAGGAAGCACAGATAGGGGTGATTAGAACCAAAGCCCCATTCATGCATTACGTCGTTGACCAATATTGAGTTAGAACGGTAATCGAATCACTTTTGACATTAAAGTGAGCTCGAAGTCCCTTGAGCCGGTGATAGGAGGAGGATAGGGTAACCCAGTGTAAGAGCAGGAATAACCTTGCCCCTTTTATGGGAGACCCTGAGACAATGACAAGCCAATGTCCGTGACTCGTTTTTTTTTTTTTTTGTTTTTTTTGTTTTTTTTTTTTTTGCGCAGACTGATCGATGCGGGAAGCCTGCATAGAGATGTCATTTGATGTAATGGTCATGTTGTGAAGCTGATCAATGCGGGAAGCTTCTAAAATAGTTGCTGTTTATTGCCAGAGTAGTCATAGCCATCCTTCGAGGGAGTGGTCTATATTTTTGCTTGATAATGTTTGATAAGTTGGCCTAGCTGTCCTTCAAGGGATCAGTCTAGTAATACAGCAATGATAGTACAGCTGTCCTTCGAGGGATCAATCTGTCTTTTTGATTTGACTTGATTTAGTGACCATGGATATGTTTTGACATCTTGACTTGGATATATTGATAAAAATGAGAGTCACGAACAAGACTGTAGAAGCTCAAGGACGCCCCTTTTATTAGGACAAAGCATCACTGCATCCTAAAAGGGTTGTAAAGGACTTGTTAAAGGGGAATAGGGTTGAAAGGAATGAGGATTAAGAGGATGAGGATTGCTCAAGGGACGAGCTCAAGTTACGTGCCAAGTAGACGAGTACTCGACTAGCAGAAGAAAGGTCGAAGATGCAACGCATAAGAAGGGGTTTAAGATCTAATAAGACCCTGGGCCATGCTAGTATGTTAAGGTCCGAGTCAATTAGGAGCAAGCTTGCCCCAATTGCCTCTTTCCAGATTGGTCAGGCGTTGATTGATGGATGTGAAGTTGGTTGACATTGTCGTTGGTTGATTGAAAAAGGTTGAATGTTTGGTCGAGAGGTCTGGTTGATTGATATGTGGTTGAAGTTTGGTTGAGATTAGTCGAATAATTGGTCGGAGGTTGGGTCGATGGACACTTGGTCGAGATATAAGATTAAATGAGTGATTGATATGTGGTAGAGACTGGGTTGAGGAGTTGGTCGAGGTTTGGACGAAGGATGAATTCCCCCAGCGGGTAGGGAGAATGTTTGAAAGATTGGTTTAGGTCGATTGAGGTTTAGTGGTCAAATGGATGGTGTTAATGTCGAATAAGGGGGTCAAAGGCGGCAAAGGGACCACAGGCTGGCGTGGAGATCCCGATTTAGGTGATGAGGTTGAAGAGGCATGGGTCGGGGTGGATGTTTTGTTGAAGAGGTGGTCAAGAGGATCCTTGATTGGCAAGGAATCCTTTTTCCGGTGTTGACGAGTGACAGCTTTGAGAGCACAACAATGCTCAGTGTCATGTCCTGGAGTGTGATGATAGTGACAGAATGTAGAGTTGTCGAACCAAGAGGGCCTTGATCCGAGAGTTGATGAGTGAGGTGGTGTTGAAGGTTTATAGATGATGTGGTCAAGAAGGGAGGTGTCATTCGCCAAACATTGGCGAATGGCGACCTTGAGGGCATGACAATGCTCCATGTCGTGCCCAGGCGTGCGATGATACGCAAAAATGCAAGTGTGGTCGAACCAAGGTGGTTTAGGTTTGAGAGATTGATATTGTCTAAGAGGCGGGAGGTCGAGGCGAGAGGACTGCAACAAGTGCCGTAAGAGCAAGGCATATGAACCTGCTAACGGGTCGGGATGTCTTATTGCAGTGAGGGTTGGTGACATTGGTTTGGGAGGTGAAAGAGGCATAGGTCGAAGGTTTGGATGAGACGTATGTCTGATGGGATGAGGGAGAAATGGAGGCGATGTGCCTCTGTAAAGGATGGGAGTGGGAAGCACTCCTATTAAAGTGGACGGATGCGGGCCCAAGATAGAGGGCAATGACAAAGGTGGGGGAGGAATTCTCCGATGAGGCCTAGTAGTCTTTGTGTGTTTGGGTTGAGGGCCACCGTTGTGCGAGGCGAGGTTAGATATGGGTTTGGGTTTAGATGTGGACGAAGGTGCGCGAGATATAGAAATCTCACACAAAGGGCAAGAAGAAACCGTGACTGGGTCTCCCTCGGTTGAAATGGGTGAAGAGATTGGTTCTTCTCTTGGTGGAGAAGAAATAAGAGAGGGCGACTCCTCAAGTGGGCAGAGGGCGTGGATGATCGTGCCTTCTACTTGTAGTTGAGGAGTAGGCAAGATAGGGTCATCGGATGAAGGTGGGCTTGATGGCGTTGATGTGGTCAAAGTGTCCTCCAATGCAAGGGAGGTAGATGGAGGACTAGTAGGGGAAGAAGGTTCCTCATCCTTTAATGGAAGAGGTTGGTCAAGGACAAGAGGCAAGATAGTGCTAATGGTGTGAATGTCATGGTCTTGAGAGTCATTAGTCGAAGTCTGGATGTTGTTCTGAGTAGGCGGATGATTAGGGAATGGTTGTTTGAAAATGTCGATGTGTTGGTTGGGAGGGGCGTTCGGGTTATCTAAAATGAGATCGCCCTTGTCGAGCATGTCTTGGACGATGTTTTTGAAGGTTCGGCAGTTGTCAATGTCGTGGCCTTGGACGCGATGAAAGGGACAGAAGTCGGCCTCCCTATACCATGTAGGGATGGCTTTAGAAGGGTTAAATTGAGGTGGTCAGATTGGAGGGAGATTGAGGACCCCCTGCTTGAGAAGTTTTTCCAAAATGGAAGCGTATGGTTCTCCAAGTGGAGTGTAAGAACGCTGAATGTACCATTGTTGGAATTGTTTGGTGATGCTAGAAGATGTCGAAGGTTGAGAGTAATTAGTTGTTGTCGAGGATGGTGATCTAACAACCACAGTGTTGGCCACTCCTTTGGATTCGGAATTGGCAGAAGAAGAAGGTCTGGAAGAAGAATGGCCATTGGTTTTAGCGTTGGTATGACGCAATTTGACCTTATCTTCTTTAAGGGTGCGGAGTTCGAGCTTTCGGGCCATGATGAAAGCTTCGTCAAAGGTGCGAAATGTCTGAATCCGCAAGGTAGAAGAGATGTGTCTAGCACATGCTCGAGAAAAGAGCTCGATGAGCTCGGGTTGAGGCAAAGAGAAGGAGAGCTGGTTGATCAGGCCCCTCCAACGAGCGACAAAGTCAACAATAGATTCATCATCAAATTGCCTGATGGAGTAAAGGTCTGTGATTGAGACTTGTTTAGTGATGTTGATCGAGAAATGGTCAAGAAATAGTTGGGCGAGTTGGATGAATGAATAGATAGAGTGTCTGGCAAGCGAACTATACCAGTCAAGGGCAGGGCCAGAAAGGGACATAGGAAACATGCGTAAAAGTAACGCATCGTCATGGGAAATAAGATAACAAGCATGTCTAAATGCCCGTAGATGTTGTTGAGGGTCTTCCTTACTCTGAAAGCGAGAGAATTTAGGAAGCTCCCAATGGTTAGGGTATGGTCGAATAGGGACAGAAGGATGGATAGGCTCGTTGCAAATTTGTTCATATGACAAAGTATTGCTTGAACCAGAAATAGAGGCTTTGAGACTGGACATTTTATCCATCAGCATCTTGATAATATCTACTGACGGATTGACGGGTTGAGCGCCCCCTAAGTTGTAAGGCGCTTGGAAGAGGCTAGAGGAGGCGTGCGACATAGTCGGTTGTACAATGTATGGATGACTAGTCGCAAGGGCGGAAGCGGAGGCTAAAGGTGGTTGCGTTACGAAGGTCGAAGGTATAGGGTGACTGCGCACCGCCAAAGGTGGTTGAATGGTAGCACTGGTAGAAAGATAAGTCGGCACGCCTACATTGGTGGGCGCAAAAGTGCGAGGGGTCGAGACAATCAAGTTCTGATATGATGTAGAACTTGGTTGAATTGCAGGCGGTTGAGGGGGTAATGACACCCCGGTGGAGGTCGGTCTAAAAATAGACGGGGAGGCCAAACTTCGCGTATTGGCCATGGTTGGGTTAATGGTTGAGGCGAAAGGCTGAGTCGAAAAGGGGTGGGTGGCGAATGGTGTGGATGTCGTCGCCATGTCACCCGAAAGGTCTCGCGTTGGGTTTCTTGCAAGATAGTTTTGAAGGGCTGCGGTGTTGAGGTCCAGGAATCTTGCAAAATCCTGGTCCCCTTCAGTGATGATGGGAATTTGAGTCAGGGTCGGGGTCGGGGTCGGTCCTGTAGGAGTTCTTTCAGTCTCCGAGTGGAACTCCATGATAGGACTTGGTTAGGGACAAGGTAGACGAAAGCGGTTGTTGGCTAAAGAGGTTAAGAAAAGAGTCCTGGTTCTAGAAACTGTGTTTTTGCAGTCTCAGAAAACCAGAATGTGATTTGTGACAGAGAATGGACAGGTTTCAGGCTGCTGGTTTTGAAAAAAAAGGACAGTGACAGAGACCGACGTCGGTTGAAAAACCGATGTCGGTAGGAAATGAGGCCGACGTCGGTCAGATAACCGATGCCGGTAACAGATGAAGCCGACGTCAGTATCAGAACCGATGCCGGTGACAGGGGAAGCCGACGTCGGTGGCAGAACCGATGTCGGTGACTGTGTTTTCTAGAGAGCCAAAAGGTTCTTGGAAAAACAAAGAAGAAAACGTCCTCACACACTCAAACAAACAGATGAAAAGAGGAAAACAGAGAGAGACAGACAGGCTTAAGTGATAAATCCTAGGAATTAACCTTAGAAACTTGTGGCTTATGCCTTAGATGAATGTTTGGGGAGATTGGCTGAAAAATGGGTCCTAGAAGAAGGCGGTCTAAAGATGGTTTCAGGTGTTGTTTTAGGTGCTCAAAGATCTGTGTTAGGGTCTGGTACGTGGCCTGGTGCTAAGGAGCAAGCTCCCCTCACTTCACGATTCCAGTGGTTAGCTGGTCTCGCTTAGCCAAGATATACCTCGCCTAGAGTTTAGACTCCGCCAGAGAACGGAGTGGGCTTCCCCCTTGGTGATGAAATCCAAATGGGGTCACCGGGATGGGTAAGGTATCCGCTGGGGGATGAATTCCCAGTCGGGCCTTGTCTCAGGTATGTTTTATGTTCGTTTTGTGCATGTGATTAGGTAGTGTAACATAAAGTGTCTACGGTTTATTCAATATGCGCCTAAGTTACTAGATGTGGACTAATGCAAGCACAAGCAGAAATGAAAGTGCAATACGTTTTAAGCCCAAGTCGAAATGTGATATTGTTATGAAGACAAGAAGGAGAAAGGGATGAGAGTATGAGATTAAGACTAGTCTAGAATGCAAGGAAGAAATGTTTGTTTTACACCTGCTTATAGTGTCATTTGGAATAGAAGAAAGAGACAAGAAGGAAGGAGCCTAAATGCACCTAGATGAATAAAAAAGAAAGGAACCCAGGAGGAACCTAGGGTCCCACCGGGCGTGCCAGAGATGTTTCTACCTCAAATTTGCTTTTCAGACTATAAAGAAAGAAACTAGAAGAAAGTGAAGGACAAGGCTTGGAAGTACCTGGACTATAGATTGCGCACCGTAAATCCAGACGTTCGTGGGCACTCCTCTTTGGCTGTGGAGGAATGACACCTACAAGAAAAAGGGAAACTAGGACAAGAAAAACGTTAGACAGATAGGCAGTGGGTTGCCAAGCAAAGGCTTGTTCCCAGAAGTGTAAAAACTTCCTTAAGGGAGGTCAACCCACTGTTTTGATAAAATAAGTGACTGATAAAAGACAGAATGACAGAATACAGAAATGATAAAAAGATTAAAAATGAAAGAAGAAAACAAAATGATTACCTGAGTGAAGGAGTTGGGCTGAAGACAGTCGCCGAGGTCGATAATGTTGCCGGTGTCGGTTATCTGACCTGTCGTCGTCGGCTATCCTGCCGACGTCGGTTGGGGAAGTGACCGGCGTCGGTTGGGGTTGTGGCCTGTAGTCGGGCTTGAGCAGGGTCTGGTCTGAGTCTTGGTCTGTGGTCTGTCCGTGGATGGGTTGGACGTTGATGGACGGGTCTGGGTCTTGGTCTGTGGTCTGGGGATGGTCCCAGGCAGGGATACAGGGGAGAGGAAGATTCACAGAGGAAAGGGAAGAGGGGTATACATAGAGGAAGGGGCCTGAGAAGGCTTTGCAGCCTCTCAGGGGAAGGGACAAAGGGAAAGACACAGAGGACAACAGAAAACAGATGATTAAGCTAAAGAAAATAAAATAAAAAAACCAGACTAGCTTACCTTTAGCCTGCTGAAAGAAGAAGATGGAGATGTTGCTGGAGCCACTGAAGAGTTGCTGCAAGGAGGAGATACTGATCCAAGGCCTGCTTCACCTATTGCTACTGCTGCACGAGGTTAAGACAGAGGAGAAATAAGAGCCAAAGCGCCGAGAGGAGTTGTTTGCGAGCTCAAGAGTCCAGGGGGTGCAACGGATGCAGAAGGGGATAATGAAGGCTGCCGACGCCGGCAGTTTCGCCGACGTCGGCCGAAGGGTTGCCGACGTCGGCGGTCGCAGGATGGGCACAGAGGCTAAAAATAGCCTCTGCCCATTCTTGCACGCCGCCGAGCGAGGGGTCATGGGCAGAACGGTCGCAAGGTTGCCAAAATGGACGAGGGGGGATATAATGGTGAGATTTGGGCTAATAAATGCTAGGGGAAGGTGGAGGGATTCAAGGGAGGATCCAAGGAGGCAAGGGTAGGGTGGAAAGGGGGCCTCAATTAATTAAAAGATGTTAATTCCTAATTAATAAGACCTAGGTGGGTTAGGGACCAAGGAGGACTAGGAGGGGGAAAGGACCAAGGTGCAGACACGTTTGCGGTGTCTACAAATGAATTATCACTATCCACCCATGACTAAAAAAGATTGAATTTTCCTGAAGGGAAGTGTGATGGTTATACATGGAATAAGATATGCAAAGGCTAGGACCCTAGCTATAACCATATTAAATAAATATTTACAAGTGAAAAAAATAAAAATAAAGTAATAAAAGAACACAAAATGATAGATATAATTTTAAATGATATTATTTCAACATTCAAACTTCTTATTTTTACTTAAATTATTTTATCTTCCTTTATTAAGTAGTCTTACAAGAAAAGGGATGAACATGATCAACCTATCATGGTTCAATAAAATGTAATCTACCTAAAAATTAAGTGCGATGTTATACATTTTATGTCATATTAAAATGCCATGTATGTTCCTATTAGTGGTGTATTGAATATATCTTGACAAGAAAACTAAATAATTCATATAAATCAATAAAAAGGCACAATATGAAAGGCACAATTATATGAGAAGTGAGTAATGTTATTGTTGAAGTGATGAATAAATTGTAAATATGAGGATCACTTCGATGGGTAAATAATAAATGAAGATAAATATAACTCCAATGGTGGACCATAATAATATGCATATTCTCTAGTGGACCATATAAGAATCTTCTCTAGTCCCCAAAGTTTTATGTGTCTAACAAATAATTTATAAGATATAATAACTTTACAATATATTTTGTTCATGTCTTACATTTTGGAACACATGTGACATGGATATACAATCTTTGTATTTTTTAAATATATATTTCATGTACTCTTTGATTTATAGTTGTGAATTCACCCTTGAGTTTATTTTTGGAACTTCTATTTGTTACTTATTTTGTTTGATTATCAGTTTTGATTTCATGATTGAGTATATACATGAATTTTTCATATGTGTTTCACATTTTTATGTGGTCATATGAAGAACTTAATGTTTGTGCCCATATTTTATTTCCTCCATCTTCTTGTAAATGGCCTATGTTATTTATTTCATCTTAATAATCATGACACTTTTTGTTATTTTAGGATTTCAAAGTTATTTATTCCTTTTCAACATAGAATCATGGCCATATGTTATTTACTTCATATTATTTATCCCTTAAAAAAATTCCCTTATTATAATTATTTTAAGGGCCATATTATAATGGAATTCATATTATATGGAGAAATTATTCCATTATAAATAATATCTTTTTTTACCAAAATGATTTATATATGTTAACCTAACCAATACATTCCTCATGAATTTATAGCCATCATCCACCAAAATTGATACCTATTTTCACTATGCATTTAATGGTTCTCAACTCTCTTTTTCATGTATATTATGTGACCTAAAATCATCTTGAGTATAGTAGTACTTAGATATGAAAGGTAAAAATCCACTTGGAATTTACATTTGCTTGCAATTTTTATGGGCCTAAGTGTCTCATATATACATCATCTTTTTGACACATTGTTGTTTGATTTATAATTTTTTACATAGAACAATTTGATCCATCACCAAATTTAAATGGATATTTTGGGTATCTAACATTGGATATTGTTTTTAGACAAATTCTCCTAAATCTAGTTAGATATCCTAGAATCAAAATTTGAGAAAACATGTACAACATTTATTAGAATTATTTTCTCTAATCCACATTTATTATTTATTTGGAGATCTCATATTAATGACACTATAATATATAGTGATATTTTAAAAAAAATTAGCATAAGAATAAGACCATAATTTCCAATCACGCATAAGTCACATACATTTTTTACCCAATAAATTATTACATAGAAATCAAGTCCATGATCATGCCATATTTTGTGAATCCTTTGATGTAGAGAAATATATTATTTTTTATTATCAATACTTTAATTAAATTTATAATCAAGATACATTAACTCATCAATAATTTTTTTTGATGAATTACAAAATTGTCTCACTATCAAAATTATTGTTTTTGTCATGTATAAGTCTTTTATATTGGTAAAAATTAGAGTGAATGTACAAACAAAAACAAAAATAGAAATAAATCAATCACACAAAAATAATATTCTTCACTCTTTATTAAATAATTCATATGATTACACAAATATATAGGAAACTCTAACCTATAAATAAGGATATATACTTAACCAATAAATGTCCATATTTATCTCTAGCTAATACTATGTGAGTTATAATAATAACTCACTTAACATAGACTTAACAACCTAATATATTAACAAAATGTTATTTTATCTAACAATATTTACATTATTACAAAAATAATAATGTCAACACGCCCTAACATTCACCCCCTTGTGAACATTATGAAACCCTAGTGTACACCCCCTTAATGTGAACATGGGGAAAACATTAATCCCATATTTGAACCTATACTCATGATTTAGTGATTTTCACAAGAAAATCACAAAACATTACTAATGTTTCTACATATGTCTCACCAACAACCAAAATGGGATGGTTTTCAATTTGATTACCAATAACCACAAAAAATAGTTTTAAAAGTGGCTTACCACAAACCACATCATGATGTGAAGTATAGTTACTAGATCTCTTCACAATCACATTTTTAGAGAAGTTATAGAGGAATTTTTAGTTCACTTATTACAAATGTGAACATTTATACATCATCTATTATTATTCACATAAAAATTAAATCAAACACACAACTAAAAATAAAATGGACCACTAAATTAGATGTGGCCTTATTGATAGTGGCTAACGAGAGGATTTGAAACCTCCAGCCTTTGTTACCTCTAACCTTAATTTAAAGAATATTATTTACTAAAGAATTGTAAAACTTTGTGGAAACCTTAGTACCTTAAAAAATATCATTTCTAGTAAGCTCTCATGGAAAAATATGATGTGTAGATATCTGGATTTCCCAAGATGTAATAGTTGGATTCTTGTTATGAAGAGTGAGCATGGACGCCTCTTGAGCCAATTTCTCAAAGATATTGTTGATGAAAGAATTCGTTATACACATAACTTTGATATAATTATCATCATTTAGGTTCACCTATTTCATCACTTTAAATACATATATATTTTAATTGTTTTCATTTTCCTCTACCTTATTTTTCTTTTTCTATTCTTCTTTTTTCATTTTATCCATTATGACCTTAGAATTGAAATAGGACATTAGTTTCCACTAATAATTCATCCTTTAAAAACATGAATTTTGACAAAATCAATATAGATAATGACTCAATACCAACAAGGACTTTAATATTGATATTTTGACATAAAAAGACTCAATATTTTTGAGACTTTTGACATTTTGACAATATTAAGAAAATGAATAGACTTAGACCAACACTTTTGGATACTAATGACTTTTATAAACTCTAATGGATAAATAATGGCATATAAATTATATTTTATAATGACTATATATACTATTATAAACTTAGGACTCCTAAAAAATTGTTACTTAAAATATTAACATAAAACTCTAAGATTTCAATTCAAACCTAAAGCTAAAGACATATATTAAAATACCAAACAAAAAAAATCAATATTTATGCATTCCCAAATGAAGAACAAAGCTGGAATGCTCGTACATACATTTCATAGAAATACTCACTAAGAGTTGAGGACATAGAATACGTCATTAGGGTCAATTATTTACCAAAACTTTGAACTTAGTATAATCTAATTCAAGCTTGTCTAGAACAAATACAAATAGTATAAGGATAGTTTATATATAATAAACTCATCTACCTTATTATTTAAAATTACAAATAAAAAAAATTAATAATAGAAACTATCATAGATTGGATTGTTTAGGAATGCTTTGAGAATTAGTCATTCGAGAGCAAGTTGACTTGGCAATGGTGAGATAATTCTATATGGAAGACTACAAGAAATAAAGGCTAGTATGTAGGCCAAAATTGTGATATAGTCCTTGGTTCCATGTGTAAGATCTAATTAGATCAACTAATAATTGTATTTAAATAAGAGGATTTTTATTTCATGTATTATGTTATGCTTCTGATGTAGAAAGATGAAAAGAAAGAAGAGTGGAGTGAAATACAAAGATTATTTTTGTGACACCTCTGAGGTTCTTTGTCAAAATTTGATATTTCCTCTTATATAACTTTTCCTAATAGAATTTGAGACACTTCACTTTTCTTTCACCAACCACTAAAGCATGAATAGTAATGTATACACTGGATCATCTTCTTCTTTTTTTATAGGTCATCAGATAGATTTGATGGAAAGCCAAATGATATGAGCAATCAAGATTTTATAGATTTACATGAACAAATACAAACTATGAAAAATCTAATCTAAAATTTTATAGAAAATTAAAATCTCATAATGGGGCAAACAATCAAACTATGGTGTGTCCCTATAAACTATTTACTCTTCCATGGCAAAGATCAACATTACTTTGATACCAAATATTGATAAAATTTAGAGTGAATGTACAGAAAAAACCAAACATAGAAATAAATTTATCACACAACAATAATACTCTTCACTCTTTATTGCATCATTTGGATGATTACCCAAATATATAGGAAACTATAACATATAAATAAATAAATTTACTTAACCAATAAATATCCATATTTATCTCCAACTAAGACTATGTGAGTTCTATTAACAACTCACTTAACATAGACTTAGAAACCTAAGATATTAGTTTAATATTATTTTAACTAACAATATTTACATTATTACAAACTTAATAATGTGAACACACCCTAACAGTCTTTGTCCATAAAATTATTTTATATAAATGGAGGTGGTATCAAAATTATGTTGATTATGGTGTACAATTTAATCTTCCATGAAATTGTTCTCTACACATGGAGGTAGTATATAAATTGTGTATGTGAACATCATTCATTCTACAAGTTAACATAATTACCATAATAATCAATTTATTTCTAAGTTTGCATCCACAACAATCCACCCTTTTTTTGAGACTACATAAATAATTCATGGTTTATCCTCTTAAAATATATTTACAATATTATCATACAATATCAAATCCCTGATCACTTACCATGTCTCCATATAAAAAAATTTATATTTTAGCTAAAATTTGATATAGCAAGTGTTGAACCATATTTTATATCTTTAATATATTTATAATTGTTTGATGTAACATTGATATTAAATGAAAAAATTCACAACTAATTATAGTAATTATTCTAGAAAAAATCTCCAACCACTCTTAATTTTATCTCTCCCTATAAATTTATCCATCGTCACATCCCTTCATGTAAGTAAACAATTAATTATTTTAATTAGAGAGTATAAGTAGAAATAAAATGTAAAATATATTGAGAAATTTTTTAAATTGGTTTAAATAATTCATTAAACAATTATTATAAAAGGATAGCAAATTTTATTAAGTGGAAAGATGCCAAATAAAATGGAAATCCTATATATATATATATATATATATATATATATATATATATATATATATATATATATATATATATGTTCCTAAAGTGATTTAGTAGGACAATTGACATTTATTTTAAACTATTGGTACAATGGTTGACATTGAGAGTGGGCGACTTTGAATTTTATAATATTTCACGTGTTGTATTTATTTTTAATGTGAATCTTAGATCTACCAACAAATAAATTAAATGAACTATTTTAATCATAGTGAGAATAGGTTGATTAAAACTTGTTATGTCTAAGATATTTCTAATGTTAGATCACTTTTTAATAGAAATCTTACATGTTAGTTGGAACAAAAATTAAATAATAAATAATGCATAGTAAAATTAGCATGAGTAATATTTTTTTACTAAGTCTACAATCATTCTTATTAAGAATGGTCACATATTCACATTAAGGTCTTATGTCAAACAATAAATTTAAAAAATAATACATATACAAAATTTAAGTCATATTTTATATAGGGTGGATGCCCACTATAAATCTCAATCCCTATAGTTATTGTGTACATATTTTCAATCTCTTTAGAGGGGATGGACACCGACTATAAATGTTAACCATTTTAGGCCTAGTTTAAATTGGTGTAAATTGTGGAGTATGATGGATTTAAATAATTCAATATAATTATTGACACTTTTTTTTTACTATGAATACAATAATTAACATTTATATTTGGCATCTTATCACTATAACTATAGGTTGGATTCATTTTGACTATGAAGTTTAAATCTACCAATAATGAAATTTTAGAATAGAACTATTGAAATCATAGTGAGAACATATCGATTGGAAAATTTATCTCTAATATATTTTGAAGGATAGATCAATTTTGAATATAAATCAAATAAATAAGTTTCATTTTGTCACTATAACTATAAAAGTTCACATTTAGAGTTGGTGGTTGACCACTACATTTATAATTGAAGTCTCTTTTAATAGTAAATCATTTTTAATAGATTTATAAAAATATAGAATATAAATTTTTAAAAAAATTAATAATTTTTAACTATAGTAGTTTATGTTTAGTATTATAATAAAAATTTAGTTTTTTAACTTATAATAATTATTTATATTATAAAGCTTAAGTGTTAGATCTAACAACTAAATTTTAAAATATAATAGTTTATATTTAATATTGTAATAAAAATTAATAAATTAAGATTATTTGACTATAAATTCAATTTTAATATTTAAATAAAATCTTGGAATATAATTTTGTAATAACTTTTAATTGTTTGAAACTATAGTAGTTTACATTTAGTATTGTAAAAATAAATTGTAATTTAAACTTCAAATATTAATTTACATGGAATATTGTAAATAAGCAATAACAATATAGGTTTCCTGTAATAATTTATTTTCAATTATATACCTTTAATATTGTAACAAACATATACAATTTAAACTTATAATAATGATTTACATGAAAATTTCAAATTAAGAAAGGTTTCATTAATAGTTTATAATCAATATATTATATTTAATATTGTAAATAAGAGTGTTTGATAAAATATATTATAGTTAATATTATTAATTTAATATTATAATACACATATGTTAATATTATAATAATAATTTACATGAAATATTGAACAGAAGTAGGTTTTCAATAATAGTTTATAGTCAATAGATTTAATATTGTAATAAATATTACAAATAAGAATGTTAATAATAATAGTTTATAGTCATTATTATATATTTCATATTGTAATAATAATTTATAATTTAATATTACAATAATAATTTACATGATATATTGTAAATAAGATTTAAAAATATAAGTTTATAGTAATAGTTTATAATCAATATTTAAATAAATTACTTAGATGTTTCGCAATAAATGGTTAATATATAATAGTTTAAAGAAAAATAATCAAATCCTCAATAATAAGTGATATAAGAGTATAATAATTTATTAATATTACTAAAATAAATTTAAATTCATAATATGATAATCAACTACTAACCAGTACCTCTTATATTTAATCTACTTGGCAATGATTATTACATAGGCCAACCATACGAAGAACATAGAAAAATGTAATAAGATAAAATGAAAGGTATGTAAGACACAAGATAGTTATAAATATCCATAAATGCAATATATTATATAAATATTATTCCCATATGCTTAAAAAAAATGTTTCCCTAAATGTTAAATCAACTCTGGATGCTTCTTAAGGAAATCTTCTTCCTCCTAGGTTGCATATTGATGATTTATACTCTTTCACTTGATTCAATACTCCTTAATACTTATTCTTAATATCATTTTTGTGCATGAATGAAGGATATTATTAGGTTCCATAATGGATAGTAACTCTATGTTTAATAACCTTATGTGAGTGGATTGGAATAGCTCTAGCTTGTATGCCACACTTTTAATTTATCATAGGATATAATAAGGGCCATAATAATTATGAGAAAAAAAATTATCCATTTTATATTGGTCCAAAATAATCTATTTATGTCTAAAATCACAAAAATACCCAATCACCAATATCAAAATGCTTCTCACTATGGTGTTGATCATCTTCTTGCTTCATTATATTTTGTGGCATTGCTAAATTCTCCTTTAAACTAGCTTATACCTATTTTTTATGTTGAATATGTTCCTCAATAGCTCAAAAATTGAGTTTCACCTTAAAATATGAAGTGATGGATGGGAATTGATAGCAATAAAGTTTAAAAAATGGAGATATTTTAGAAGAGGTAAGGAAAAAAGTGTTGAAACACCATTAAGCTAGCGGTAGCCAATTGACCCAATGTTCATTTTTATATGATATAATTAAAAGAGATACCCTTCTATGAATTTATTTAGAACCTCTATTTTCCCATCAAATTTAGGATGATAAGATGATTTATGTTTCAACTTGCCATGGCCTTATGTGACTTGTGTTTAATTCATTTATGCTGATATAGTCTACATGTGAACTATTTGAGACATTTAATTGATTTACTATGGTGTTATAGTTATGTGATCTACATTAATACATTTTTATCATAATTATTTATATAATTATGGATTACATTTCATTAGAGCTTTTGATATTATTTCTTAATGTGTATTGATTCATTATTTCATTTGATGTATTATTTAAATGTTATTATTACATTTATTATACTTAGATGTCTAGACATTGTTCATAGTTTATTTATTGACTACAAGGATAGGTACTTGAGCTAGGTTATCTTCAGACCTGAACAACAAGGAGACATGGAGAAATAAATGGATAAATTAAACAATGAGTTTAGACATAAATTTGATCTTATCAATATTAATTATTTAGTCATTATGTTTTTATTAGTTAACTAATGTGTGTTAATAATTTTATTGTTGGCTTCATTAACTATTGATTTTAGTTAGTTTTTATGTTTGTGAAAAAAAATATTTGAGTTTACTGTTTACAAGGTCTCATTCATCATCATTGTTTGAGTCATAAGTATTTGATGACTATTATCTTCTTATTGATTTTATCAATTTCTATCATTTTAGTGTTTTATGTTTCATGGACTCCTTTATTGTTGACTTTAACAGTCTAGTCGGTCACATAATTGATCATGTTGACAATTGTTTCAATCTTCACCATCTTTATTCATTTATTTTTTATCCTAAGGACATAAGATTAAGTTTAAAATCAAACTTATTTGGTTTAAGATTTGTATTTGTTTGATCTTAAATTATGATTTGTTTTAATTTGTGCATTATGGGTTAGAGTTATTTAATGGACCTTGTTTTTGCCTATTTGTCTAGCATGTTATTGAGCCACTATTTGGATTAGGGGCATTTTTTTAGGTTTATTGACCCACAGGGGGGTCATTGTAATTAGTTTTTTGTGTTTTGTTTTAATGAAATGACTTAGGGGTCATGGCATTGGCTCAAATTACCATGTAGAAGGCTTGGCATGCTTCATTTGATTTTTAGGTTTTGTTTCATTTATTTTGGGTCTTGATCTTGAGTTTGGTACCTTAGAGAAACTTTGCTAAATTGTTTGGCATGGTGGCCAAGGGGAATGTGAGGCAATTCTCCATGAAGATTTTTAAGGACTAGAATTATAGTTGGATGTATTAATCTTGATGACCATGCAAAAGCTGTGGAGAGTTATCTAAGATTTATTTTTGTATTTATTATTTGATTAATTTATGTGAATGGTTATGGGATTTTGATCTTAGAGGATGGAAGAGTAGATAAAAAAAATTTGGTTGACTTACATCAATCAAGTGATGTATTTGAAATTATGTGTTGTTCTATAAATGTATAATAAAAAAAATGTTAGGGATTTCTCTATAAGTATTTGCATTAGTTTTTTACTTCATTTTATTTTTAGGTTAAACTCTAACTATGTCCATTTAGTTGGTTTATCTATTGTTTGTTTTAAAATACAATGGCCATGAACTACTTGGTCATGGTATTATAGAGTACTTTCACCATTTTATTATTGGTTATTTGTTTGTTTTGTTAAGGATATGGGTGTTTGTTACTCACTTTGTTTATATTGTGGGTATTTATTCCATTATGGGGTTATTGTTTAGAAATTTTGGATTGGTTTAAAACAATAATGTATAGATATTTCATTTATGTGCTAGTTGAAGCCATTGAGGAATCATTTTAGGATATGGATTGTTTAGTGGACTATGTGTGTTTATTTGAGTTATACTTATAAACACACATTTGGGGTTTTTTATTGATTGTGTATGTTTTGTTTTAGCTGAAACCCTTGACTAAGTTGATTTTGGTATTATAAAAGCCACTATGGCTTTATGATTACTTTTTTTTTTTACATGGGTTGTATTTTATTTTTTAAGCTATTGGATAAATTTTGGAAGACATACGACTCAACTATGTTATATGTGAACTAGGGTTTTTATTTATTTTTCTATTTGAAACCCTAACCTAGTACAATTAGTGTTAATAAATAAAGTTTAAAAAAATGGAAAAACCTGTCGACTATTTTTAATCATGACAAAAAAATGGGGGCAAGGACCATAGGGAGTCCCCATAAGGGTTTAAAATGATTATAGGGGTTTTTGGGGAATAATATATTATTTTTATTATTTTATTTGTATGAATGATTATTTCACTTTAGTGAAATTATTTGGTCATTATTAGTTGGCCCATGTTTATGAAATCATGTTGGAAGTAATTAGATTAATTATAAAAATGATAATGTAAATTATTATCTATTCGTGATTACATTGACTTATTTTGTGGTCAGTGATATATTGATTATTTTATTCATTTTGATTTTTTAAATCATTATTATTGACCTTTATGTTATTACTATGTTTAGAAAAGTTCATTTTGGACCCTAATGTGACCTGAATCTCTACATAAGTTTTATTTTTTAATTCTTAATTCAATGAGTTTGTTATCTTCCTTTTAGTAGTTTTATTTTTAACTCATAAACATATATTAATTTAGTATGTGAAGAAAAAATCCATGTAGGTTAATAGATTTATGATCCATATTATATTATGAAATAAAATATGGCCCATAAATTAAGAAGCTCGAAAAGAGAGTTACAATTGTAATTAGGTACTAGGTTAACGCATTTTTGTGGGTTGGTTTTTGTGTTTTATTTTATTTCTATTTGTTGTTTGTTTGAATGTTATCAATCTTTATCTTTTCATAATATTTTCTCCATCGATTATCTACTACACTGATTCATATACAACTAATGGTTGGGTTGGTATAGGGACACTTATGGTAGGGATCATTGGGATTGGTGAGGTAGGATTAGATTCATTAGATTGTGAGAAATGATTGGATTATTTTTTTCTTAATTTGAGATATGATAGGGATTTGAAAATGAATTATAGTTGTTATGTACTACTAATGGTTTTAATTAATGTTATTCATCATAGTTGTATTTAATAGAAAGTGATGTAACATATACATATATTTTTCATTCATAAAATAATTATAGTTGATCATTTGATTATTTGAATAATTTGTCATTACTAAATTGATATGAATTTATATTCATTCATGAATAATTTGATAGAGGAATATAATTATGATTTTTTTATCTTGTGTTGGTAGTTAAACACTTATTTAGAATAAGTAGTTGAGAAGTTGCATTGAATGTTTTATAATATTAAACTTGTTATGTAATCATGTATTTGATTGTACCTATAAATCATCAATGTGTGATTGAGAAACTACTTAGTTGTTTAAATATGCAAATACTAGAGTTTGAACTTAGCTATAAAATATAGCTTAAGTATGAATTGATTTTTTTCTTGATTAGAGTATATAAAGCTGAAATATAATATTAATATGTTAAATTTACTTGTATGATTATTTATAATCATAAGTTTGTATAACCTAGGTGACAGTATTCATGGGATATGTTTAATTTTGATATCTATTATACTATGATAATTTGGGTGAAGTTCAAATTTATAATTAAAATAAATTTTCAAATCCCCTTAGACTATGAATCCTAATTGTGACTTGGATTAACTAATGAAATTATTGATACGTCATTAGAGTTTAGACTATAACTATACAGTTAGTTCAATGAAATCCTTGTAGCTTAATTTTTTAAAAATAAAGAATTTAATTTAATTTAATTTTTGTGTGAAAAGTTTTAATAATTTAATAGAGTGTGATAAAATAAAACTAAGCAAAAATATGTTCTTGTCACCTAGAAGATAATATTTTCATTTTAATTATTATGCACTGATATGTGCTATGGATTGTATGGGAAACTCCTAAATGAATTCATTATAATTAATTATCATTAAAATTAAGTTAGCCTTATGTTATGTTGAATTTATATTGTCAATAATGTACTTCATTTTTAAGTTATAAATAACATGGATATTCCTAGATAAGCATCTTATGATTGAAGAATGAGTATTTTATGTTTAGAGTAGACCATTGAATATTTTATTAATGGGTTCTTGAATTCGAATGGTAAAATAGGTTGTAAACTTATATTTTTATAATAAGAATCTAACTTGAAATTGAATATTCAATAAGCTTTAATATTCAAGTAAGCAATAAAATGAATGCCTAGACTAAGATCATGAATTTAAGATAAGATAAATATAAAGTTAATCAAGTCATTTAAAAATCCTTAGGAAAAATTATCATGAATTTTTACCCTTCTTTTAAATGGAAACATGTTCCTAAAAAAACACTAAGCATGGTTGTTAAAACATTCCATGAATCTTGCATAATTACTATATTAGTTACATCAAACCTCATATGTCAGTTTACTTGTGTAATGAAAAGGTGTTCAAATTCTTTGAATTACTTTTGGAAATAGTCCTTTTTCTCTGATATATGTCTATTATTTTTGATTTGGTAAATCATACTTAACCAAACATATTATGATGATTCTTCAGTTGAATATGATCTTAGTCTACCAATGTTTACTAAACTCTATTAAAAATACCCTTGAGGTATTAGATATTTTATAGCATATATAAGTACACAGGTGATGACACAAGTTAGTAATAACTCCATTAATAGGGACACAACATAGTACATGGATAGAGGTGAGTGGGTAAGATCACACTGACCCACTTCTATTTGAATACTAGATGGTTAAATTAATTCCTAAAGAAGTCATTTATGGGTTATGAACTTGCTCTAATTCTTGTGTTATATGTAACACATTTATGGATTCCATTACATGCTTACATGTTTAAAATCTAGGTGAAATTTTTTATGTTAATTTGTTTAAATTATGTGTATAGAAACAAAAATTGTGGTTGTGACATATTGGTATTGGAGCACTATTTATTTCTCTAGAAAACTTTGGGAAATGTTTCTTGTTAATTTATATTGAGTTATTTATTTCACCATAGGATGATGAGGACAAGATATAGAATAGTAGACAATAATCAAATAAATCTTAACATGGGTAGAGGAGGAGGTTTCAGGGACAACATTCTTGAAAGAGAGACTACCTCTTAACAATCCTAATAATAGTATTAAGGATGTTAATCATTATTAGAAAATCCTAATGTTAACTATGAATTAGTTTTTAATGGAAATATGGTTGTATTAAATACCCTTCAAAGTAAACTAGACACCTAATAACAAAGGTTGAACAATATAGAAGGTTTATAACTGATGAACTTTCAGTTAGATTTGAAAGACAAGTGGATGAACTAGAACTTTAGAATAAACCTGGTCATATGGTTGATCATATTATTAAGCATCTGAAGAGGTTGCCTCCACCAACCTTTCTAGGTGATGAATCAATTGATGTAGTTGATGCATGGTAATTACACCTACAAAATTATTTTAATCTACATAACATGTCCTCTAATGTGAAGGCAAGAGTAGAAACATATAGTTTAGTAAGAGCTTTAGTATATTGGTGGAACCATCTATGTGCATTATAAGGTTACCAACTAATGAATCTTACCTAGAATACCTTTGAAAGGTAGTTCTGAAAGAGGTATCTTATTTGTTACTTTAAATAATATAAAATCACTAATTTTTAGTCACTAAAATAACAACATATGACTATGACTAAATATGAAAACAAGTATTTGAATCTGCTATGTCATGTTAATTATATGTATGACAAAGATACTAAAGTCACTAAGTTTAAGTTATGATTGAAATAAATATTAATGCATGATTTGAATATGACTAATCCTAGGACCTTAACTATTGCTATTTAATTTACTCATAGGGTAGGAAAAAAAGAGAAGGCTCATCAAAAGGCAAGACAAGATTTTGAAAATAATAGATAACAATCTAAGAGTAAAAATATGTTGCCTTCTCTTAAGAATTTTAATAAATATTATTTTAATCATAAATTTACAAGGATTACATGTGGTTTAAATAAATTTTAATGGCGTAATAATAATTTCAAGAGTTTAAATTCATCTTAGACTGCTAGTTTTGAAAGGAGTTCAACTCAAGGTGATGCAAGATAACTACTCAATAGATCAAATCTATGTGTCTAATATAAAATCACCTACACTAAATTCACAATAAAAATGATGATATATGTTCTCTAATTAATCTTTTCATTCTTTTGATCCCAGGCTCCTCATTGAGCTCTCTTTCTTAAGATGTTATCAACTATTAAAATCACTAATATAATGTTCCATAATTTTACACTACTTGATCACTTTAATTATATCTAATCTAATGATAAATATCTAATCATTCAATTAAGACACTTTTACACTTAATCATATATTCCATTAAAATAATGACTCATTTATATAGGTAACTTCACCAAATTACAAGTCAATTTATGCCATAATATAATTTACTCAAGGATTTGATAAATATGGAGGACATAAAACATACATCTACAAGTCTATATAAACATTTGTTGACAAAGTTTCAGCTTTACCAAATTTGATGGCATTATACTTGTTGCCTCAATAATTAACATCCATTTAAATTTTATCTATTCTTAGTAATCATTTTATATTTCACATACCTATCTACAATATTCAAATCCTTACAAATGCATCCTCAAACACTACCTTTATCCTAATTTTATACATATTAGACTCTTTTAAAACTCTAGTGCACTTCTTCTCAAATAACCCAAATCTAATCAAGTTCAAGGGGACGTACACCTTTTTCAATTATGGAATATGTTTAACATCACAACCCATATGAGATTTAAATACCTAATTAATATTACAATTTTTATCATCTGCATAACAATCTTGAATGGTTCAAAAATTATTTCAATCCACAGAGGGAAACCAACGAAGCTTCTTTAAAATAATGCCAATTTTTAGTCATAGTTTAGATCTAGTAGATGTTTACATAATCAACATAATGAATTACTTCAATGTAAAATAAAATTATGATGATATAAATAAAGGTACGGTTGGCCAAGAAATTTTAAGTTTTATTATTTTGACCATTTTGATGATATCAAATGCTTTAATAATTTGGGTTGGTCCTATCATGTTTGGTCTTACAAGAAAAGTTAAATATTCTAATATCCTTGCATGACAATAAGTAAGTCACCAAAGATTTATTTTTACAAACTTAAATTGGTTGATTTGTAATAAATTTGAATAATTTTATCTATCTAAGATTATATCTATAACATATTTGAATAATTTTAAGGCCCTATGACACACCCAATTCTCATATACCTAGTCAAACATGTAAATTACTCATATTCCATTAATTATCTTTTGTGAAAAAAGGACATTTTTATATTTATTTTCATCAATCCAAGAATTGACAATTTTTTAGACTCGTGACTAAAAGGATAATTAAATTTTGAATTCATTTGATATGACATTTCAAAAAATCATTATTTCATTTATCCACCTCAATATTCGACATCAAATATATATATATTAAACTATTATATCTTGCCAAAGTAAGACTATTATGCCCCCACGTATTTGAAAAACATGTGTAAATCCCACTTTATTTATCTTTATCATACAGGATTATAATTTTTTGACCTCTCTACTCAAACTATATCATCCAAATTGTAATTTAGATCTATAAATCTTCATGAGTGGTCATAAACATTATGAACCAAGATTATAATATCTAGAATCACTCACTTACCCTTTTATTAGTCTGAGATAGATCTTAAAATCATAATAAAACTCATCAATTTATTCAAATCATTCAATACTCCATTGAAATGTCATATTATTATTCACATTTACATACATTGAAATTATATAGATTGTTACAATATATAGGCCTAAAGGCCCATTATTCATCTTCCTCTCTATGTATATCTCCTTATCACTCTACTTATTCTTTTTAAAAGTCTAATTTATTTATTATGCTCCTTCCTTGATGGTATGGAGCCTATCTCCTCCAAAAAATACATCCATAATTGGTTTGATCTTGAAACATGAGCAAGATTTTATCCATAATCATAGTATTTATCTTATCATGTTTTTAGTAACCTTCTGTTATGTTAGGTAAGCTTCTAGATATCTCTTGAGAGGATATTTATTTTACATGGAATAAAGATAAATACATTTTATCATCATAGTTATAAATTTTATCTAAGGATGTTATCAATTATATATAGGGATATTACAATACTATACATTATTTAAATATGAATTTAAATACTAGATTGAAGCGCAATAGGGATTCTTATTGACTATAAACACTGAGAAGACCATATACATATTTTTTTTTTACATATTTACAATTGTATTTGTCTTGATGCTCCTACATCATACTCCTAGTCTTAAAATGTGGCATGAGCTCCTTCTCATGGTCTTCTTGATGTTTCCCTTCATTACTACAAACATCCTTTACTAATAACATTCTTCAATCATTTTCTCATATATTTGGACATCTTCTTGACTTCCACATTTACACCCTATATTCTTAAATTCCTTCTCCATCAAAGCTATTCCTTTCTACTTGTTCATATTCTCTTCATTCTTATTCTTTGCATATTGACTCTATTGAATGAGAACATCCATTTGAATTATTTTCACTTCATCTTCTTTAAGATCCCTCTTCTCAATAGATGCCACCTCTCTATTTTCCATACTTACACATACATAGTATAATGAACTATTATATGTCAAAATTTGAGACCTTTGGATATATCCAATTGGTTTTTGCAACAACATTTGTTGTTCTAATTCCAATGATGTAACCATCAAGTCAATTTTCTCTTTATTCATTAATTTCATAACTTAAAACTCTCTCAATCTACTTTATTCATCATCTATCTTATAATTTATAGACTGTTCTAAGGCTTCCATTTCTAATTTTATCTATTCCCAAATTTCATAAATAAACATTTCTTGCTATTAAAGACCTTCATCAATCACATTTACTTCATTCAATCTCTCTACAATACTTATGTAATCAATGCAAATCATTTCTATTTTTGAAATTTATTCATGCATATGTATGTCAATATTGAATGCATCATTATAACCCAAATAAGAAAAACTTATAACTTTTTGTTTACTTTTATCCTCCTTATCACCTTTTTTATACAATATAAATTCTATTTGCATGCCATTGCCTAGGTATTTTTGGTTTGTATTTTCAATTGTATACTCTCTATCTCTTTGTTTCATGACTAATATAACTATTATCTTATAACTACCTTCATATTCTTGACTCATGAGCTCACTTCTTGGCTCCAAACTTTCAATTTATCCATTAACAACTTCTTCTCCTGTATCAAAAACATTAAATTAAATTTTTTTCATTTGAAATTTACACCCATGGATGATATGTGATGTGGGTGTTTTGCAATGGGGCATAGAGTATGAATGCCTTGTGTAGGGAATAAAAGTACTTGGTGTTAGGCATGGAAATTTTATTGCTCACTTGCACATCAAGATCGGTTGTCTCATTACAACAATGGGAACATCCCCAAGGTGTGAGACCCTTTTCACTCCTTGGTATGAGCCTCTAAAGTATGTTGGATTCCTTATGTTCTAAGTGCACTTGGTTTAAGATGAGTACACAGACCTAAAGAGAATAAATGTAAATCTACCAATAATATAAACCTATGATTTTTATGGGAAAAGGGAGGGAGAAGGTAAGAATTTTCTTGAAAATTAAAATGGTAATACACCAAGAATAGAGTAAGCACTCCTATTACCATGGAGACACTACAAGTACTTGAGAATAAGGAATTATCACATAGATTCTACTAAAAACACTCTAAATACATAACTTATTAGCATAAAGGCATTAGAACACAATAAAATAGTGAGAGGGATGAAAAAAGATCCACATACAATGTATATATAGACCTAAATATGAACAAGATATGACCCACATTTGAGTTTCAAGTTCCACACAAAGGTGCTAGGAATGGATAGTGATGAGAGCAAAGAACATTACCAATATAAAAAGATTAACAAACATAAATAACATATACAATGTAAGAAGAATAGAGGGAGGTCAATTTAATTCTCATTAACATGTAAGGTTTAGCTGACAAAAGTGTTCATATAGGGAAAATTTTGAGAGCATGAGGTTTCCAAAAATGTATCATCCCTTTTTACAATGAATAACAATGAATAACAAGGATTTTATAAGGTATCAAGCCATTTTATAATTAGTGTGCCATTTGGGGTGGTAAATACAGTCTTTTAATTATATTACAACACCATATTTATGTTTTTTAATTTTTTTTTGGTGAACTAAATTTGGGAGTTGGTGATAGGACTCTTTGAGACACACATGTGTGTCTAAGGGTGGAAGATTCCTAGAAAAGTTAGAGTGGTGGATTTTTATCATGTTCCAATGTCTGATAGACACTTATGAATTTACTTTTTCTACTACCTTTTTATAATTATGAATTCACTTATTTCAACTACTTTATCATTGATAGTTGGAAAAGTAATTGAATTCACTTATAAGTGTCTATCAACTACTACATTGGAACATAATTAAAAAGTGTAAATAAATGAATTCACTTATTTCTATGCTATCTTAATACTAGAAGATTTATACGCTTAAACCTATATGCCATTTTATCTTGTGTGATGGAGGATTCCTTCATAGGGTATGCATTAGGAACTCTTGGTGGGCATGATTCAACACTTATTAAATGCATAGATTGATGTTAATTAATTTAGGCATGCACAACTTGATTTAAATAGCTCAATACTTTATAGGTCTACAACCTTATTTAGGATCCTTTAGAGTAATACACAATTTGGGGGTGACTTAAAAAATAAACACTTTTGGAAACCTCTATAGGATACTTGCCTATTAATCAAGAATCTAGTAGCCTTTGAAGTAATCCATTGGGCATGAATTCATTGAAGCTATAACTTATTTGGCCTATGGTTGAATAAAGTAAATGGGTCGTGCGCTCAACAAGGCAAAGGGATAAGAACAAAAAATAGATGTGAAAGACATAATTAGATGGAAAAATAATTAAATTAATATTATTTAATGTGCCTATAGTCACTTATGGAAATATAATGTGAACTGATCTAATCTACTATATACATCCTACAAACGTGAGCTTTCATCATTTTGAGTCAAAATAGAAACCTCTTAGATCCTTTACATTGTGTGTCATCCTATTATCAATATGTGATGGTCCTAGGTGACGGAGCATTTTTTCTTCTAACAAGGCATGCCTTGGTTAATTCTAAAGAGTGTTTGAGGAAGCTAGTTTGCTTAGGATCCCTTTCAATGAATGAATCCATAAATTTGTATATAAGCTTTCCTCCTTATTGTATAAAATTTCTCAGATGTTAGCTTATTTTCCTTATCATGCACCTATCAATAAATACAAGTCACTTATATACTTGATATAACTAGGCAAAAGCATAGAAAAGTCCTAGGTACATAACATTTAAATGTATTATTGTACTAGTATCAAACTACACAAGGCACAAACCTTGTGCACTCACTCAAAGAATAGTAGAGAAGGGACTAGGGCCTGCATTGGGCCAGTTGAGACATGTCTCAACATAGCCTCTTTGGGACTTGTTCATTTTTACAATGATATTTGATAGGGCCATTAGCATAATCCATTCTCAATAGAATTAATAGGTGAAAATCAATTCAAGGAAATGATCTATACTCGATGGTTTATTCCTCATGATAACGCTATAGGTGTAGGTTTTAAGGATTAGGTGCATGCCTTCCCCAACACTTAGGCCATTTTATAGTTTAAGCCAAAGTTTCTATCTAGTACAAGGATGACATTAATAAACTAGAGCAAACTATCACTCAAAATCATATGAAAATATGAAATTTATACTATCAATAATACTCCATTCCAATCTCAATTATAAAATAATGTTATAACCATAAAGATAAGATCAATACTCAACTTGTTTTAATGTTATTATTCATTAATTCAAAGTTTAATAAAATAGAATGTAGTTTATTTAAAACAAAGAACACACTCATATAAATTTTACTACAAGCCTCGTAGCTCACAAAATATCTTGGGTGATACATGGTGATTCTACAAAGAATTCATGCTTAATATAAACTAAATGCATGCATAATTCTAGAGCTAATACATTAGGGCTTCATTGCATTAATGTCTCATCATTTATCTCTAGGTTTAAGCTTATTTTTATAGGCAAGGGAGAATCTTTGTAATAGGTTGGATGGGTGCATGCCAAATGTTGAGATATCACTAGGGGTCATCATTCCTCTAGATCCACTACTTTGACACCCTTTCCCTCCAACCACCATGTGCAATATTCATAGGGATGTCCCTTAGAACTTGAGCGCCAAGCAACTACCTGTTAATTGGTTTAAAATCTTCAAATACTATTCTATATAGTATTAAAAGTACCAAAAGAGCAATAATTTTCAATGATTACCTTATACCAAGATGTGTTAAGTTGGTACTATCCACTAGTTAGCATAAAAAAGGGGCCTAACATTACCCCATATAAAATTACTAGTTTGCTCGTAGACTTGTTTTTTAGCACTTTTGTTATGCAAAATTAGGGCATGACCTACTATAATTTTGCCTTGAAGTATTCAAATCCCTTAATGGAGAGCTTGATTTCATCAGTGACACCTTTTGCTTCTGTTGATGTATCCTCAAGTGTGAGAATGTCTGACTTCTATAATTCCTTCCTAAAATCTTATATCCTTTCCTTTTCCCTTCTTACCCTACCATCTAATAAGACCCCTTTCTCACTTTCCTTTGTTTGAAAGGTGTGAAAGAGTGATTCCAGGTATTGGTCTTAGGTTTGTAGTTGGTTGATTAAGGTGTTGACCTATGTTATAACCTAGGCATTCTTAGTCCTACCCATAGCTAAAATGTTCTTCATCAAAGCATCCTTCTCCTCCTTCACCTTTTGAAGGTATGCATTGATAACTAACATTTGAGTGGGAAAATTTAAAAATGTGACATTAGCTTCTTCTATTCCCTCTTCCAAATTCATAAAAAGGTCTTCTACCACATTAAGATTTTTGTTTATCTCTCTCTTAATGGATTCATAAAGGTATTATTGTTTTTATAGTACCAACTTAATTTGGGGGAGAATTTGGTCTACTAGCACACATACCTTATCAACTTATGACATTTATAAAGTATCAACACCATCAGAAAGAGATGGCTCTACTTTTTTGATGCAATCAACTAGTTGTTGGAGTTTAAGCTTCATTGATTTTATTTTGTCCTCTAATTATTATGATATTTATTTAAAATTAATGGCATGAAAAAAATTGATGATGTTCTCACATGCTACTTCTGAGGCCATTTAAAGCAAGGTGTCAGTCGACCTAATAGGGTTCATATCTCTTTGATTATGAGTTGGAAGCCATGCCCCTCTTTTGGTTTTGTGGTGCTTCGAATTACTTTCATAGGCACCTCAAATTGAGGATCATAAATGTAGAAATCAAGATCACAAGAAACATGATATCACATTAGGGTCATGGTAGCTCTATGGGGCATGTACTCCATTGTATAGAAGTCATCATCCTAGGTGAACCCCCTCTATGTTTTTTCTTTATATCTCAACTCATACTCCTCAACTTCAATGTTTAATATTGTCACTTGTATTTTCACCCCTTAAGGAGATGTCTTATCTCTCCTCATCCATGTGGCACAATGGAAGCATCTTTCTTGTTGTGGATAATCAATTAGTGAGATGAATCTTTAGAAGGGATAGTTCTCTTGATGCACTCTTTGAAGAACTCTCTCACATATAAAATTTGTATGAAAAGGGTTAAGAAGAAAAACTTATAAAAATAAAATGTGATGCACCAACATTTAATTTCCTCCTATTTACTAAACTTATACTACTTAGATCAAATCAAATATTCTTTCACACATAACTCATAAATCAAGATAGATTGTTACATGAATGTTTTATATGCTAGGTTTAAGAGGTGTATTTGATGTTTATAAGGGATAATTAATGATCCTTTAGAGAATAAAATCATAAAACACTTATAAAACTCTCATACACTAATAAATTACACTAAAAAAGGCTTGTAACAATTAATCTTTTGCATACTTTGTGGATAATCAAAGATAGCATATTATAAAAGACCATCTTTTACTAGACAAGATAAATAAGTAATGGAATAAAACTCAATTATGTATCATGTAAATATGAAAATTCATTTTTTTATTTCTTAAATAAACTTTAAAATACAAAATTGGCCAAGGTTTCACCATTAACAAATGGAAGCTGCCCAAAAGAGCCCAAAAAGTCATTACGTATAGCATTTGGGAGATGGGTGAGACAAGGGAAGTCCAAAGGTCACTTAAATACTTGTCAAGCTAATAAAAGAGGTTACATATACATTATAATAATATTTTAAATTGACCATGAAATGTTAAAAATTATAAGTGTCAATTCATAGCATTAAACACTTAAAAAGTGGCATGAAATTCCTTGTGTTGGCTTATAAAATTGCCATTAGCATCTATCTCTATTGGAACATCCCAAAAATAAAAAGTGATAGGTATAATGATTGGAAAAATAGGGAATAATTTAATAAATTATTATCCATTCATTGTTTTCATTCCTAATAATTTAGAGTTTTTTGTAAGTGAGCCATCACTACCTATAGTCTAAGAAACTCCTCTTTCTCACACCTTGACACTTGGCCATAAAAATGGATTCAGTGTTTTATGAAAATACATACAGTGGTAGGTATTACATGTTTAAATACCATCCATATACTTATATTTATTAGGTGAGCCTTAAAAATTCCATCCACTTAAAGTACTCACCCTTCTCACTATCATGCTCACTATACCAATTTAACTAGTTGAGATGAGAGCTCTCCTAGAAATGCTTAAGATTTTTTTCAAGGCATGAAATGACAATAGTTATTCATAATAATTCCATATATTCATCCCTAATTTTATTTCATTCCTTGAAAGTCACTAGAAGATTAATAATGCATAAAATAGTCAAAAAGGACATTTTGTACCATGTCCATATAGGTAGGGTATCAAAAAATTTGATGAGGAGGAGCCCTAAATAGTTATCTATAACATATAATTATTTTCGTGGACATTACATTCCATTATAATTTCTCTCCCTCTTCATCTTCTCAATCATGTACTTTTACAAGGGTGAAAAAGGGTTTTAGGTCTCTTCTATCCTTAAGCTTTGTTCATAAACCCTTGATGTTCTACCTACCCTTGTCAACACCTCCAAACTTTAAGACCATTTTCAACACCTCCAAACTTATTTGATATCCATGCAAAGTTCCAAGGTAGTTATGATCATCTCAAACTGCTTACTCAAGCTTTTCCTTTCATTTATAAAAGTTTAATGTTGCCTTTGATCCAAAAAAGCCCTCCTTTGTGACTTACCTAAGTTACAAAATATTTATCACATTTGCATTGACATCAAAAAAAATCTCCAATAGGTTATAAATCTGTCACACAATTGGAAATGAAAATGGCCTATCATTTGGGCTTTATGCCAAAACCCTTCATAAAAGTCTAACTATAACATTGAGGGTTTAAAATTCCATGTTGATATTATTACTTCCTTTCTTGATTTCCCATTTTGGTATAGGTATTATAAAACTTTAGACATATTTTCATAGGTCCCTTGAACTTTTGGTCCACTATTTCACCTTCCTTCTTAAAAAATTGTAGGTTTTATTCACAAGGGAGTGCCCTCTATCTGAGAAAAAAGATACAAATATTCCCTTATTTTCCTAGGAAAACCAAGTTTTTTAGGTGTTTATCCAAGTTTTATATATATTATAAACAAAATTTCAACCTTTTTTCATGCCGTTTGACCCTCCAACTTCTAAAAAACCCAAGACAGATTATGAATAGGTAATTTGTGTGTAAGGTTTAGAAACTAGACTATGTGCTAGAGTATTTTGACCATTTTGAGAGGTTTAAGATTTTTTTAATGTTTTATATCACAAATTAACATTATATACACCAAAAAATATTTTATTTGAGATTCCCAATTCTTCCTATCAATTTTCTTACCCATTTTGGCTCCATTTGCATGTCCTATCAAAACATTAATTTTCTTGATTGGATGATGTCTCAGATAAAATAATTAAGTATATCCATCATATCTTAAGAAAATTTAAGAATTTATAAGTTTTATTATTTAATAATAAATATTTACCAAATTATTTGGTCATACTCACCCATTTAGTCACCTAACCAAGTCAATTTGTCCAAAAAAGGCCTCTAAAAATAACTATTTTTTGCATTTTTCACTTCAACATAAGAATGACATATCTAGGATAAATAAAATGTTATTATGTTTATTAAACATTTTATTAAAATTAAATTCATTCTCAATAAAATTTAAATTCACATAAAAGCACTCTTCTCCCCTAGATTCTTCACTTTTACCCATTGCACAACATGAGTCTCTTAGTGCAATTGTATGAACTGTCATCCTTGGGCTAATATGAATAGTCTATGGTAAACTTTAAATAAGTATTGGATTATGTGATACATATTATTAAAATATCATGAATCATTTTAAATCATTCCTTATACTCTTTGGATGTACCTTGGGCTCATAAGA
The DNA here is from genome assembly GCA_037957365.1 of Torreya grandis. Lineage (NCBI taxonomy): Eukaryota > Viridiplantae > Streptophyta > Pinopsida > Cupressales > Taxaceae > Torreya > Torreya grandis. The sequence continues at coordinate 859,516 of JARHVA010000730.1, forward strand.
CTGAGTTCAGTCTCTTGACTGTGATACCCTACTTCTTTGACCAAAATGGTTCATGTAGGTGCATGTTTGCCTAAGAAGACCTTTATCATGATGTTTAAAATACCTCATTTAATCCTTATTATCACATTACATCTATTCATACCTTCATTAACCTTATATGGTATAAAACATCACCTAGATGCCATGATATCTTATTATCTACCTACTCAATTGTATGTGAGCATTTTCCTATGAAGGGACACCTATAGGTATCCATGAGGCTTGAAACGCTATATATCAACATCATCCTAATGATATTTATGCTAATTTTTACATAATTACATTAATAAGGCCATTATAACCATGAGAGTATGCTTTTTTTTCAACCTTAGGTGTCAATGGTCACTCAAAACTCAAATCCTGTAGATGTGAATGTAGGGTATTAGTCATTTTAAATGCATCTTTGGGGACCCAAAAAATGAAGATCCATAAATCCTTTTTACCTCATATTTTTCATATCTCTTATCCATGATAGAGTCTATAGAGTTTACCTATCTATATTCTTTACATATCTTTATATCCTTACTATAAGATATTCATAAAATGCCCTAGGCCTCTATTTTCATTTTTTTGGGAAAATCTCCTTCAACTTAGTCCTCTTGTGTTTAAAGGTAGTTTACACCTTTCACTACACATTTTATGATTCAAATAGGTTTGCCTTGAGTTTTCCCACATGTTATAATAAAAAATAAGGTTTTTCCATGTTTCAAATTCTCCATACAAGGACTTTTAAAGCTCTTCGGTAATGCCCGTAGGTGGGCATTTGCATATACAGATAGTGGGTATAAACCTAATATAGTATGTAAGATTTATAGGTTTATAATCAATTTTATTCTTTCACCATTTTTTTAAATGAATTCTTATCAATCCTAAAATATTGAAACATCTCCCAAATTCTTCATCTTAGCATGACATCATTAGGGAGACTCTTGTATGTGTCTATGAGTTGTATGCAGGCAGTGAACATGGAATGGATCAATATATGTGGATGGGTGGCCTAATGAACAAATTAAAATATTTTTAAATCCCAAAAATTCATGTTTGTCACTATGATAATGTTGAGAAAAATCTCAAAACCTATGTTCCAACATGATATCCTCTTGAAAACACATGGAACAGAATAGGAAGGGGTATCTTGTGGCTAGTCTATATGGTGCATGAGTTTGAAATAAATATATCATGATATTAAAAATGAAAAATAAATCTCTTAAGCTCCTAATGCCTTGAAAAAACTAATACACCCTAATTATAATTCCATGAATAATTTATGCAAATCTCATATATGTGACTTCAAGTGACAGTGAGAGGAGAGTTGACTATGAGAATAACAAGATTGAATATTTTATAATATCATAGTGTTATTAAATAAAACATTAAGGGAATAATTACTATGTCTTTGAGATATGTGAAACATCACATCCCATTCCCACGATACCTCTACAGAGAAACACACATTCTGTAATAAGGAAAACTTAATTGAAGCTTCATATGATGACACCTCCCTCTAACATGGGATTAAATGACTATAAAAACACAATAAAACATGAAATTAAGAATTAATATCATCTAATAAGAGATACAAAATAATCTGGAGTTAGCGTCACTAGATAGATTGTATGGAGTTGTCCAAAATGGAGCAAAACCTATATAGGGTGTAAGAAATAGTGAGTACAAAAACATAATAAAATTGTTAGAGATGGTTCATAAATAATTTTTAACCAATAATTTCAATATTTTAATCAAAATTAAGATATTTGAGTGTAATACCACCTCCCAAAGGCATTTGACTTGGAACCTCTCCAACTAGCCATACTAAACACAAACATGTTGACCACTTCTATGTGTTTAGAAGGGTAAAGAAAGAGTAGATTGGTTTTTTACCTTTTTATCACTTATAAAGAATATAAAATTTATAATATTAGTTTTATTAATATGGAGAGACATTCCATGACCTTCTCCAACATGTCAGCTTCCCTCATGGGTTGTACAAGTGCCAAACTCCCTCTTTTTTAATTGGTTTATTTAATTTTAGTTAGATAACTATAAAATTCAGATGGGAATAACATTCTTGATATGTGATATTACTTATTGGACATTTTAAAGTAAAATAGGACACTTGGAAACTTTAAAAACTATGCCACTTGCATTTATGACTTCTAAATGACTACTAAGTGACCTAAATACATATAAAATAATTAGATCATGACTAAGGCTAAATGGGCATAAAATTACACCAAAAATACTATAAAATACCTATGAAAAAGTATTATACCCATAAAAAATCTAAAAAACCATGTTTTTGACTTATAAGGGTTCAAATTTGACCCTAAAGTCAAATTTGGTCAACGAAATGGTGACTCATATGGGTAGTATGCCTGCTATACTAAAGATTAGTAGCCTTATCTATCCATGTTAAAATTTATTAAATTAATTATTGAATACAAATATAAAATAAATTCCTAAAACACACATAAAATAACCACAACACACCAAACAAACATATAAAAAGCAAGACACCAATAGGACTCACACATGTGCATAAGCACGCAGGAAAAATAAGAAAAAAAATATATATTCACAAAGAGAGATGAGAACCTTAGTATCAATGTTTAATATAGATAATATTTAATGGCATATGAATCTCCTCTTCATCCAACCTTGAGAGTTGGAAAGCATTGTGTTATTTGTATTGAGTGATGACATAAGGGTCACTCCATAAAGCATCAATCTTTGTGTGTTTTTCAACATTATCCATATCTTCATCCCAATTTAGAAAAATTTCCCCCTCTTGGAAGTTTATTGGCATGGATTTCTTATAAAAACATCTCATTTTTTGATCTTGATGAGATCTCATAGTTTGCATATCTTGATCCCTTATTTCTTCAAGCTCCATCAACTCACATAATCTAACTTCCATGCATTCATTTTACATCGACTCTAGCTAGTAAGTGAGGGATAAATATTGTAACTCAAGTGAAGTAGGTAGTATATATTCTCTTCCATAAATAATTATGTATGGTGAGCTTCCCATGGCTCTCTTGGGAGTGATTCTATCAACCCAAAGAGTTGTCTTCAACTTGGAAAGCCAAGTTATTTAGTTTTTCTCCATTGTCCTCTTGATAATCCTAATTATATTATTATTAGTGGAAGCATCTATTCCATTCCCTTATGGATAATAGTTGGAGGAAGTAATAAGATAAATTCCATGTTTCAAATCCCACTCACTTGTCTTCATTACAAGGAAATCCAATGCATTGTCTAAAATGATTATTGAAGAAGCCCAAAATATTATCACTATACACTCATATAAGTCTAAAATTAAACTCTAATTTTATTCCTTAAGAGATAAAACCTCCACCCATATTGTAAAGTAATATGTAGTATATAACTCCCACTTGTGAATAACACTATAAGGTGGGTTGATTAAGCCTATAAAATATAGACCCCATTGTATAAAAGGTTGGTATAATTGTATTAGATGAAGAGGTAGGGCTGAAATATATTTATTTCCATTAAAGAGGGCACATTTATAACATTTCCTTACCTAGGCATGATTATCCTTTAAAAAACTATGCCAAAAATATCTAGTTGTCATAATCTTAGTTGTGGTTTTTGAAGTAAAGTGACTATCTGCTAGTCCATCATGAAACTCAAATAATATCTTCTTAGCCTAATATAATTCAACACATATCAATAGTACACCTGATAAATATTTCCTAAAAAACACTACATTAATAAGTACATAATGAATAGATTGTAATCTGAAGTACCTTCTTTTGGCTCTGTCTAGGCCATGTGGATAGTCATTGGTTTGAAGAAAATTGATCATTTACTATGTCCAACTCCTCATTGGTAAAGATGAAACTATCATAGGATCATATTGAAGAGTTATAATAGCTTCATTTTTTTCCTTCAATTTTGAAGCAAGGTGCTCACATAGCCCTTTTCTTTTCACTAGTTTGGTTGTCTTGATTTATGCATCATACTTCATTGTAAACACTTCATATTTTCTTAGCATATAGGTTAGAGGCTTGAATAATTTATAAAAATTAGGAATAAACCACCTTATGAAATTTATTTTTTCAAAGAAACTTTGCAAACATTTCTTATGTTTGTGCAAAGTCAATGTAAAGATTGCACTCATCCTTTTAGGATCTATGGATAAACCTTTATTTGAAATAATGTGTCCTAAGAGTTTTCCCTTATGGATAGAAAACACAAACTTATTTGTATTAAGAGATATTCAAATCTATCTACATCTCTCAAAATTATTCCTAAGGTGAGTTAATGATGCTTTGGATCCTTAGGGAAAGTCATGATATCATCAAGATACATCGACATGATATCATTTATGAATCCTTGAAAATCCATACCCATTACATGTTTAAATGTTTCCCTAAAATTATTAAAAAAAAAAAAATAATTATCCTATAATCATATGTTCCCCATTTAGTGGTAAACTTTGTCATGTATTAATCTCCTTCCTTTACCAAAATCTGATTATACCCTGAATATCCATCAAGGAGTGAAAACCTTTCACTGCCTACCACAATTTTCAAAATTTTCTCCATATAAGGAAGATTATAATGGTCCTTCAAGGAAACTCTATTCATATATCTAAATTCAATGCATAACCTGATTTACCCATTCTTATTCTTTATTGGGACTAAGTGTGCCACCCATGATGAATGCTTAATAGGAAAAATGATCTTAGACTCAATCAAAATTTTATTCTCCTTTCTCATGAGAATCTCAATATTAACATTGATTTGCCTTTGAATTTGATTTATATGCTTAGAATTTTCATCTAGATCTATGGTATGTTGAGATCAATTTGGATCAAATCATTTTAAATCACTATATTCCCATGCAAAGACAGCAGAAATTTACTTGCATAATCTAATGAAAGCATATATTTATTCTCTAATACATACCTTCCCAAGAGTAAATAACTTATCTTTGAAGATTTATACTCTCTCATATTTTTCTTGATTATTAGACATGTTCACCTTTTCCTTCTTTAATTGATCATCATCATTGAAGATACTCTCAAGTGTAAATAAGCCCTTAGGGAGCTTGTTAGTCTTCAATTATACAATCTGGCCTCCATATTTCTACTATAGTATAGACTAATTATTTGAGGAAAACTAAACCTCCTCTTTTATAAAAATATCTATTTTTTGGTCACTATAAAAACTTTACAATTAGTGACACTATAAATTATAGATGGCATCACAATCACTTTGAGATGAGGCTAGTTCTTGTCCTCTCTTATCCCCTTTGGAACATCAAATTGAGCTCCAATTATTTCCAACTTCTCAGCATGTTTTTTATCCTCTCTTGGTATATATTAAATGTTTAAGGCTTGGAAATCTTCCATAAGATCCCACACTCTATGCTTATAGGTTTTAAGCAAAGAGTTCATAGTCATATTTTGACCTCTCACTTGATTCAAAACCAACTCACTATCACCATAAACTTGTAAATATTTTACACCTCTCTTTCTATCCCACTCAAGGCCATGAATGAGGGCCTCATATTATACCACATTCAAAGTACAACAAAATAAAAATATGAAAGTATATTAATACCTTTCCTTGGATAGCTAAACTAACATTGCTCCACCACATGATCCAACCTTCATTCTTGATCCATCAAAGAATAACTATCATAGACCATCCATAATTTCATTTGGATTCATAAATTTTGGCATGAAAGAGTCTTCTTCATAAAGGCAATACACTCCAAGCCTAGCTTCCTCTATGAATTTATAAGGATCATGTCCATAATGCTCAGCTCCCCATTCATCTAGATGTATATCTACAAGTCCTTTAAGATAAGAAGTTGGAGATTGATCCACTTGCATATCTTCCTCATCAAGAATATCATAATTCTCATTTGAAACCTTAGGCATTTAGGGCTTCAAATTATGTGGTGAATATGTTTTGACTCAATATTCACCTTGGTACCATACTTTGTTCTAAAAACCATATATGACCAATTTACTACCAAGTATCCACCTATCTTGGCTATAAAATCGCTTGAAAAACAAAGAGAAAAGTATGAGGGTAAGTATAAAATAACCACATCATGAGGGATAGATAAAGTAGGACAAGCATGTAAAATCAAATTCAAGTCCTTGACTACTCCCAAGTTCTTTACAAGTGATCCATCCAACTGTATAACTTCTTTATCCATTGGTTCAAACTTGGGGCCTACTTTATCCAATATGGAATTGGGCATAACTAAAGTACTATCACCACTATCTGTGATAAAATTATGAACTAAACAATCACTAATGATCAATTATAGATAAAAATGAGGAGTATTATCAGTTTTCTTCACTTTTCCATCAATGGGTTGAGTTCCATTCACCAAAATCTCATTTTCAGTCCTAGTTGATCCAACATATTTACCTAGTTCAAGTAATTCTTTTTGGAACATATCCATTTGTCTAAATATTGTCAAAAAATCCCACAATGAAACATTCATGTGTAACTTCTTAATTTGATCCACAACATTGATAGAAGGATTTTTCATATTGAATTGCTCTTTGGAAGTATTAGTACCTTGTGGTGTATCATGTGAAGATAAATGTGTAGGACCTGGTCTTGAATTCTGAGACTTTTTATTTTCCCACACCTTAGGAGATTAATTGTATATACATAGCATTGGGGGTGATGGAGGAGTTAAAATAGGTCCTTGATTTGTCCCTTCTATCTCTTCTACAACACTTTTCTTAGATCTAGTGTTAGAATATACACTAACATTCATATTATTTGAACTTCCCAAATGATTCTTGACATAAAAGTCTCCCTATAAATGATTCATAAGAGTATAATCATATTTTTATTATCCATTTTCCATTCCATTTTACATTTTCATCTCAAAAGTGGGAACTTGAGGTACTTGACTACCTTGTATTGTCATGGCTTGACTAGGCATTTCATTGGCATATGAAACTTGGCCTTGATTTTGGTAATTTGAAGGGTAACATTGTTGTTTTTAAACAAAATTTATTTGAGTAGGAAAAATATCTCTATAATATGATGGGGAATTAGGATCAAAACTTTGGTAGGGTCTAACTTGAGTTACTTGACCTTGTCCTTGAGCATTACCTTGAAAAGAAGGCCTACTTACTTGTCCAAACTAATTGTAAGGATACTAAGGCCTATAATTTTGATCTTGTTGCCTTTTGAAAGCAAAAAATTAATTAGTAACACTTTTAAGAAAACTCTTCACTTAAAAAATCTCATTGGTAGGGGCAAGTGCAAAATTATCTTGGCTATTAGGCAAAAGAACCAAAGTGGGTAATGCAATTTGACTAGGAGGCTAAAAATCAAGAAATAATAGCATTGGTGGTCTACGAGCAATATTCCCTACTTAAAAAAGATAATTGTCAACATTAATGGCTATTTTATAGGCATTGGGTAGTGTATTTACATGCATGGATTAGATTGGATCATCATGGCTATATCAATATTCAATGCTTTTAGGTAATACAAGAAGGCATAATTTAGAGTACATCTTATAAGTTCTAGGATCCTATCCTATGTCTTTTGAAACCTAGAGTTAAAATATTATGAACTATAGGGAGCTGTATTAATAGTAGTAAATTTATTATCTAGTGAAAAATGATTACTCTTCTCTTAAAACTCTTAGACAATAGATTTCTTAGTTCATCCCATGAAGAAATGGAATTAATAGGTACAGATCCATACCAATCGAAAGTTCTTCCTTTGAAATACAATGCCAATATCCTAATGGACACATTTTATTGAGTGATATTATGCATGTTGTATAAGTTTTCCATGTTTATAATGTGCCCAATGGGAGTAATAAGACCTTCTTCACTAAAATATGGAACACTTTTAATCACTGATCTAGGAATTTGGTATATGGAGCAAGATTTAAAGGAGATGATCTAGAGAAGGAAGGCTACAAAAAGATGGTTTATAGACATATTGGAATGTACATTATATATATTAGGGGTTGATATAAGTATAACATTGTAATTTTTAAACACCAACTCCATTTAATAAGTATGATTATTCACAAATCTAAATCTTTTGATAGAATAACAAGGTAATTGCACAAACTCAAAAGGTATACCTTTAGTACAAAACCTAGTTGTCACCTTTGGCATGGAAATTAAGGACTATTATTTAAATAAATATTTTAAAACTTAGTGGAGTCACCAGGTATTGAATGTAGATTTTAATTTAAGTACAAATATTCCAAGACTAGTACCAATCTTAGACAATATTCTAGGACTTAGATTCCCATCAAGCATGCCAAAAACTATTTTCAATTGTATTTTCACCTTTGAGGATATATATCAAATCTCCTCATCCAATAAAAAAAATAAAAAATCTCACTTGATGTGGGTAATCAATTGTTGAGATGAATCTCTAGAAGGACTAGTTCCCTTGATGCACTCTTTGAATCGGTATCTCACTTATCAACTTTGCATGAAAAGGGTTAACAAGACAAAATTAGAAAGATAAAAGGTGATGATCCAATATTTAATTTATTCCTATTGACTTAAATTATAATAATTAGATAAAATTGAAGATCCTATCACACATAACTAACAACTCAAGATAGATTATTACATCAATGTTTCATATGTTAGGTTCAAGAGGTATAATTGATGTTTAGGAGGGATAATGAATGATCCTTTAGAGAATATATTCATAAATCACTTATAAAACTCTCATACCATAATAAATAACACTAATAAATACCTATATAAATTAATATTCTACATACTTGGTGGACAGTCAAAGACAAAATGCTAGAAAAGACCATCTTTTACTAGACAAGATCAACAAGAATTGGAACCAAACCTAATTATACATCATATAATTAGGTAAGTTAAATTTTTTATTTATTAAAAATAAATTAAAATACAAAATTTTATATGGTTTCACCATTAACCAATAAAGGTTACCCAAAACAAACCAAAAAGTCACTACTTATAGCATTTGGGAGAGGGGTGAGACAAGTGAAGTCTAAAGATCACTTGGACACTTGATAAGCTAAGAAAAGAGGTTACATATTCATGAGAATAATATTTTAAATGGAACATGAGATTTAATAAAGTAAAAGTGTCAATTAAATGCATGAAACTCTTAAAAATTATCATGAAATTCCTTATGTTGGCTTATAAAATTACCTTCATCATCTAGCATTATTTAAACGTCCCAAAATTGAATAGGGATAGGTATAATGATTTGGATTATAGCTAATGGTTTAAAAATTGAGTCTCTATGAATTTTTTGAATTCTTAATTATCTAGAATATTATATCAGTGAGCCATCACTACCTGTAATCTAAGAAACTCCTCTTTCCCACACCTTACACACTTGACGTCAAAAATGGATTTAGTTTCTCATGAAAATGCATAAAATGGAAATAATGAATTTTTTAAAGACAATAAATATCTTCATATTTTCTAGGTACACCTTAAAAATCCATCCACATAAATTTATCACTCTTCTCACTATCATGCTCACTAGGCCAGTTTGATTGGCTGAGATGAGAGTTCTTGCAAAAACACATAGGAGTTTTTTCAAGGAATTAAATGACCATGGTGAGTTATAATAATTCCTTATATTCCTCAAAAATTTTATTTAATTACTTTATAGTCCCTAGAATTTGAATAATGCAAAAAATAGTCAAAGAAAGCCATTATATACCATGTTAATACAGGTAGGGTAGGAAAAAATTGATGAGGAGCCTTGAAGAATCATATACAACATAAAATTAATTTCGTGGACATTAAATACCATTATAATTTCTCTCCCTCTTCATCTTCTTAATTGGGTCCTTATCCAAGGGTTAACAAGGGTTTTAAGTCTCTTTTATCCTTAAGATTTGTTCATACAGCCCTAATATTCAAACTATCAATAAATTCCAAAAATTCAAGGTTAAAGACCCTTTTTATCACCTCGAAACATCTTATATCTCCATGTAAATTGATAATGGAGATATGAGAAGCTCAAACTATTTACTTGAGATTTTCCTTTCATTTACATAGGCTTAATGTTTCCTTTGAGGCAAATATGGCCTCCATTATAACTTCCTAGAGTTCCAAAATATTTATCACGTATGTAATGTCATTGAAAAAATTCTCTAATATGTTATAAATCTCTCCTAAGGTTGGAAATTAAAATGACCTATCATTTGGGCTTTAGGCCAAAACCCTACCTAAAAGTCTAACTATAACCTTGAGGGTTTATATTTACCATTTGAGCTTACTATTTATTTTCTTGAGTAATTATGTTTTTCTATGTATGATCCAAATTTATACATATTTTCATAGGTTCCCTTGAAATTCTGGTCCATCATTTCACCTTCTTCATAAACTATAGGTTTTATTCACAAGAGAGTGGCCTCTATCTAAGACAAAGTAGAGGGTACTTCCACTATTTTCCCAAGAAAACCAAATGTTTTAGGTTTTTATCCAATTTTTACATACATTATAAAAAAATTTCAACCTTTTATCATTTTATTTGACCCTCCAACTTCTAAAAAACCTAAGATTGACAGTGAACAAGCAACATGTGTGTAGGGTTTAGAAAGTAGACTTTGTGCTAGAGTATTTTGACCACTTTTAGAGGTATAATATTTTTTTATTATTTAATATAACCCTTTAAAATTATATAACCCTCAAAAAAAATTATTTATGTTTCCAAAGATACATATCAAGTTTCTTACCCATTTTGGCTCCATTTGTTTGTCTTGCCAAAACTCTGATTTTCTTGACTAGTTGACCTCTGAGATAAAATAGTGAAGTATATCCTTCATATTAAAGGAAAATTGAATATTTTATATGTTTATGAGGTAATAATTAAGATATTTACCAAATTTTTAGGTTATACTCACCCATTTAGGCACCTAACCAAGTCAATTTATCCAAAAAAGGCCTTTAAAAAGGACTATTTCTTGCATTTTTCACTTCCAACTCAGAATGACCTCTCTAGTATAAATAAAATGTTATTAGGTTTATTAAACATGTTATTCAATGAAAATTAATTTTAAATAATCTTTAAATTCACCTTAAACCACTCTTATCCCCTAGATTCTTCATTCTTACCCATTAAGCAACATAAGTCTCTTAGTGCAATTGTACAGACTGTCATCCTTGGGATAGTATGAAGAGTAGATGATCAACTTGAAATAAGTCTTGGAGTATGTGATAAATCTTATTAACATATAATGAATCATTTTTAATAAATACTTATACCCTTTGGATGCACCTTGGGATGATAGGATTGAGTTTAGTCTCTTGACTGTGATACCATACTTCTTTGACCAAAATGGTTCTTGTAGGTGCATGTCTACCTAATAAAACCTTGATAATGATGCTTAAAATTCCTAATTTAAGCCTCAATATCACATAGTATCTATTCATACCTCCATTCACCTTTTATGGTCTAAGACATCACCTAAACACCATGCTAGTTTACTGTCTACCTACTCAGTTGTAAGTGAGCATTTTCCTTTGAAGGGACACCTATAGGTGTACATGACGCTTGAAACACTATACATAAACATCATACTAATGATTTTCATGATCATTTTTACACCATTCCATCAATATGGATATGATAACCATGAGAGTATGGTTTTTTTACAACCTTGGGAGTCAATGGTCACTCAAAAATCAAATCATGTAGATGTGAATATAAGATTTTAGTACTTTAAAAGGCATCTTTGAGGCCCCAAATAATAAATATCAATAAATAATTTTGACCTAAATTTTTGAATAAATAGTCTCCATGATAGAGACTACAATGTTTACCTATCTATATGATTTAAATCTCTTGATATTCTTACTATAAGATATTCACAAAATTCCCTAGACCTCTATTTTCACTTTTTTGGGAAAATCTCCCTAAACTCAGTCCTCTTCTACTTAAATCTAGTTTACTCCTTCTACTACCCATTCATAATTAAAATAGGTCTTGATTTATATTTCTCACATTCTATAATCTAAAATAAAGTTTTACCATGTTTTAAATTGTCCATATAAGGACCTTTAAACCTTTGTGGTACTATTTATAGGTGGGAATTTGCATATATAGGTAGTGGGTATAAAACGTAGATATTATGTAAGATGTATAGGTTTATGATCACTTATATGATTTCAAAAAGTGTTCATATTAATTATTATCAATCCTAAAATATTGAAAAATCTCCCAAATTTTTCACCTTAACATGATATCATTAAGGAGGCTCCTTTAGGTGTGTATGATCTGTATGCAGGAAGTGAACATGGAATGGAGAAATATATGTGTATGGATGGCCTCATGAACAAAATAAAATCATATTTAATCCATCAAATGAATTACTATCACTATGAATATCTTGAGACAAATATCAAAACCTCTATTCTAATGTGATATCCTCTTACAAACTCTTAGAATAGAGAAGACAAGGGTATCTAGTGACTAGTTTATATGGTACATGAGCTTGTAACCAACCTCGCATCCTATTAAACATATAATATAACTCTCTTCATATCCTAATTACTTGAACAAAATGACACACCCTGATTACAATTCTATCAACAAGCTAGGTAAGTCTCATACATGTGACTGCAAGTGAAAGTGAGTGGAGAGTTGACTATGAGAATGGCAAAACTAAATATTTGCTCAATGAATAGTATGATGAAATAAAATATGAACTGATCAAGTATTATTTCATTTAGATATGTGAAACATCACATCCCATTCCCATGAGACCTTTTCAAATAAACACACATTCTACAACAATGAAAACTTAACTAAATTTTCATATTGTGACACCTCCCTACAACATGAGATGACTTGCCTATAAAAAAACCATGAAAAATGAAAATAGGAATGAATAAAATTTTATAAGAGATCCAACATCATTTGGAGTCAACATTACTAGCTAGATTTTATGAACTTGTCCAAAATGGAGCAAAACCTATAGGGTGTAGGAAATAGTGAGCATACAAACATAGTCAACTTATTAGAGATGGTTAATAAAGCATGATTGAATAATATTTTTTTATGGAAATGAATTTATTTTAGTTTAATACCACCTTATAAAGGATTTTGACCTAGAACCTCTCCAACTATTTATACAAATCACAAACTTGTTGACCACTTCTATGTGTCTAAAAGAGTGAAGAAGGAGTAGAATAGTTTTGGACCTTTTTTAGAAATTATAAATAATTTAAAGTTTTTTTATGAGTTAAATTAAGATAAATTCCATGACCTTATCCCATGTGTCCCCTTCCCTCATGGGTTGTACAAGTGCCAAACTCCCTCTTTTTTAATTAGTTTCTTGAATTTCAGTTAAATAACCTAAAAGATTCAGATGGGACTAGCATTCTCGATAGGGAATATTACTTCTTGGATGTTTGAAAGTGAAATAGGACACTTGGAACCTTAAAAACCATTCCACTTGCATTAATGACCTCTGACTACTAAGTGACCCAAAATTACATATAAACTAATTAGACAATGACTAAGTCTAAAGAGTTATCAAATTACATCAAATGGACTATAACATACCATATGAAAAATTATTAGACCCATAAAACATCTAAAAACCCATGTTTTTTACCTATAGGGGTCCAAATTTTACCCTCAAGTCAAATTTAGTCAATAGTTTCCTTTGTATGCTCCTATTCTTCCCCACTAGTGCTAGGGATTTTTCCATTACCTTATTCTTATTCTCTTAGGGGTTCCTCCTCTCCAAACTTCTCCCCTTTGTCTGAATCTTCTCCTTCCTCAATTATATCATTACTATCTTATTTCTATAGGGGTTCTTAAAAAATTTCCCCTTTGTTTGCTTCTTCTTGAGGATCCTTGGCATGGACCTCTATAGGTCCCTTCTCTATGCTAGAAAACTCTTCCCTTTATTTGTTTACCTTTTTGAGGTGCCAACATCACATTATTTATCCTTAGGTGCACCTTTAGTACTTAGGCACACCTATTTTATAGCATCACCTTATTATATTGGGTTGGTGTGGAAGCTAATCACCTATACTATCATGGTTTTAATAGGTTTCACACCTGTAGCAACCTTCTCTTCTTTTTACTTTCTATCCTTTTACCTTTGATCAATTTTTATTTGTACCTTCCTCTTATTAATGGTTTTTTTGGTCTTCTCCTATTTATCCTCTATTTTCTTGGCCTCCACTCACTCAATTTCAGCTTGAGACAATGACTTTGGCCCTCATGGCCTATCTCTTATGGTGCAACTACTATACCACATTAATGTGATCCTTATCTAGGCCCATGTCTTTTTATTTAAGCTTAAACTCTTCTTTAATTGGTATTCCTCATGGTCCTACTTCACCAAGTGTGGTAATAGTGTTTCCTTTGAGATTCTCATGCACTTCCACCTCATTGGGCTCTTCATCTATTCCTATATCCTTACTTTCTTCTTTCTTCCCTTTCAAATATCACACTTTAAGTTTCCCCCATTCTCTCCTACACTCCTCACCCTTGATCATCTCAATGGCTTCTTTTGACATCCTAGCCTTTGTTATTTCTTCTCTTCTTTCCTCCAGCTCTAGTGCCTTCTAAATAGTGACATTACTGAGGCCAAATTTCTTCCATCTCCTCATCTCATTCTCCAATTCATTTTGAGGGGGTGGAGAGGGGGTTATTTCACTAAATAATGGGCCATATTCCTTGGGCACAATTTATACACCCCTCCCAAATGTTTTTTCCTCCATCTCTTCTTTTATGTCTGATAGGGTTACTATTGGCACCGTGGAAAGAACCTTCCCTTTCCTCTTCTCCTTGACATTAGGGGAGGTATTTAGCATGAATATAATTTAATTCTTTATGGGGACTAAAGGAGAGGATTCTTCTTCTAAGGTGATCTTGATCCTTATTCATTCCTCTATCTCTTCCAGAGTCTCCCCCTTCTTCTTGGGAAACTTCTTCTCTATTGGCTCCAAGGTCACTTCATCACTGATCTTGATTGGGAGATCATCACTTTACTCTATGGTTAGGCCCTTATTCTTTGGATTAATCTCATAGTAGATCTTATGGATGTTCCTAGATATGGTCACCTCTTGGAGAGGATAGATGTCAATGTGATCTAACTAATCCTCTTCATCCTTGGTGGCTTTACCATCTACGTGAATGAACTAGCACCTCATCTTATGCCTCTCCATATCCAATTCTTTTAGTGGGATGTCTAGATACTATGCATTGGGGATCCTTCATAGTGTTTACTTGAAGCATTTTTCTAAGAAGGCATACGAGAGATTTAACCACCCTCATATGTTCCTATCTAGAAGTGTTAGGTGCATAATGCATTAATGGTGCATAATGGTAAACATCATTATTATATATATACTTTCAAGGAGCCCTTAGGAGATACACCATTCTAACATGAAGGCCTCTATGTACATTTCACACCATCTCATGACATGAGTTTTATATTTGGTGTTCAATTAGAGGGGCACATGAATTCATCATACTTCTATGATGAGTGATAATTATGCTCTAGAAATATCTAGATGTTATCTTCATCCTCATTTGGAATTCCAATCTCCTCCATGATAATTAGGATGAGAATGGACCCCCACCTGAAGGTCCCTTTTGTCTTGTGGAAATCCTAAATATTTTTCACAAATTATTTGGTGATGAATTTGGAAATGTTTAACTACATTCCTTATGCCATATGATAGGTGATGCAAATGTAATCCTTAGTCACATCAGTCTAACAACTACCTAGGAATAGTTTGGAGCTTATGAGATGCACCACCACCCTTATGTTGGGGTCCTTACACTCATTGATGGGGAATGAAAAACCACCTCTAAATTAACTCAATAGCTATGAAATTCACTCCACTTATTCTTAATCATCCATCACTTGGTGGATGTCTCAACCCACATACAAAATCCCATTTTTTTTTTTATCAATTATAGTAAAATCTTCATGCACCTCCTTACAAAGTAAATGTGGTATTCATGGACATGATAGAGTAGGAACTATATAATCTCCTCTAGTTTATCAAAGCATGGTAACTCATAGAGTTGATATTTGATGGAATATACCAACTTGTATTAAATTGAGACATCAAATAGGGTGGTGCCTTGCTCTGTCTTGCATGTTATATCCACCATCAAATATTTCATGAGATATTACAAATGGATAGATGTTTAGTGGTTATATTCATTTAAATTCTAGGTGTGCATAAATTACTACTAATTTTACCCTATTAAAACCTTTATATGGAATTGCATGACTTGGTATGACATCTTTGTGAGCATCTTAATGTCCACTAGTGCCATGCTGACCACTTGTACTCATTACACCACTATTTTTTAGTGGCCTCTTTGGGTGATGAATGCACACATTTTAGATCATGTTGTGTCTACTCTAATCTTTATCCTTTCCATTTATTCTCCATCCTAAACCTTATAGTATTGATTCATGGGAGGTTTGGCTTGTCAAAGTTTTGAATGCTGATGGTGATTTTACAATCATGAGGTCTATAACTATTTCTTAGGCTCTCAAGCTTCATTGGTCGTTAATGGTAGCCTAGGGAAAAAAATCTCTAGCTATCTAAACCTACTAAATTCTTCCCCTTTATCTCCAAAAATTAATCCTACTATGAATTCAAACTTATTCATTATGCAATCATTTTAATCTTGGTCCTTGGAGTGCTTGAATTATTACTTGGTACACTTTAGCTCTCTAGTTTTCACACTTCAGCTCTCTGCTTCTTTAGTTTACTCTAAGTCTCAAATTATCATAAGGTTTGTAAACTAAAATATATTGCTTTTTGGCATTTTATACCCCACTCTTTTAGCTACCATCATTAATGTAGGTATTTTATGGCACGGCAATGCATAGATTCTTTGAAAAATGCAAAATTTTGGGAACTCCATAAAAATACATTGTCATTAATGCATTAAATGTGTATCTTTGTGCCTACACTACTACCTCATTAAATTATCATAATGGTAATTTAGTGAAGTGATGTTTATTTCAAATGGTTACTTCCCTCTAAACCTTGGGTGGACACTAGTTATCTTTTATGATTCTACTTATGTGATTTGTTAACTTGGCATGACCTTCACCTTCCTTGTGATAACATGGGTGTATCACCTCACATGCACATGATTTAGCATCCTTGGTTACACTTTATCTTCCTATTTCACTTCAATTTCAAGCATGCGTCTCTATCTTTGTTGGTTTCTTATACTTCATCTTTCCTTGGCCTGTCCTACCCCATATAAATTTCTCATACTAGCTCTCCAGTGATTTAGCTTCCTTTCCTAGTTTTCTTAGGCATGATCAGTTTTTGAATCTTCTTCTTCCCTCTTGTATACAACCATGTTGTGAATATTTTATTTATTCTTTAATTTTTGGTATGTGATCAATTGATGCACCTATTTCCAACTTTGACACAAAGGCTAATTTTATGCTTATGTACTTTGTCCATTTTTTCTCAAACCTTAAAATTCTATCAAATTACTCACACATAAAAATTTAGGCATCTGGGCCTAAGTCCTTATAAATCAAATGGGCTTGACTCACCTGACTAGTCTTATGTGTGTAAGTGATAGAGTAGTTTGTTATTGGGCCTTCAAGTTACCTACAATCTACACCATATGTACATGGGTATTTTGCATCATATTCTTTGATATATCAATTTTAATTCACCCACCACTTAGATGTCTAGCCTCATGCATTTATAAAGTGCAAGTGATTGACTCACCTAATTGGAATTATGCATGAAAGGCTAGACAACTTTATTGGTAGATCACCCTATCTCATGGATGTCTTGGTTTATGATTTTATATGCTATTTTTCCTAAAGATGGAAATCCTCACACACCTAAAAACTTAAGTGTCTAGCCTCAGGAATATTTAGAAAGCATAATTTATCAACTCACCTAACTAGAATTATATGTGAAGTGTCAGCAAATTTTCTTAGTGGGATTTAAAATACCACTTATTCCCTCTTTACACTACACAAGAATCAAAAAAAATTTTAGAAGAACTATTTGGATTGTGAAAAAAGTTATTTTTGTTAGAATACTCAAACCAAATAGTGACCAAGAGGTCGGTTTCCTCATTAAACAAGCATAACCCTATTGTTGGTACAACTTCAGTTGATTTCTATTGAAATTCTTAGGGAACATTTCATTAGACAATTTGTGAGACTTACATGCACCTATCTCCAATATATGGTGGATGATATAGGGGTCCACCCATTATATCCATAATTTTATTGGGTGGTTAAGGTAATTAGAGCCATATAGAAGTAATGATGCTCCTTTAGTCATCTTCTTGTGCTTGATGTATTTGTAATGGTAGAGCTTCTAGCACACCTTCTCGATTTGTTGACTGCATATAGCTTGGGCATGCTTCTTATCCAATAATTCCAAGTATTCCAACCTTGTACTTAAATATTATTAGTCATATAATAGATAAAAACTGATGTAATATGTAAGGATGACACCATGAATTCCATGGGGAGAACTACTTTAGTGTCAAACACTAGTTGAAATGGTGTGGCCTTGTTCAAGTAATTATATGTTGTGCAGTACTCCCATATCACCACAAACACCCTATCATCCTAATATTTATGACCAAAATAATATATATTTGTTAGGTACATTCCCAATATCTTGTTAAATGCTTCAATTATGTTTTTTTATTATGGACGATAGGGGGTGGTTTTATGGTGCTCCACCATATATTTAGTTAAGAGGATGTGCATCATCTCATAGATGAAATGAGTGCCCCTTTCACTATTCAAATTACGTAGGCACCCATATCAACTTATTATGTTATCCTAGATGAAGCATGTAACTATTTTGGTTGTGCAATATTTTTTTAGTGTGGCTTCATCCCATTATATGAAATAATTAGTATCCATTAGAATATATCATGAATTTATACACTATGCTACAAGAGTTATTGGCCAAATGAAATTAATGGCCCATTTATCTAATGGCTCCTAGGTAATAATGGGGGAGAGAGGCATCTCATCTCAATGTTTACTCTTCCCAGTGCATTGGCATATGTTGCATGCCTTAGAGTAATCCTTTGCATCTTAGAATAGGCTTAGCCACCACAAACCTAATTATAATATCTTATGCACCATTACATCTTCAATGCAATGGACTCCTAAAATTCCTTCATGTGCCTTTTGTAAGATGGGTACCTCTCATGTTATAGAACACACCAATGTAGGACTTCATCTATACCTAGTTTATATAATTACCCCTAAATTATATGGAAAGGGGTGGTGAAAATAGCAAGTTATTTTTTTCCTTATTTGACATGGTCTAGGGCACAATCCTAGATGTTAAGAAAATGGAAATCTCTACCAAGTCTCGAGGGACATACTAGATTTATTAAAGTTGTGAATCTAGAATATCATCCTCAAATAACACCACTACATCACTAGAATTTATGTGGGACAAATGATCTATCACTAAGTTCTACTTTATAGCTTTGATAATAACTAAGAACTAGAACTCCTAGAATAGAACTATCCATCTACATATGTGACTATCTAACATAGGTTTTCTCACAAGTTACTTCAACACCTTATGAATATTGAAGAAGATAAATGGGGTTGCCAATAGATATTGCCTATATTTTTAAGGCATATACCATTACCAATGCCTCATGCTTGATAGTGGTATGATTATTCTCTACTCATGTTAAATTTTTGCTTGCAAAGGAGATGGGATGATCCATTTTTCCTTCACTTGGTTGCACCAATATGGTACCAATTATGGAGCCTAAAACATCAACATGGATTTGAAAATGAGTTGTCCATTTTGGGACTTATATAATTAGCGTTCTTACCAATTTTAGCTTTAATATCTTGAAAGCTTCCTCTTGCACTATATTCCAACATAACAAACCATATTTATGAAAGATATCCTTTAGAGGCACTATAATCTTTATGTAGTTCATCATAAACTTTATGTAGTAGCCACAGTGGCCTATCAAGGTGTGAACATATTTCTATGTTGAGAGAGTTTAGATTTGAGTGATGATGGCTATATTAATAAGATCAACAAGAAAACCATCCTTGTAGACAATGTGCTCGAGCAATGTTACAAAGGGGGTTGTGAAGATGCACTTCTTCAAGTCTAATGATATCTAAATCTACCTTCACCTCTCAAGAATTAGGCACAAATTGTCATAGTTGTCCTTTATAAGGCCATACATAGTCTAATCATTGAGACAGACTTAGAAGGATTTATGGATGAATTATTTGAAAGTGGTAACCCCATTTAATTTCAAAGGTTATATTATGCTTATCCTCCTCTTATTTCTACACTTGATAGTAACTTGAGAAACCATCATTAATTACATATATTTTTCATCCTATGATTCTATCCAAGACATCATCAGTAAATAGGGTTAGAAATGGGTCAGTGATGTAGGCAACATTCAATATGTAGTAGTTGACATAGATCTAGATGTGTCCATCCTTTTTGATGATTATGACCATCAAGATCACCCATATAGACTCTTATATAGGGTAAATGATACTCATATATAACATTCCTTCAATCTACATTTTTATCTTCAAATAGAGATTGGAATTCATCGTATATAAGGCCTTCTTGATAAGCCTTACACAATCCACTAGTTTGATTCTCATTTTTACAAGGGAAAGGTGGGTTCAATTAATGCAGTAGTAGTTACATAAGAATAGGTCTTGAAACTCTTTTAGGAGGTCTATGATTTGTTACATCTCTACCTTAGACCATTATGTGCCTATACTGGAAATCTTGGGATCACCTTCTATACTGATGTCCACTTTGGTGGTTTTGAGGGGTGTGTGGTAGGGTTCATTCCTCTCTTGATGAGAGTCTTCCACTTACATTATCCCCTCAATTGTTTCAATTCAAAGATTCATTAGATCTTCTTCATCTTGGGTATTATCATCCACATGGCACATAATTTTTTTCTTCCTATTAGAGCCTTCCAGTTATGTTCCTTCTAAGATTTGTTATCCTCCACACTGGAGTCACTATTGATCACCTTTTATTCAAACAAAGTCAAGAACACCAATCCTCTCTCCCCGAACATGTCTCTAAGGTGTTCTTATAAGATGGAAATGTCCTCAAACATTTCCCTATGAATTATTTATAGTGTCTCTAGTAGCTCTAAGTTGAATGAAAATAAGGATAAGGTGTGCACGAACCTCTCCTTGAGTACCTCCCAATATCTTATCTCTTGGAATGTTTCATTTACAATGTACCATTATCTTACCCATGTTTTCAAAGTATTATATAAGGAATCCGCCTATAGGCTTTTGGGTGTAGTATCACTATAGACAATCTAGGTTTCTTCACACAATCACACATATACGATTGGGTTAGAATTACTTAAGTAATCAACTATGTCTAAGTCCCAATTACTCTTTCCAAACCTAGTGAATATTTATACCTTCACATCTTGCCATGTTGGCAAGCTAGGCCTTTACACTAATGATTAGTATTGCTCTTTAGGGTATGCACTAGTGCACCCATTCTATCTATTTTCTTGAGAACACATGTTTTAATGTAATGGACATAGTTCTCTACAAGATGGCTCCCTCCATATTTTGATAGCACTATAAGCTTCTCTTTACTCAACTAAAACACACTTTTCCTTGAATTTTTGTTGTAGATAACCCATTTATTCTTAGTACACTCAATCTTAATTAGTCCCATTATGGTTGGCCTTAGCTCAATTTCCTGCACTATGTAGCACCTTCATCTAGTAACTTTGTAAGCCTCTTTGACCCATCGATCATAGGATATCAGTTGTATCAAAATTTGATTATCCATCCTCCCATTCAAGCACTCCTTAGTTGATTAGGTTAAGCTTGTCAGTCCCCTATGCCATGATGTTATAAATACGGTTGATCTCATCTTCAAGATTAACACATTTCACGTATTGAGGCCCTTTATCACTTGATAGGGTGATCACCACCCTCTATCTACTATTATTAAAAGTCATGTAGTGTTTTTTAAAGATCATGTCCACATTATTGGCATAGAACCATGGACTACCTAAGAGTGTTGGATAGCTATAACACTCTGCCAACTTGATTACCTTGAAGTCAACTCAAAATTTCATGGCTATAATATCTGCAATGGCACCCTTTAATATCTCAATAGGTTGCACTCATGTTTTATTAGCCATAAACAACATATGAGGGGAGGGATTTAAGGGTGGTCATTCCATCTTCTCCCAATCATTTTTGGTCATAATGTTAACCTTGATGCTCTTTTCCAAAAGAGCCTTACAAATAGACCATCCATTGATGACAATGTTTATTAGTAGCTCTTGGTCATAATCTACATTCTGAGTATGCCTTACATTATGTACCCAATCCATATGTAGTTTGAAAACTTGAATCATCTAAAGCATGACCTCTTCCTCTTGTCTCTTTCTTTAATTCTCTAAAATCAAGTTTTTTAGTAGGGCAGCATCCCTTCAATTTTTAGGAGGCACACAATATTGTACACTCATGTACTTCATCCTCCTAACTATCTTGCTTCTTGTGTGAGGTGGTAGCCTATGATTTTATATCTATAACTAAATGGATCTCTCCCTGAAAAAATTGTATTATGATTATGAATTGTTATAGGATTCCCTTTTATCACATAGGGTTAGGTTAGGGCACAATTTTTGTCTCAAGTCATGATATGTGCTCAATGTGGCTTGACTTGCGATATTCTAAGTGTAGTTATTTTGTCAACATAGTAGGTGGCTATGTGGTGAACCCACTTCAAGTTGTGTCCTACACATTATGTGGTTCCTTATAAGTCTTCTATAGTTTGGGACTCCATTTTTCCTCTTTTGGCTCACTCTTAGCCATTGTAACACCTTTATCTATGCTAGGCTAACCTTGAGTTAGCTTTTTATATTAGTTTGGGAAATCCTCAAATATATTTGGTCCTTGATAATACCTTCATAATTTGTGTATGGGGTAGTCATGCTGGTAATTCTCAATCAACCCACACTTGTAACATGATTCCACCTCACTTGCACATGCCTCACTGATTCCCATAACTAATATCTTGTTGGCCATAGCCTTCATTTCCTTAGCTTGCATGCCTACCATCTTACCTACCATATAACTCTCTCTACATTTTGGTGCATCTCATAAATGACTCAAAAATACACTATTGAATGACTATAGGCATGATACATCTTATAATAAATAATAGTGTTAATTTGATTGGTGTACTATAATAGGGGACAATTTTGAGAGTCATGCATCCCATGATAAACTTCATAATTGAGAAGTAAATTGTGATAATTTATTCATAGATAGTTATTCTTGTTATTCTCCTCCATCTTAGAGTTAGTACACCAATATCTATTATGAGTGTCATGTGCCAAACCAATAGTTATCTTCTATAGATAAGAGTCCATTAACATGATGTACACCTACATAAATGGGTTGATCCTAGTGTTGACATTGTCTACTGCCTCATCTTAGAGCATGGATTCAAGAGTCTCATAGTGGCACATGAAGGTTTTCATGCAAAACATTCTTTTTAAAGGTACCAATAAGACACCAACAAACTATTACATGTGTTAAGAGGGGTGGATATCATATAGAATCTTAGAAAGGAGAGTCTTAAATCACATGTCATATAGGCACACATTTTAGATATCTCTTGGATAATTTTATTGAGTATTATGATGATTTATTCCTCAAACTCAAGAATATCAAATTATTTCAAAAAAGCCTCCTTCAGTATATTGTAATCAACCATATCCTACTTCAGATCAAATTTATGATACTAGGTATGGGCACGATCCAACAAGGTAACTAAAAACTGAGTCACCTTACATTATAACTATGTGATACTCTTAGAATTCCATTGAAGTTAAAAATTGAACACATTATCCACAACATTCTATATGATGTGATACTTGGGAAAGTACATCACCATTTTGTGATAAATCTGTTAAAGGGGTAGTGTTTGAGTTTGAGGCACATTCCCCCTGGTACTTATGTTAGAGGTGGTCCTTTAATAACTCTAATGTTAGGGTTGAGTACTGACCCTATTATTATAGGTTGTGCTATTGAACTCAATGGCATGGTAGTACTCAATTGTGGTGTTAGGACACTTCTTGTGGGTTATTACTTAGTTAACATAGCTGACATCCTCTAAATGAGAATGCTTACGCTTATGTTATGGATTATTGGGTTGGTGCTCACTATTATTTTGGTATTATTTTTAAATTCTTCATAAGGAATCACTTATTTGATCAAAAAAATTTGGTTCAAATTTTGAAGTCTATCAAAGTCACTATTAATAATAGGATTACTCATCATTCTTCTATCTTCTAGTGGAGAATCCAATGTATGAGCTTGTAATTTGGGTTTAAATGGGGTAGGTGCCTATAATTTATCCTCATTCATCACATATTGTATTAATATAATGTATTATGCACAAAAATACTAAGATCAACCTCTTGCTTCTTTCTCTCTTTCCTCATGTTACTATAATTCAAGGGATCCTACCCCATGTCCTTCCCACTTATTATCCTCTATAAATTTCAACATTCACTTATTATAATTATACCTTCAGAGCTCTTAGGTGTTAGGTTGCTCAACCCTTTTCATCATACCTCACCTACACTTCCCCTTCTCACCTTCTGTGCTTACTCATATGCAAAAGATTTTAGCCTTCCATTCTTATGATTTCAATACCATAATCGATAAATAATTTAGTTAATTTTGTGTTTATCCCTCTTATGAATTCACCCCTTGGTTCATAAAATTAATCATAATATAATTATTCAACGTAAGAGAAGGTTGACAATACTAATTCCAACCTGTAGTTGTTTAGTGCATCATTCTACCACCTGTCTACAATATGCATCCAGACATCATATAGCCTCTCTAGGCACTCCTATTTCCACTTGAAGTGTTGGTTATAGATTCATATTATATATGTTGTATAGGCAACCAAAAATCAATATACATGTTTAGGTAGTTTTCAAAATAACACTTCATACAAAGTATCATATAGGTTGGTTTGCACCCATTCTCTTGGCTTCTATCATTGCCATGTTAGATGCTTCTACATGAAACTATCTTCTACTTTCTCTAGTTAGTGCTCTATATTCTCAAGTGAAAGTTATAGCATCATTATATTACACCATTGTAAACAAAATTATCATAGGTCCTAAAAAAGGAACCAAAATATTGTAGAAAAGTTCTCAAATGTTAGCTTATTTTCCTTATCACATGAATATCAAGAAATCCATGTCAATTATGTACTTTATATAACTAGGAGGATGACATTTATGATATATATGAGGATGAACTAATTGATTTGATTTCAAGGAAACTGAAAATAGGTTCAGACAAGTATAAGGGTAAACTACCCACCAAATGCTTCAATTATGGAGAGATAGGATATTTTGATAATAAGTGCCCTCATAAGTATAATAATGATGATGATGATGAAGATAAAGATCGAGGTCATGATAATGGAAATAGATAATTTAGGTTTGATAAAATTCAAAAGGGATTTAGAAGGTTTGACAACAAGAAATGTACTTTAAGGACAAGAAGAGTCTTTACACCAAATAATATTGTAGCTCATTAGATGAGAGTGAATTTAGTGACTCTGAGTATGATCATGAAGATTATGGTCCTAATAAAGATGAAGCACTTTTCATGGATGAGGAATATAATTTCTCACATAAAAAGGAGTCAACTTGGATTGATTTAGATGTTGATAGACATAAGGTAGACTATGAGATTGAATGTATGAATGCTCTTGAAGAACTGAATATTGAGAAAAAGATCAATAAGAAGATGAAATATAAACTCAAAGACTATGAGTAACAATTCAGTGTATTTGAGGCAAGATTGGTTGAAGATTCTAGAGAGAATGAAGGTACTATCATACTTATTAATTCCAAGAAGGAATTTATGTCTATAAATCTAAGAGACAAATAAGAATAATGATTAAGGTATGCTTCTAAGAATGTGTCTTTGAAAGATGAGTTTAAAAAGTCTACAAGAAAAGTGAAATCATTTCTAACTTTTGCTAAAAGTTCTAGTGATTTTGATGATCTCCTAAAAAGTCAAAAATGAACTAGTGATAGATCTGGATTGGGTTTTAATGAAGATCCCAAAGTTGTTTCTCAAGTTGACATGAATATTAGTGATAGAAAGGTGGATCAGCCTTTGAAAATAAATTATCAGACACTGAATGAAGGTGTTGGTATAATAAATAAAAATAAATTCAAACAACTAAATGCCATGAGGTATGTAAATTTTAATGGTTACTACTATTCTTGTAATCAATTTAGTAATAGAGCTAGAGAATGCAAGAGACCTATTTGAAATGAGTATGTATGGAACTATGATGGGGGTCATTAGTCGAAAGGTGTGAGAAAGGTTGAGTGTTTGAACTTCCTTGATAAGGGATAATTTAGTAAGCATTATCCAAATAAGGTAAGGCAAGGTGAGTCTTCTTCAAAAAGAGTCATTTGTCTCAGTTGTCATGACATTGGACACGTTGATAGTTTTTGTCTACACAAGTTAAGAAAAGATGATTTTCATCAAAGAGTATTTTTTGATACAACTATGAAAATATTGGTCATATATATAGATTCTATAAGTAAAGGCCTACAAGATAAAATAGATTTTATCAGGCTCCTAGAGTTTAAGGTAGAAGGAAAGTTAACTCATGGAGACTAAAGGTGGTAAGTATGAGTCATGATGAGACTATAGGTCTAAATAATATATTTGTTATGATGGAGAATGCTAAAAAAATTTAAGAGTGCTAAGGGTTCTCATTTTCTACTCATGTTGAGAATGAAGAGACCAAGCTCAAGGAGAAGGCCAAGGTGCTAGTTTAGTAAATCTATGAGATGTGTATGGATCCAAGTGAACATCATCCTATTTATAAGAAAGTATCATTTAAAGAACATCAATTATCAGTACCTATTTATGAGCTTCCAAGATATAAGGTTGATTCTTCAAATCAAAAGGTATGTCAAGATTCCATAGTTACTTCATGTGTTGTCAGTTTTATCTTAGAAGAGAAGGAGAGTGATATAGAAAAGGAACTTTTTATCATAGTTTAGACTAAGAAGAAGAAGAATAAGAGAAATAAGTCTTATATATATAGGAGGATTCTAATATTTATTGAAGAGATGTGGGCCACTCCTGGATTCACTTTGTTTAAGAGAATAGTGGTGTAAGGATGTCTCTATCTATTCTTCTTAAGATATCCCTTTCAATGAAGATGCAAGTGTTGTTTTGGTGTTCTTTAGAATGTCCTAGAGTGATAGACATGATTTTTTTTAGTTATAACATGTATGTCTAGGTGGAAGATATGATGAGGTGATTTCATGATGTTGATAATTGTATATGGAGCAGTCTATAAGGTTAGATTGAAGGTTCTTAGATGGCAAAGGAGGATTTGGGAGTTTTCAAGATGATATTTTTTCATAGATAGGTATGTAGAAATTATTATAGCATGCTCTAGGTGGTATTATGGTCTAAAGGTATGTTAAAGTCAAACTAGATATTTTTGAGTGTCCTCAATTTTTTTAGTCTTTGGCTTAAGGGAAAGTAGGCCTAAAGTTAGTTATAATATGTATGGGTTCCCAAAGATTCAGTTTCTCAAATATTGGTGTATAAGTGTGTGATGGGTGTATTTAGGCATACAAGAATTTTTAGAGGTTTGATTTGACTAGAAGGAGGTTTGTTGACCTTGTTTTTTTTGAGTTTATAGGGTTTTGGGCTATGCTATAAAATTAATATGCCTTATGAGTTGAGGTATGAGGCTTTTTAATAGGATGAAAAGGCCAAATGGGTTATAAAATCATTCTTCACATATATTTGAAGTTTTGTGGTTTTTAAATTATTGATGTTTTTGGCAAGATGGAGCTAAGTGTTACAAATTGGTGTGATTGAGGGGGCATATGAGAGTGCTCCAGATAAGAACTTTTAAGTCTTGATGGTGTGTCTATTGAAAGTTATGAGCTATGAAAGTTCTAAGTAGGGCTATAAGGAGACTAAATAGGTCTAGTAAGAAGAGATTTTTTTGTTCATTTTCTCCAAAAGATCAAGGCATGAGTATTTCAAGGTGATTTATTAGGTTGATTTAGTACATATATCATTTTTAGAGAGTGGAATGTAGTTATATTGGTGGTCTTTGAGGTGGTTTGAGAGAGAAGGATAGTAAGCCTATATGGTTGTTTTTAATGGTGTATGGAGATCTAAAGATGCTCAAAGTGATACAATGGCTCAAAAATATTAGGAGTAATCTCTCTTAGATGTTTATTTTTGATTTCCATCAGATTTTAGTACTTTGTGTGTTCTTTCTTTATTGGTTACAATGCTTGGTTGAAGAAGAATGTTGGCATATAATAAGAGGAAGGTGTCAAGGCAAGAAGGAGTAGAATAAAGGTAAGGATGAGTTTATATCATATTTATAAGATGGTACACTCTTTTTTATGTTATTTTAAGGTCCTTAGTATTATCTAGTGGCCACTTCATCACTATGTCAAATGGGGAGAAAGTTCCTATTGTGAGAGTGCTTGGAGAGAAAAAGAAGGTAAGCTAAATGATATTTGTTGACATCAATGATAAAGGGGGATATTTTTGGAGAGTTATAAATTATTTAATGGTGATGTCATGAAGGATTATAGGTAAGTGGATGAAGTGCCTTGATAGTCTATGTGATAATGACAAAGTGTGCAATTTACTTAAGTATGCTTCAAGGAGGCTTAGTTGATCTTCAATTTTGACATGGTTAAATATATTAAAGGATGAATATGATGATTTAATAATGTACAATGGGTCATATAATAGTTTTTATATAATTTTAGTGATTTTGTTCATGATTGGATTTCATATGGTTGAAAATTATTTTCATCTAGACATTTTGGGTCTAGTGGCAGAAAATCTGAGTAGGTAGTTTGTTGACATCACCATTGACACATGTGGATGAGTAAGGGGAATTGGTCATATGTTTATGATAAAATTAGTCCCTATTTCATATATGAAACTTATCAAGTCATAAAATTTAGTGCAAATAAAGATATGCAAGTTTAAAGTTGGGCTCCCAAGTAGTTTGACTATGTTTTCCCATACCTAGACAAATTTACAATTTCACAAGAAGAGCCAAGTAAACATATTGATGTAGTAATATTTCACAAATGTGATAGTTTTATAAGAATTAGATCATATTTTTTATTAAATTTTATGCTTAATTAGTTGTTTCTAAATTTTAGGTCAGGCAATGAAGTGAAATAGAAGATCTGTGTGTTTAAAGTTACCCTTTCTAGATAATTCTCGACATAGATGGCTCTGTAAGAGAAAAAATCTAAGTGACAATTTTAATGATGTTATATCTCACATGTGTGAGGTTTCTATGATCAAATTTAAACATGGTTGGATTATCCTATTTAATTATATCATATGGTTTAAATCTTAGAATATGTACTTGAGTGAAGCAAAAGATATGGAGGTACAAAGTTGACCTTACACACACATTACAATGGTCCCCATACTTAGTCTATTTTATATGATGTTAAAGATCAAGACCAGATGGAGATATAATGGCTCAAAAAAAAATTTATATATATATATATATATATATATATATATATATATATATATATATATATATATATAGTGCATATCAAGTCAAAAAGGTTCAAGTGTTCATTGGTTAACAGAGTTAAAGATCAGGACCAATGAAGATCTAATGGTGCATGGATGATTATACAAGATTGATCCAATAATACATGTTGAGTGAGATGGTAATCAGTGCATTATGTTTAATATTGTAATTTTTTATAAGACATGAGAGGGTACTAAGTTTCATGATCATGAGGGTTTTGAGAAATATCAAAATGGTGATCACTATAAGATAAAGGCATGGTGGAACCGTAGAGATCGATGGTACACTTTGAGTCAATATTGTAAGATTACATGAGATGAGGTCAACTATTTGAGGTTTAAAATTTGGAAGTGGTGAACTATGAGTTAAAATTAAATATTCATAACATAATATTTATGTTTCATGATTGATCTAAATTAGTGAGGACATGATATGATAGAATAGTGTTTGACATTTAACTATGACCATTTGAATTCAAATATTTGAATTTAACAAAGGAAAGAATAGTGTCTCATTTTTTAGCTATATATTTCAGTCCAAGATGAATTTTCTCATGATTTTAAAATGAAATTTGTAGAGGACTCCAAGGAAAACTTGTAAATGTATGTTTGAAGATCTAAAAGTGTGTACAGTCAAAGTTATAAATTTCTAAATTTGACTATGTCTGACAACATTTTTCTAGTGACCCGAAAAGGATATTCGAGCTCATTCTAATGTTGTTTCAATGTATCATGTTGACTTATCTATTTTTGAGTGATTTATACTCCATGATGATGGTCTATGTTTATTATGAAGGTTTGACCAATCGTATGTAGTGTGAACAAAGGTTTATAAGTTGACTATGTATTCATTGATGGTGAATTTGGGCATATAATATTGTTTGAGAAATTTATGCTTTAGTAGAAGAGTGTTTTATGACTATGATAATTTTAAGATGTGAAAGGTGTATTTTTGAATGGTTTCATTAATTTTTAAGTGGTATTTTTGTCTTATTTTTCTTGAAGAAGTGTCAAAGAGGTGAATGGGTCTTCATAAGAACCTAAAAGTTAACATAGTCCTATTTGAAAGAGAGTTGTGCTTAAGTGTG
Source organism: Torreya grandis (assembly GCA_037957365.1). Lineage (NCBI taxonomy): Eukaryota > Viridiplantae > Streptophyta > Pinopsida > Cupressales > Taxaceae > Torreya > Torreya grandis. Next base: position 890,295 of record JARHVA010000730.1, read on the forward strand.
ACCCATGTAAGATGAATTAAGGGTGAAGGCATGTGTTGTGGCTAGAAATTATTATTATGAGCATGATAATTCATGAATTTTATAAGAATATTAAATCAAAGATGAATATTTATAGATTTTAAAAGAGAAGACTTGTGTATGGTGTGAATGTCAGAGTTATGGAGTGAAGGAGAAGTAGATGTGCCCAATGGATAGGTTGATAAGAATATTATATTTTTGACTATTTTTAGGACCTATAGGTCGTATTTATGATTTCAAAATAATTATCTTTCAATTTGAGGATATGTGAAGAGGTCTGAGTGTGCATATGAGGATAGTTTGAGTGAAGATGGAATGTGATATTGACATGCTTATGTGAGAGGTTTTTATGAGATAGAGAGGGAGTATTTGTAGTGGTTATATATTAATATATCTATAATTAGGTGTTGAGTACATTAGTTTAAATTTAGAAGTGGTCAATTCAAATGAGGGTCTAGAGGACTTGATCTTCCTTATGGGCAGTTGCCCCTTAAAAAATAGGTTTTTCACTAAAGGTCTTTAGTCCGGAGGATTTGATCAATGTTTTCTATTCTAAAGGAGTTGACAAGTATCTTATTTTTAATTTATTATAAGACAATTAGTAACTGTGTTTTAGACTTGAGTGTGGGTTTTATTCCCCATGAGGGTTTCCCATAGGAGCTATGTGTTATGTGTTTGATCTTGTGTATGCATTGAATGAACGGGGTCTATTGTCTATATTTAATGATCAAGTTGATATATGTTTATTTTTTAATAGCTTTAAAGGATTGAAACTGAAATTTAAATATCTTGTCTCACTGATTCACCTCCCCCTCTTAGTGAGTGTACCTTTAACATTATGGAAATGATAATATGCATTATTATCTATTCATTATTACATTGAATTATTTTGGGGTCAGTGATATATTGATTATTTTATTCAATTTGATTTTCTAAATAATTATTTTTAACCTTCAAGTTATTAATATTTTTATTAAAATTAATTATAAACCCTGATGTGACCTTAATATTTACATAAGTTTTATTTTATTAATTCTCAATTGGATAATTTTTTTATTTTCTTTTTACAAGTTTTATTTTTAACTCATAAATGTATATTAAGTTAGTACATGAAGATGAATTCAACATAGGTTAATATATTTATGAGACATATTATATTATAAAATATAATATGGCTAAGAAAATGGGAAGGTTTGAACGAGAGATGTAGTTGTAATTAGGTACCAAGTTAATGGATCTTAGTAGGTTGGTTTATGTGTTTCATTTTATTTTTGTTGGTTATTTCTTTAAATGTTTTTAAGATCAATTGTTTTGTAATACTTTCTCGCTCTATTTTATAATACCCTAATCTATATCAAATTGATGGTTGGGGTGGTCTAAGGCAATTTATGGTTGGGATCATTGGCACTAGTTTGGTGGGATTATCTTTATGGATTGCATGGAATGATTGGATTTTTTTCTTCTTACTTTGAATTATGATAGTTGGTTTAAAATATATTGTAGTTTTTATGTAATACTTCGTTTAAGTTCATGTTTTTTGTCATAGTTGTATTTAATACAAAGTGATGTAACATAGACATGTATATTTCATTCATGAAATAATTATAGTTGATAGTTTGAATTAAATGATATATGGTATTACTAACTTCATATGAATTTATATTTTTTCATTAATACTTTGATAAAGGAATATAAGTATGAGTTCTTTATCTTGTGCTCATAGTTAAACACTTATTTGGAATAAGTAGTTGAGAATTTGAATTAAATGATATATTATCTTGAATTGCTATTTAATCATGTCTTTGACTATATTTTAAATCATTAGTATGTGATTGAGAAACTACATAGTTATTTGAATATGTAAATATTAGAGTTTGAATTAAGATGTAAAATATAGCATGAGTATGGATTAATTATTTATTGACTTAGATTATATGAGTTTAAAACATAATATTAATATCTTAAAGTTACTTATATGATTCTTTTTAATCATAATCTTGTATAAGATAGGTGACAATACTCATGGGATATGTTTACTTTTGATATCTATTGTAATGTACTAATTTGGGTAAACTCAAAAGCTATAACTAAATAAACTTTTCAAATCCCTTTAGAACATGAATCCTATTTTTGACTTAGATTAAGTAATGAAAGTATTGATACTTCATTAAAGTTTTGACTATAACTATATGGTTATTTAAATGAAAACCTTGTAAATAAATTTGGTAAAATTTATGATTAAATTTAGTTTAACTCTTGTGTGAAAATTTGTAACAACCTAATGCAATGTGTGATAAAATAAAACTAAGTTAGAATATGTACTTATCACCTAGAATACAATCTTTTCATTTTAATTACTAAGCACATATATGTGCCATGGACTATATGGGAATCTCTAAAATGAATTCATTATAAATAATTATTGTTAAGATTAAGTTAATATTATGTTATGTTGCATTTATAATTGCAATAATGTACTTCATTTTTAAGTTATAAGGAACATGGCTATTCCTATCTAGGATTCTTATGATTGAGGAATAAATGCTCTATGTTTAGATTAGACCATTAAATATTTTATTAATGGGTTATTAAATTTGAATGACAAAAGAGGTCATGAACTTATATTTTTATAATAAGAACCTAATTTGAAATTGAATATTAAATATGCTGTAATATTCAAGTAAGGAGTACAAAAAATGCCTAGACTAAGATCATGTATCTAAGATAAGGGAATTATAAATTTAATCGAGTCATTATAGAATCCTTATATTCTCATGAATTTTTACCCTAATTATAAATGGTAATATGTTATTAAATATAAAATAAGCATGGCTAGTGAAACATGCCTTAAAACTTGCATACTTCCTATAATAGTTGTGTAAAATCTCATACATCAATTTGCATGTGTAATAAAAAGGTTTTTAAATGCATTGCATTAATTTTGGAAATAATAATTTTCGTCTGATATCTTTATACTATTTTTTTTGTTAAATTATAATTAATTAAGCTTGGTATGATGATTATTTGGTTTAATTTGATCTTACTTTACCAATGTTTTCTAAAATTTTCTAAAACTACCCTTGAGGTATTGGATATTTTCTAACCTATGTAGGTGCTCAAGTAAGGGCATAAGTTAGTAATGACTCTATTAAGAATGCCACATCATAGTAAATAGATAAAGGTTAGTGGATAAGATCACCTAACCCACTTATATCCAAAAATTGGGTGGTTAAATTAATTCCTAAAGAAGTCATTGATGGGTTATACACTTGGTCTAGTTTCTATGTTGGTTATAACACAGTTATGGATATCATAATGTGTTTTCATGCTAAACTCTAGGTGACCTTTTTTTGTTACTTTATTTGAATAATGTTTATGTAAATAAAAATTATGGTTGTGACACAACTAAGTAGCCAAACATGTAAATAAATTAGTTAAAAATTTACTAGTGAAGATAGGATCATGATCACTTACAATGATTCTTTTGGTACCACGAAAGATTTGAAATATATTGAGAACATAAAAAACTATTTTAGTAATTTCAAATGGATATGATAATGAAAAAATAATAATATTTTTTGAACCTATACATAAAAAACATTATAATATTTTTACCTTTAGACATTGAATACCATGTAATTAAATGCATGAAAACCTTCTCCCACAACTAACTAGAGACGCATAATGGTTTTAGAAGACTTGATGTATTAAATTTTAATCCTTTGTTCTATTGAAAAATCATGCATTTTAACACATTTTTTTAATATCCCCCTTGAGTCCTTCCTTCAATAAATATTGATTTATTCAATGATATGTGTTCAAAACTATTGAGTTCCCCCTATTGAATATTCATGAATCTCTAAATTTATCTTGTGTTTGGGGATATAATCCCTACATAGTTAGAATCCATATTTATACTTTGATATGTTTCATTTAGACTCAAAAAATTTAAAAACACAAAAACCATGATAAATATTTTGTATTTGGACTTGTATCCTTTCCATTATCCCATTATGGTATTTTTTCCTCGAACCAATCTACTTTCCAAATGGTCATTTCACATAACAATTCCTTAATGGATTCACTCCTCCTAGAAATGTATTTGATACAAAATTATACATTATTATGTAATACACTATTCAAAATTCATATCCCAATGTTTTAGTAACCCATTTTTGTTTTTCTTATTCTAGTAATCATCATTCCAAAATGTATTTTAGATTGTCATGATCAAGTTTTACCTAAATGTTTCTACCCATCAGATTAGGTCTTTATTGATCAATTACATGAAGAGTAACCACCATCTATTTCTCATATATTGGATTTATATTCTCACCCCCATCCTTGAATTTATGCCACTAAAATTAAATGGTTATTCATTATTACATGAGTATTACCCCCGTGCCATACCTTGATGCATCACATTCTATAAAAAAAGGTTTTTGAAAAATTAGGGTAGCCAAAACTAGATTGGTATACATAGCCTATATAACCTTCTCAAATGCCTTGGTAGCTAGTTAAATATAATGTAAGGAATATTTATTCAACAAGGCTATGAATGGATATTTTTATGCTACTATAATTTTTTACAAATATACAATATTAACCTATTAGCTCCATAAATCCATGAACATTATTAAGGGTCTTTTGTATTTGATAATCCATCATATCTTAGATCTTATTAGTGTCAAATTTGACTCATTTGTGTGAAACAATATGACCCAAATAGTCCACATCATAGAATCCAAAAGAAAATTTAGAATATTTCACATAAGTCTAATGTTGTTACATAAGTAATAATACATGTTTCAAATACTTAAAATGTTATTACCAATTTTTTTTGTAGATTAGGATGTCATAAAAAATATAAACACAAACTTTCTTAAAAAAGGGCTTGAAAATAATATGCATCAAACTATGAATTGTATGTTGTGAATTTTTAAGAAAAAATGGCATGAACATATCTCATAGTGGCCTTCATGAGTTTTTAAAGTTTTCTATGGATATACTCATCTCTGATCTGAATTTGATGATTCCCATAAAAATATATAGTTTGATATAATAAATAATACCATGTAATTCATCTAACAAATAATAAACAACTAGAATAAGGGACTTATCTTCTATGGCATACTTATTGAGTTATTTTTAGTTAGGGCACATCTTCCAAATTTCATCCTTCTTTTGCACTATGACCACTTGGTATGCATATTCACTTTAGCTATGTCGGATAATACCTACCTCTAACATTTATTTTATGATATTATTAATTTCTTTTTTCTAGGCATATGGATACCTATATGGTCTGCTATTTGATGTTTTACTACTTGGAATTAGTCTAATGACATGATCATGTTTTTTGATTCATTGGAGGACTTTTCAATTTGCACGAAAAACTATTGGGTGGTCATCAATAATCATTTGTAAATTGGGATATGTAGACACATTTCTTGGCTAAACTTCTATGGGAAAAAATCATGTTACAAATCCTTGAGTACATTTTTAAGATAATTTTTCATTTAATGTGAACTAACCAATTGGGGAGACTTTGATCATAATCCCATAGCTCAAATTTTGCATCTTTAGAATGAAATCACATGAACAATTATTATAAATTCATCTCTATTATGACTGATTTCATTTGTTCATGTGATATTATACTCCCAAAATAATATTAGCTCCACTAATGAGAATATAAAACATAGGATAATTAAGTAGTCCCCCATGACAATATTAATCTAATGGAAATTTTCATATTAATTGATTATTACACCACCTACAATCATAACTTAAAATATGGGACATGGATACATTAAATAATTCAAATGAGTAGCCAACTTATTATTGATGAAATTATGTGTACTTACTGAGTTAATTAACACCATCACCTTTTGTTTCTTTAGGATGCCTACCGCCTTAATATTTTAAGAAGTATTTATACTTAAAATTGAATGATAAGACATATTAGGGTGAAAATCCTTTGATTAATCCTTTAACTCTTCTCTACCCTTACTTGAGGCCTCATCATCTTATTCACCTTCATTAGATCCTTCAATGTAGAACTTATTTATAAAAATATTATTTTCTTTGATCCACCTTTTTGTGACAGCCTAAACATAAGTCTTTGGCACATTTATCTTCAATTTTTGTATGGTTAAATCTTGTATTTTTTTTAAATGATGGTGTTTTAAAATTGTATTTGTGGTCTTGAGTGAAAGCCCTCCTTTTGACCAATTATTTTTCCTCTACCTAGAGAATGAATGGTATGGATTAATAAATAGACACTAGATTAAACATGAAAACATCAACTTGGATGATATCTTTGAGCCCCTATAATATAAGGTTACCAATATTATTATCATTGATGTCATCCATGCATAAGGATAGATTCTAAAATTATTGAATATAATCCTTAATAACACCTATTTGAAATAATTTTTATAACTAAAGTATAATTATGATATGTTTTAATGATAGTGTCTCTGTATCTTTTTTTTAAACACCAACTAGGTAATATCATCACCTTTATGTTTATTTTTAGGACATAAGCACCTATACAAAATGAACTACTTAGGTTAAAAATAGAGATATTTCATGATCACCTTTTGCACACATGGTGTCTAAGGTAGATCAAGTAATTTTTTTATTTTATTGATCCAACTCAGTGGACACTTACCAAAAAAATTATACACTTCCACCTTTAGAAGCAATTAGTTTGAACTACTATCAGAGTTGTGATTATTCAGATTGGAATAACTTGATCAGAGTGGTGGAGGATTATTTTTTGGAAGTTGAGACATAATAGTGATCAACTGGTCACTTAGAGTTGATAGCTAATGATTCATAAAATCCATTTCCTCTTTTAATACATTGATATCATTCTTCCTTAACCATGATTTATATATCTAACTTAATTTGTTCAACAACCCTAAAAACTAATGGATCTGAAGTTCTAGACTCCATGTCTTCATTGTGAGGATTTTTTGGATTTTCTTGACCATTCTCATGTCTATGAGTGTTACAAAAATACCTAAAAAATCCCTATGAGGTATGGTTTTAGGTTAAAAAAAAATCACCAACATATTATTTTATTTCCATCATCTCACAAAGATTAATCCAATCAATACTAATTTCCATTAGTGTGTGAAAAACAATTCTAGGTTTTTTTTTCAAAAAAAAGACTTAGAATAATAATTCAATGGAAAAAAAAATTCCCACCCATAATTTATGTTTTCTTTATCATACATCTCTTTTGATTGTCATAACACTAGATCTAAAAAATAATGCTATTAAAACTAGCTCAAATTGATGTTTCGATAAATTTTTTGATGAAATTACTTATATGTTTAATAATAATGACATAATATATAATAAAATTAATAGAATAATAATTAGACCCAAACAAATAATTGACAAAAGAACACAATAATTTATAATTACGATTGATGTGCTTCAAGGGAGAAACCTCCAAAAAATGCAATAAGTGCATAATTTGTAATACAATGATAAAATACTAATCACTACCTCCGATACATACTCAACCTAGCCATGGTTATTCCATAGGATGATTGTACTAAGAAAATATATAGAAATAATAATATAGTATGAAAGGTATGTAAGTGACAAGTTAGCCACACATATCCTTAGATGAACTATAGGTTAAGGCATAACAAAATATTATAAAATAAATTTACAAAATAATATTTTCATAATAGTTTATAGTTTATATTATAATTCAAATTATATGAAACTTTTAAATACAAGTTTTTTTAATAAGATTAGTTAATTATGGCTAATTTATATTTATTTATTTTAATAGTTAGTAGTCAATATCACAATAGTAAATACTTGTGATATCATATTACAAGTAAAAATTAAATTTCAATAGCATAGATAAATAAAAAAGACAAAAATAAATAAATTAATGAATTAATAAATTAAAAACAAAATGATATTTTTAGTTAATAAGCTTAAAGTGGCAAAACAAACATCGATATAATTTATTTTGAAATTTTATAAATTTTCCTCATTTTAACCTAGTGACAACTTAAAATGTAGTGCTTTCAAAATTTAAAAATATCATCTCAACAATTGGCAAAAATTATTTTTCAATCAACATATTATAAAAATAAATTAATCAAATATATTGGGTTTTGCCTTTTTCTTTAAAATAAATAAAGGAAAAGTAGAATAAAATAAATTTCAATTCAAATTTGCTTCTAGCTAGCCAAATTAATGATCTATAACAACATAGTTTTCATAATATGGAAACCAATATCAATAATTTAAAAAAAATAAAAAAGGTGGAATCTATTAGAAATGGATAATAAAATCATATGTAACTCATTTCCAGGAATGAATATTTTTTTAGCTCAAGTGTAACAATAATTAAGATAGGATAAAAAAAACTTGACTAAGAATATCTACTTCTAAAATGTATGAATGTGTTTATGTTTCAATAAAATAATTATTGCATACATTTCATGATATAATATGCATAAAAATAGGTATTTAATATATATTTTATATATTTCTTCTATGTTTATTAGATTTCCAACATTGTGTTTAAATTTTGTTTAAATTTTTCATTCCATTTATAAGTAAATGGAATATATATTTTTTTTCTTATATTATTTCTTGATTCTATTACTTTTATGTATTTATAACAATTATTTTTGTATTCTATATAAATACATTCATTACATTGAATAGTACATATATTTTATAGATTAACATGTTTATGAAGATTTGATCACTTAATATTTTATCCTTTTACCTAAAATTTATAAATGATTTATTTTATACAAATGAATCTCTTTAAAATTTGTTTTCTAATGAAGATCTCTTTTCTGCTTTTTTCATAAAATTTCCTAATGTTTTATTCTCTACAAACTAATCTCTTTAAAAATATTTTGGTTATAAATATTCACTCACTTCATATTTTCATAAGATGGGTGAATTCATAATTTAAAGATTATTGCATATTCATAACAAAATGTATATTATATGAGGCTTGGATATACCAACAAAGGAACTCAAGATTTGAACTTGGATATTATTTGAAAATAGGTCGATTAACATTTATTTTGGTATAAGACATTTTTAATAATAGATCTATTGTAAAAATGAAATATTTTCATATATAGATATAGAAAAAATAAATATTAGTAGGTTTTACTCATTTTGAATGTAAATGCTAGATCTATCAAAAACTAAAATAAAAATATAGTGTCCATTATTTGAACCTTTTAAATAGGATAAATAAGATGTTTTTTACTAGGCCCTAAATCGATATAATTTAGAGTGGGAAGTTACTTACAATAAGAGATTTCTTATAATGGATGTATTTAAGATATAAATCTTAGTTCTTAGGTATAATATAAAATAAATTGTGTGAAGTTTAGATATACTAAAAAATGAATTAAATATGTGAACTAGCAATGAGAATAGGTTGATTGACATTTTTTAGGTCTAAAACATTTCTTAGGATGGATCCATTGTGAATAATGAAATATTTTATAATAAACTATAATTAAAAAATGTTTAAAAGTTTTATTCATTTTTAATTTGAATTTATATCTTCCAAAAAATTAAATAAACCACACATGGAATACACTATTTTAAAAAATTAAATATAATATGATTGTTTTAACTGGAACTAAAATGGATATATATTATTAATCCATTGATAGAGACAAGGAAACAATATTGAATTCTTCCCACTTTAATTAACTTTTTAACTAATATATAGGATTGCCTACACCAAAATTAATAATGAATTAGAAGATTTTCTCATTATTAAAATTACATTGTCACTTGTGTAAAAAGTAGTAATCTATGTAATATTTATGTACATGTAGGTGATATCATAATTATATTTCATGTAGGTGATATAATAATTATATTTCATGTGATGTACAAATTATTTATCCCTAAGATTATTTCTAACTTTACATACTCAACATAAATTCCCTCTTTTATGAGTTTAAAGCCATAATATCCACCCCTTTTTGAGTTTAAATTAATAACACATGTTGATAGGTAGAAGTAAATAAGATTGAATTTTTTCCACCTTAACTAAATTTTTAACTGAGGTATAATATTTGTTGGATAAACTTTTAGAATGGATAACAAGATTGTATCATTACCAAAATTATTTTGTCACTTGTGTACAAATTCTTCATCTATGTAATTATTTTACTAGATGTAGGTGATATAAATATTATATTTCTTGTAATGTGTAATATATTAATCCATGTAATTATTTTCTAATTATATATAATCACCATAACAATTTAATCTTTTTTGAGTTTATAGTCATAATATCCATCCCATTTTGAGTTTACACATAACTCATGAAATAATTAGATATCATTTCAATAGCTATCTAAGAACCATATATTCCTCAATCATTCTTAATTTTGAATCTCCAAATATATTGAATGATCACAAATATCTATAGGAGTTATGGCCAATAAAATCCATTTATACTTGAAATTAAAAAAATTAACTATTTAAAATTAGATAAAAATAAATATAAAAAAATTAATATTTCTAAGGATGGATCTATTTTGAATATAAAGTTGAGGTTATAGGTCTAAAAAATATATATATTACACAATAATTTTAATAAACACTTGTTTTTAGTATACTTTCAATAGTTCACATTTAGAGTGGGAAGCTACCTAATAGATGATAAATGTAGATGCTTCAAAATGACAATTGAGACTTATTTTTCACTATCCTAAAATAGTTCACATTTAGAGTGGGTGTCACACATTATATGAAATTTTATAAGTTTAATTCATTTCAAATGTTAATTTAAATTCTACCAATAAATAAATTCAAGACGTGAACCACTAAATACATAGTGATAATAGGTCAATTTACATTTTTTAGGTCTAATTTTTTTAAAGGTTGGATCCCTTTTTAATATAATTCTTGGGTGTTATGTATAAAAAAAACTAAATTCAACACTACATATAAGTGACACTAGTTTTAGATATCCCTAAAATTATTCACATTTGAAGTGGGTAGCTACCCACTTTAAGATTGTTCACAAGTTATATTCATTTTGAATGTGAATGATAGATCAACCAACAAATAAATTTAAAAAGTTAACCATTGAAGCCATAGTTAAAAAAGATTTATTGATGATTATTGGGTCTATGCTATTTTTTAATACATAGTTAAAATTCTTGACAATCTATTTAGAGGGGCCAGTGTCCCACCCTGAATGTGAACCATTGTAATGATTATGAAAATAGGTGTCAATAATAGTGTATGAGTTATGCAATTGATCTAATGGTATGAATAATATTTATTTAAATTATGCATACAATAGTTCAGATTTAGAGGGGTTTGTTTCCCACTCAAATATTTCTCAAGTTGGGTTCATTTCAAATGTGACACATAGATCAACCAAAAACTAAATTCAAAATTAAATTTAAGCCATTGTAGTCATATTGTATATATTTTTAAATCTATTTAAAGGAGGAAACTCCCCACTCTAAATATGAACCATTGTAGGCAAAGTGAAAATTGGTGTCAATCATAGTGGATGATAAATGTAAAGGCTTCAATAGGACTACAAACACTTATTTTTCAATATGCATACAATGTTTCACATTTAGAGTGGGTGGCCACCCAATATAGGATCATTTGAGGGTTGGAGCGAATTTGAATTTCAATCTTAGGTCTACCAAAAAATAAATTAAATAAGTGAACCATTGAAACCATAGGGAAAATTGGTCAATTGAGACTTTTTGGGTCTAAGATATTTATCAAGATGGATTGATTTTAAATATAAATATTGGGTGTTTGGTATAATAACAATAACTTCAAAAATACATGTAAGTGACACTTTTTAAAACTATGAATACAATAATCGATATTTAGTGTGGGTAGACACACACACTCTAATTGTGATTTTTTCTATTTGGATTCATTTCAAATGTTAAACTTAGATCTAACAACAAATTAATTTAACAATGAATTTGAACCATTATATACATAGTGTATATATTTTTTAAATTTATTTATAGGGGGTTCCAAACCACTCTAAATTTGAATTATTGTAGTAATAGTGAAAATAGGTATCAATTGTAGTGTATGTGGGATTCAAATGCTTTAATAGGATGATTGACACTTATGTTTCTCTATGCCTAAAATATTTAACATTTAGAATGGGAGGTCACACTCTCTAAGATATTTTTCAAGTTTTATTCCTTTTTAATGTGAATACTATATATATATAAATAAAGAAAAGGTAATTTGGTACAGTTAGAGTTAAAAATTAAATGATGTAAGACATGTAACTTCTATGTATTGAGTTTTCAATTTTGAGCATTCCAAAACTATGGAAATTTAGATTGGAATTTGTGTTTATTATCCATTTAATAAAATTATTAACAATATGATTATAATGATTCACATATATTATTTAATTTCATTGTTGGTAGATCTAAAAGTTACATTCAAATTGAATACATCCTATGAAAATTCCTAGAGTGCACAACCACCCTTTATAAATATGAACAATATTAGGCATAGTGAAAACAAGTGTTAATAATCCTATTTTATTATTTAAATATAACATACACTATGATTAACACCTATTTTTAATATCCCCCATTCCCATTTAGAGTGGGAAGTTACCCCCTCTAAATAAATTTACAAATATACACACTATGACTATAATAGTGCGGATTTGTTTTTCAATTTATTTACTATTATACCTACAAACTAAGATATATATTCTAAATGCATCCATACTAAGAAATATCTTAAATTTTGAATCCAACCACTCTAAATTATATACATTGTAGACATACTAAAAATAATCTTACTTATCTTTTTGAAATCATGGAAATAATGGAATACATGTAGTGTCTAATTAATTTGTTATTGGATCTAGGTTTTGTATTCAAAAGGAGTCCAACATAAGAAAATTATTAGAGTGGTTGGATGTAAATTATAGTGAAAATAATATCCACTTACATTTATTGTTGAATTTAGTTGTTTTTATATCTAATACCTACACTTTATATTATAAATGTACATCATTGTAGGTAGTGTAAAAAAGTGTAACGTGTCCTTGGTGTGCTAACTTGAAATTTATTACATGTGTTTTCCACTTTATTTATTATTATAACTAACACTTTTATACATTTATTTCATTTTAAATGTGAATATTAGGTCTCCTAACAAATAAATAAACCAATATATATTAACCATTTTAGGAAATGATAAAAATAAGTGTCAATATTTGTAGATTAGGTAACTTCCCACTCTAAATGAGAACCATTGTAGGTATAGTAAAAATAGATTAACACATATTTCCACATTTCATGAAATGGTTCACATGTATTGTTAAATTTAATTATTGATATAACAAGGATTCACATTTAAATAAAATTAAACTAGTGAAATTTTTTAGAGTTGGAGGCCACTCATTATAAATGTGAACCATTATAGGCAAAGTGAAAATAAGTGTCAATCATATTATTTGATGTAACTGCATCCCTCATTCACTATGATTAACACATGATTTCACTAGTAACTATTGAAATGGTTCATGCATGTTGTAATCAAGATGAATAAGGGGGTGGGGTTAATTAGTATTTAAAACCTTTATTTAAATTCCACCTAAGCATTCATAAAAATTTGCTCAATAATTTAGATCAAATAATGACTAAGTAACCATCCACATATTTATAAAACATAAGAACACAATATAACATAATTTTTATGTGGGAAACCCTCAAGGGGATCGTTGGCCACTTTTGGCCACATAACAATATTGTTCTTAGATTGAATAGATAATCAAAGTTCCTACCTGAGAGAATGACCAAATGACTTGTACAAGCTTTGAAAGACCAAACCATTATAGGATGTCATATAGGATGAATGGGTTAGCTTGACTATGCATTTAATAAATTAACTTGGGAGGTATACTAGGGCCAAAAGACTATATCAAATGAACTTATTTTTTATAAGATCATGCTCTAAAAATTTAATGTCTTGATGAGTTTGTTATCTCAAGATATAAGGCTTCAAATTTAGACTTATAGAATGAAATAAAGCACATAGTCATCAATTTTAAGCTTCACGAAATAGCCATTGGAATTCAAATATCCAAAGGTTTAGTGAAAAATTTATAAGTGTCCAAATATTAATAACTAAGGTCAAGATCTAATGGTCATCATCGATATGAAAGATGTCAGTGGGTTCCAAGATCCAATGATGCATATTTGATCATGCAAAGTAGATCAATGATAAGCATCAAGTAAAAAGGTCAACATAAGTGATAAGATAAAAAGTTTTAAGATCTTAGGTGTCTTAATAGAGATATATCTGTGCACATAAACTAATGGGGTGAGTAGATCTATGTAAATGAATGGTATCTGTTCACTCATATAAATTAGATCAATAGTGAGTAATGAGTCAATATGTAAATGGATCTCAAAGGATAATGAGAAGATTCCAAGTATCACAAGTGAATTAAAATGGTATGGATTTAATCATAGCAAAGTAGATCTATAGTACATAAGAGGTCAAAGAGTCAGCAAAATCCTATAGAGCATATATGGATCTCATAATTATCATAGTATGGGGAGCCTAGATCAAGATCAATGACCAATAATGAAGGTCAAATGTGATATAATATTTAAGGACTAAGTTAATATTAATGACTAATATTATGATTTCAAATCTAAGGTAATTTGATGTAGAGGATAAACGTGTAACCTAGGATGATCCTATCACCATTGGATCCTGATCAAGCACTGCTAAGCATGAGATGTAGACATACAATTAGGGTTATTAATAACAAGGATCTAACACCATTAAATCTTAGGACCTTTGGTCAAAGATTTAGAACCAATCTACACTATTTTTTAAACTCATAGTATTATTCTATGACTATACATATAATGAGTTCTTAGATTCTATAGGATTTAGAGGTAAGATAGGTCTATTTTATACCTAATATAGAGATAAATAAGGAACTAATGTGATATATAGGTTTTCATCAATATAATATCTATATAAAAACAAATAAAGGAGATTGGTTTTCAATTTATAGAAAAGATATATGCTTAGATATTGAAATGGGGTAGATATGTGATTACTGGAAGAGTGTCTCACCTTTTGATATGGTCATAGTTATGACAAATATCCATTTAAAGTAGACATAGTGATGTTTTTTATAGGCCTAAGGATATAAATACCTTTCCCTCCTAATAAAGCAAGTGGAGATGGCATGGAGAATCAAACAAAAGAGGTTTGGTGGTTGGAAAAGTAGTTGGAGCATTGATTCTATTCATATATTAAAGATATTATCTCCAATAAAATTAGTCTTGAATCATCATGTAAAACAAACCCTTATCTTCTACTGGATCACTTAACCAATTAGAAAGATTGAACATTAGTGGAGTCAAATGTAGGTTAACTTTCTAAAAAGGATTAGTCTTGATTAGAAGAAGGCATGTGTATAGAAAATAATCAAGGAACTACCACCACATTTATTGATCATTAATGACCATTTATCCATTATTCCATGTATGTTCCCGATCTCTCTCATTCCCTTTCTGCTATATATAGGATTCTAAACCTTGAAATTGATCCTTTTCTTAGGCATGAGTAGACTCTACCAATATTGATCTTTGTAACCTCCTAAGATAAATATATAACTATTTTTAGATTTCATTGTTCTGGTATAGCATATTAATGTTAGTTTGATTTACATATGTGGTATAAATCTTTTCCTTGTCAGGTACTAATCTTACCTTGTCACTAGTTATCTTGTTATACAAGTCATGTTTAGTGTTTAAAGTCATTTGATTAAAGATAGCATGTGGATAAATTATCTAGTTAGTTATTTGAATCAAGCCTCTCCATCACTTCCCTCAATTTTTGATCGTTTGGTGAACCTCCACATGAAACATTTATGCATAAGATACTTTGGAGTTGTAGATCTAATATTTTTCTTATCACATTAGTGTTTTTAATAGTTTAAATAGAGTGGATAAACAATCATTCCAAGTGAATCACCAACATTAGATTATACTTCCCTTTCAATTATGTTTCTCTCCCTTTTCACCCTATAAATTAGTAGGTTTTAGTGGAAATGAGCTAAATGATGCATTAGAGGATCTAGTCTCATTAAAAATCCTAGAGGTCTGACCTAATTTTAGGTAACCCATAGCCCATGGTCATTACTATGTTGGAATATATTTGAGAAGAGGACATGAATAATCCTTTACTCAACTAGGTTGAAATCTAGGTCTACAATAGTTTGTAGCACACTCGGTGTGACCAATATCTAAGAGAGTGGAAATATTTTTTTTGTGTCTTTCTTCTAATCAACTTTTGGAAGCGATAAAGTTAACACCAATGGTGACTTTGAATTAAATATTCTATTTTTAATCAGCCCAAGTATGTCTCATTTAATATTATAATAAGTTCTTTCATCTCATTTCACATGTGAGGTTGATATGACAACTATAGTGGATACCCCCATCATTCTTCTCCTTATCATCAGTTTTAAAATTATCCATATACATCTTGATATGATCCTCACTTGATTTATTAGGACCTATATTAGTCATAAATGTAAAAATATATCCTTGATATTCCCTATGAGCATCCAATCCATCATAATATTACCCCTAACTAGCCCTATCATGAGCCATCCTACTTATCTAACCAACTTAATCATATCCATTTTGTAGCTACCCAATTCATATCATTACTTAAACAAACCTTGGTGATCCTTGAGAAACATGCACTAGAGATTTAATCATAAATATTTTATGGAAAAAATGTCCCTACTCACCTAATTCATCATGTAATAGAGTCATTACATCTAATTAAATAAGGGTGGGCACCTTTTGAGAGAAAAAATTGGAAAAGTTTCATAGGTGAGATGATGGATGTAAGGGGTTACATTAAAAACATTGATGATAAGCTAAAAGGCCTTGAAGAATAATAGTTTCAACTCTATTAACCTTATGTGTCTTCATATAAACCACCTCATCCCTCATACATACCACCTTTTCTTCCCCAAGAGACCATCCCAAATTAACCTTGGAATGTTTCAAGCTATTCACGTGTTCCTCAGACCTTCCCCTATTGGAATTCAATCCATAAAACCTATCAAAGAAAGAAGGATATTATTGTTAAATAGCCTACTATTGATATCCAAGATCCCACTTATGTTCATCATGAATCCCCTAAATGGTCCTTTAATTTTCCAAGATGGAATCAAGTGGTGAAGTCATGGAGTGGGCACGGTGATTCATGTGGGAATGGTGAGACAAATCTAGTTTGGGAAGCCCATGTTAAAGAATAACCTAAGACTATTCATGTATTTATCATCCCTCCTCAAGAATCCTCTTGTATCTCATACTAGCCTTCTTGGGTTACTTATCTTCTTTAAGCCACTATCCACCTTAAAGAGAAGCTATTCCAAGATAATATATATATAGGAAAATCAAATAATTAGAGATAAAGATGAGGAAGGAGGAAAACAAAAATAAAATGGTTAAAGAAGAACCTATATCTTTTCCATCTTGGAAATTTATCCAAAGATGTTCTCAAAGAAAGAGGGAGACTTCATTTATGAAGATTGAAGATTAGTTTTCAACTATTGGATAACCTTAATAAGGGTATGAGGAAAATGAGGTTATAGCTGAAGAGAGTGTTCCTTCAATTTCCCAACTCAACTTACTTTCCCTATAAAAGTTTCTTTAAGAGTTAACCATTCCCAAGGTTTTAAGTTACAAGAAGGTTACCTTTGTTCCCAGACTGATCCACGAACCATCCATCATACATCATACTCCATACCCAACTCACCATCTCCCTATTACATCTTATCCTTAACCTCAAATCCATGAGGCTATCCACCAACCTTCCGCTCCACCCTTTCTTGATAAGGATCCCATTTGAAGACAATCAAGTAAGGAGGAAATAACTCAAGCTATAGCTGACCAAAAGAATGTCATGAGTGATTATGTAGAAGAAATCAGCATAAGGACTCCCCTTGGTGAACACAAGTGTAATTCTACCTTTTTGAATGAAGATTAACACATTAAATATCCTTCTATAGCTATTATCCTTTATAAAGACCTCTTAACTATTATCCATGATGATATAGCTATTGAAGGTGACATTCATGAGGAATATGGATTATGGAAAACTATAACATGAAGTTGAATGTCTTTATGTTGTTCATGAGCCTGCAGTCATGGAGTTTGATGTAGTTTATACCCAAGAAGCTGTAAACATAGTAGATGAGGCCAAGGTAGAAGTTAAGGTTACTCAAGGATAGTAAATATATCTATCTAAGGTTGAATCCTTTATATGGATGTTAGGACATGGTAAATAGAATCTTGATGTTTCCAAACATCAAATACATTCTGTTATAGATGGAAGAAAGGTTGAAAAGGCTGCCATATCTCTAGGCTTGTAGATTAAGGGTCAAGTACTTGAGAAGGTATAAAAGAGGTTTTCCATGGAAGACAATGACAAAGATTGGATAGAATATATAAAGCTCCTTGAATATATTGATGAGTTTATAACTAAAATTAATGAGACCAAGGTCACTCAAGGTGCTGAAAGGACTCAAGGGTAATGCTTAGATAAGGTGTCACTTGAAGAGATTATAGCTGATAAGTAGTATGAGAAGGATCCTTAATATCAAGACCAATTTGTCTTTGTTGGTGATTGTTTTATTATTGATGACTCACTCTAGGATATGCTAAGATATTTGTTAGATAAGTAGAGTGCCTCATCAAGAGTCATCTTAAATAAACATTCTGATTTGCATGTTGTACCATCTCTTAGAATAATTAAATTTATTAATTTTCCTTTTGATCCAAGTGGGTCATGTTTTATTTTAGCTAGTTAGGTGCCTTATCCATAATTATTTTTTTTTCCTCCAAGTGTTATCCTAACACATTATATTATTGGTCCTTTCTTTATTTAGATTGATTTCCCTTATATTCTATGTTTCCATTTAATAAGTACCTTGGGCACATTGTTTTATTTTGTTACTTTTGGACCCTATTTGTTTCAAGAGGATTTATCCAAGGGTTGGTAGTTAGTTTTCAACTTTAGATCAATATGTCAAACCAAAGAGGAAACTCCATACCTAATAGACTAGGTAATATAAATGGCTTGGGTTATTAAGTATAGTAAGTATGCTTCCTAGTTGAGTCACCAAAGATGTTGGAATATTATGGCCCATATACCAAGATTTTTCTTAGATTGAACAAATGAGCATAGTTCCTTCTTGAGTGAATGATAAAATGACCTATACAAGTTTAGAAATACCAGACCATCATAAGACATCATATAGAGATGAATGGGTTAGCTTGATTATGCATTTAATAAATACACTTGGGAGGTTGACCAAATCTAAAAGATTACATAGACATGAATTTATTCATGCCATGATCATGCTCTAAAAATTTTATGTCTTGAAAAGCTTATTATCTTAAGATATAAACTTCAAATTTAGACATGTAAAATGAAATAGGTGCATAGACATCAAGTTTAATCTTCATAAAATATTAATTAGAATTAAAATATCCCAAAGTTTAATGTGAGAGTGACAAGTGTCTAAATATTCAGATCTAAGGTCAAGATCCAATTATGAGTGTTGATTTGATAGATGTCAATGGGTTCCAAGATTCAATGAAATGTATTTGATCATGCAAAGCTAATCAATAGTGAGCATCAATTCAAAAGGTCTACGTAAGTGAAAAACTAACAAGTGCCAAGGTCTTGGGTATCTTGACAGAGATCCAAAGGTGCATGTTGATTGACATAGTTAGTGGGTCCAAGTAGATAAATGGTATGAATTTTATCATATAAAGCATATCAATGACAAGCAATGAGTTAACAAGTCAATATATCTCAATGTTTAATGAGAAGCTACCAAGTGTCACAAGTGTATTAAATTGGTAGAAGATCAACAATAAATGTTTAATCATATCAAAGTAGATCTATAGTGCATGAAATGTCAAATAGTCATCAAGATCCTATAGAGCAAATAAGGAGTTAATAGTTATCATAATATGGGGAGCCTAGATCAAGATATTGGCCAATAATGGAGGTCAAAGGTGTTATAATCTTGAAGGCCCATGTTAAGATCAATGGCTAATATTAGGAGTCAAAAGCTAAGGGACTTTGATGTAGAGGTTAAACATGAAACCTAGGGCCATCTTATTTCCATTAAAGCTAGATTAAACACCAATAAGCATGATATATAGACACATATTTGGGGTTGCCAATAATAAGGCTCCAATTCCATTAAATCTCAAGACCTTTGGTCAAATATTTACAACCTATCGACCCTATTTTCCAAAGTTATAATATTATTCTATGGCTATGCATATAATGATTTCTCAACTTCCATAGGGTCAAGAGGTAGGATAGGTATATTATAGACATAACATAGAGATCAAGAAGGAATCTATGTGATCTATAGGTCTAAATTTATATAATAGCTATAGGAAAACCAATAAAAAAGATTACTTTTTAATCTATAAAAGAGATCTATGCTCAAATATTAAAATGGGGTAGATATGTGATTAATGAAAGAGTGTCTCACCTTTTGATATGGTGATATCTCTGGAAAAAAATTCTTAAATTAGATATGGTGATTAGTTTCTTAGGATCGAGGATATAAATACCTTACTTTCCTATTGAATCAAGTGGAGATGGTGTGGAAAATTAAACCAAAGAGAGATGGTTGTTGGAGAAGTAGTTAGAGCATTTATTCTATTCATATATTAAAGATATTTTATATAAAAAACTTCATCATGACTCATCATAAAAAATAAATCCTTATTTTCCAGTGTATCTCTTAGTCAATGAGAAAGCTTGAAGATTATTGGAGCCAAATGTAGGTTAACTTATTGAAAAGGATTAGTCCTACTTAGAAGAAGGCGTGCATACAAAAAATAATTAATGAAATACCAAGAAAATTCATGATCATTAAATAATCCTTATCCATTATCCCATGCATTTTACCCATCTCTCTAATTCCCATTCTACTATATATACAAGATTCTAATCTTTTAAATTGATCCCTCTCTTGGGCAGGAATAGATCCTACCTAGATTGATCTTTGTAACCTCCTAAGATAAATAGAAGAATATTTTTAGATTGAATATTTTTAGTATAGAATTATAATGTTAGTTTTATTTTAATATGTGGTACAAATATCTCCATTTTCAAGTCTTAATCTCACCTAGTTACTAGTTATCTTGTTATACAAGTCATGTTTAGTGTTTAAAATCATTTTATTGAATCTAGAATGTGGATGCATTTCTTGGTTGGTGACTTTAATCATGATTTTCCATAAATTACATCAAGTTTTGATAATTTGCTAAACCTATACATGAAACATTGATGCATAAGATACTTTGGAGTTTTATATCTAGTCTTTTGCTTGTCTCATTAGTGTTTTTAGATGTTCAAATAGAGTGGATGAACAATCATTCTAGGTACATAACTAACATTAGCTTTGATTTCCATTTTAGCTAAATTTATCTCCCTTTTCACCCCAAAAATTAGTAGGTTTTAGTGGAAATAATCTAAATTATTCATCAGAGGAGATAGCCTCATTAAATTTTTTAGAGGTTTGACCCAAGTTTGGGTAACTCATAGCCTAGGGTTATTCTTATGTTAGACTAGATTTAAGAAGAGGACCTAAAAAATCCTATTATTAGCTATGGTGAAATATAGGTATACAATAGGGATAAAAACACATTGATAAATTCAAATGGAATATAGTAATATAATAAAACTAAAAACTTTAGTGAATCACCAACTTCACATGGATCACCAACCCTAACTAGCTAAGCACCAACTCAGCTAGACTTTAACAAACACCTACTTACAAGGAAGTACCAAATCCCTAAGTGACTTAGCACAAACTCTATTAAGCATAGGATATACTGAGAGGGGGGGTGAATCAGTATATCATATATCTGATAAACCTTTCCCTCAAACAAATTCCACTTAATCAAACACTCAAGATATGCAATAAAACTCAAACAATAAACATCACACAAGATAGAGAGAGACACCAGATATAATTCGGAAACCCAATGTGGGAAAAACCATGGAGAAAAATCTCAAGTTTATTCATGAGAACCAACCCATAGGAGCACCATACCCCTTTGCCGAGTACCAGCCCAGCTACAATTCATGAGCACCAACCCACAGGATCTTTAAACCCATTTTTTGAGCACCAACCTAGAAAATATTCATGAACAGCAACCCACAAGAGCACCAACCCTTTTGTTGAGCACTAACCCATAAGAGCACTAACCCCTTTATGTATACCACACACCTATCTCTCAATGTTGCTATCTCATCAAATGATAGTTCAATACAACATCTCTTTCCTCTCTCTCAACTTTGCTCTTCTAAGCTAGATATAAAAAATACAAATCATATTCATCTCTCATAATTGCTCTTCTAAGCTAGATATTACAATATCAAATCAACCTCTATCTTCCATATTTACAAATGGATTCTCAAGCCTTTATTTATAGCTTTCTAAATGACCTTTGGCCTCCCCCATTTGTGACCATTCAATCCTCATGGAAAATGGTGCCAATTTTGGATGACCCTTCATATTCAAGCCTTTGAAAAGTCATGTGGTGACCCTTCATGACCAAAAACGTCCTTCCCACTTTTGTCCTTATCTTTGGTGACTTTTCATATTCCTCAATGTGTCCCTTCATGAGAAATTGTGCCCTTACTCTTTTATCTTCACTTGGTGACTCTTGGTATTCCCCAAGATGAATCTTCATGGGAAAATGCATCCCATCCTTCTTTTGTCTTTACCCCATGGCTCATTGACTTCTCCATGGGCCCTTCTTTTGTCTCATATGCAACCAAAAATATATTCATTAATATTAAATAAATATTAACTCACATTAGCCAAGATAAATAACATTAAATGCAATGGGGCCTTTATCACCAATAATACTAGACCTTTGACATCAATGACAATATTTTCAACAATATCCCCCTTTGTTAATGATGGTAACCTCAATCTTGAAACTACCACATCCTGTCACCTACACATCCTATCATCTAAAAACATATAGTAACTCCTCCTTACTGTAGCAACCTGTACCTATTCCATGTACCTATTTTTTACACCTATACTTGTACCTATTATTCTCCCCCTTTGACATTAATGGCAAAGGGCCTACCTGGAGCTAACACTTAGATCCCCCTCAATTGATGCTGAACATCAATGGTAAGAAGTAAAATAAATTACTCCCAACTCCTCTTATAGATCTTTGAATGTGTCCTTTGATTGTGCCTTTGAGAAAATATCTGATAATGCATATAAATCTTTACCTATCCTTTGAGAATCTGTAATCAACTCATTTGAATATTTTCTTCTAACCTCACAACATTTTGCATGAAACTTTAAGGTTTATCCTTGATCACATATTTGACTTACACTCAATAGATTATGCTTATAAAACATTCTTAGCTTTGGTTCTACTAATATCCAAACTTAAAATACTTTTTATGGCTATCCTAGTAGTGGTTTTATCTTCTAATTTCACTATGCCACCATTGATCTTCTTTACTCTTATCTCCTATCATATGCCTCAAACATCCATTATCAACGAACCATAGCTGATCTTTATTTATTACATACAAACCTATTTGCACCAACATAGAATCTTCAGGTTGTTTTTTCTACCATGAACATGTCTGAACCTTCTTCCTGATGAATGAAGCTTTGAAACTCTGATCCTTCTTCTTGATGAAATCTGCATGAGTATCTTTTTCCTTCTTTTTGAAATTGTTAGCTCTTTTTCAACATTATAATTTCTTGTTACCATAATCATTTGAAACACTTTAAAACTTTTAAACACTGCATATGCAAGAATCATTCTAATATCCTCAAACCATAATACTGATGCAAAATTTTCTTCAGCAAATATGTTCCCTCAAAAGATATACAAATTAATTTGCCAACTCACCTTCTTGTCATGCAACATAGCCAAGACCCAATAGCATCCACCATGCTTCAATTTTCTTAAAAGTGTCTCTTTGAAGCCTAGAAGAGACACCCCCACACAAAAGGGTCCTAGAAACAAATCTCATGAGATTTCTACATCCCCTCTATTTCTTCCTTGATCTTCTTGTGTT
This sequence comes from Torreya grandis, assembly GCA_037957365.1. Classification (NCBI taxonomy): domain Eukaryota; kingdom Viridiplantae; phylum Streptophyta; class Pinopsida; order Cupressales; family Taxaceae; genus Torreya; species Torreya grandis. The sequence goes on from JARHVA010000730.1 coordinate 914,511, forward strand.
TTTCTTTTAGAATCTATTTAAGCTTGTCTAACCTTTTTAACTTACTAACCTTATCACTTATGATGTTATTCATCTTCTTAACTTTTGCAACTATCTTATCTTGATAAAGCTCATGCTCAAATGTAACAAGAGATTCTGCACAATCCTTCCTTTCTGATTCTTTATCTACTATAGCAAGTAATTCATTTTCACTCTTAAACTCAACCTGATCAACCTTTACTATTTTAGGTCTCCAAACCTGAATTTGTCTTTTCTCCTATTTTCTAGGGTCTCTATATCCTTTGACATACCTTGAATATCTCTTTACTTTATTTTGACATAATCTAGCAATATGGCCAACCTCATGACAACAAAAGCAAACAATATTTCTCATACCTTTTTATTAAATGTGACTGAGATCTCCCTTTGAATTATTGCTTCTCCTCATACAATCTCTTACCCTATGACCAACATGATGAAAAATAAAACAACGGCCATGAAAATAATTTTAAAACTTGAAAGCATTGGGCTGCCTAATTGGCTTCTTTGATTTGCCTGCAAAAATTGCATCCTTCTTTCCTTGGACTAATATTTCATGATCTTTTTCAACCTTGAGTATAAGATTCTCATGATTATCCTTTAAAGAACCTAACTCAACCTTGAACTAATTACACTTCTTATTTTGATGTTAAAATTGAATTTACAACCTCTAACTGATTCTTAAGATCCTGAATAAATATCTTATTTTCTCTTACTTCTATAGCCAACTCAGAATCCAAGATACACACCTTTTCCTTAAGAGCCTCAACCACAAATTTTAACTCTTGATTCTCCTTTTTTAGCTGTTTGGCCATCTTATGCTTTTTTTTAATCTACCTTAAAGTTTTTAAATGCTTTTTTAAGGAACCTACTTTGATACCAATTGTTAATCATGGGATATACTGAGAGGGGCAGTGAATTAATATATTATATATCTTATAAAACTTTCCCTCAAACAAATTCCACTTAATCAAACATTCAAGATATGAAATAAAACTCAAACAATAAACATCACACAGGATAGAGAGAGACACCAAATATAATGTGGAAACCCAATGTGGGAAAAACCACAGAGAAAAATCTCAAGTATATTTGTGAGAACCAACCCATAGGAGAACCATACCCCTTTATTGAGTACCAGCCCAGCTACAATTCATGAGCACCAACACACAGGAGCTTCAAACCCCTTTGCCGAGTACCAACCCAAAAACTATTCATGAGCACCAACCCACAGGAGCACCGACCCAACAACAATTCATGAGCACCAACCCATAGGAGCACTAACCCCTTTGTGTATACCACACACCTATCTCTCAATTTTTCTATCTCAACAAATGATAGTTCAATACAACATCTCTTTCCTCTCTCTCACCTTTGCTATTCTAAGCTAGATATAACAAATACAAATCATATTCATCTCTCACAATTTCTCTTCTAAGTTAGATATTACAATATCAAATCAACCTCTATCTTCCATATTTACAAATGGCTTCTCAATCCTTTATTTATAGCTTTCTAAATGACCTTTGGCCTCCCCCTTTGTGACCCTTCAATCCTCATGGAAAATGGTGCCAATCTTGGATGACCCTTCATATTTAAGCCTTTGAAAAGTCATGTGGTGACCCTTCATCACCAAAAATGCCCTTCCCACTTTTGTCATTATCTTTGGTGACTTTTCGTATTCCTCAATGTGTCCCTTCATGAGAAATTATGCCCTTACTCTTTTGTCTTCACTTGGTAACTCTTGGTATTCCCCAAGATGACTCTTCATGGGAAAATGCATCCCATCCTTCTTTTATCTTTACCCCATAGCTCTTCGACTTCTCCATGGGCCCTTATTTTTTCTCATATGAAACCAAAAATATATTCGTTAATATTAAATAAATATTAACTCACATTAGCCAAGATAAACAACATTAAATGCAATGGGGCCTTTATCACCAATAATACTAGACCTTTGACATCAATGACAATATTTCCAACAAACTAATCCACATAAAACCCTTGATCACCTTAATAATAATTTTTTCTCATACAATATATTATGATCTCATTCCTTAAATATTATCTTTCTTTAAACCTTCTCGAAATGCCTTCTAGGCTTCTTGGTTCGACTAGTTCTCTTCTTGACTTGATTAAGTCATATTACCTTGATTTTCATACACAAAACCTCTATTAGATGTTCATTACTAATCCTCTATACTCATATGATGTTCCATAATACCTTATTTTTATCTATAATATCTTATTCTATTTTCTCATTCTCCTCACATCATAATACGCCTATAATTACCTAGTATTTATATAATTCTCATGTTCATATCATTATTTAGTTATCAAAATACTCTTACTCTCTTAGTTGATACATTAAATGGATATTAGGAAATATAATTTACATGGATAAAACATTATTTGAGTCCATTTATTTCCTACCTATCTCAATTAGGGCTTATCTCACCTTTAGGTCTCATGGAGACCTAATCCTATTAGGTCTATTTACGACACGTTACACATGGCCTTCATTGGAGCACCTTAGAAAACCTAAAATGGAATTGAAACATAATAAAACATTAAAATATAACTTATCCAACTTCATCTGATCTCCAAAACATTTTTTAGCTCTAACCACTACTTAAATCACACCATTAGTACTATTTATATTAGGCACGTGCATACTAAGAAAGTCTGTCTTGAAAAGCTGAAGCATAAACACAATTTTTACAAAAAATGATCTAAAAAAATCAGACATGAAAAATATAATTGAACTTAATGTCATAGCCATATTATTAAGACTTCACAAATTAGGGTATACAAGATCAAGATCATCTTTGTAAGATGCTCACTTTGAACTGCCAACTGGCCTCAAAATATAGACTTGGAAAATTAAATGTATTACACCTAAATGAAAATATAAATCATATTAAAATTAATTAATATGATATTAAAATATAATTATAAAAATATCAAATATAAGTATCATAATATATAATAAAAACTATTGGTTTTGTAGACCAATTTGTTAACCTTCTCTCACACAATCCTTACTCATTGAGATAAGCCATTTTGGGTTCAATTTTATAACCTCTTAAAATTAATTAAAAGATTTTTAAAAATATATATAGGTTATTAATGTATAAAAAAAAAACACCATGTGAATCAAATACTTCAAATAATGTCAAAGAGTCTCCAACTCATCACTTCTGTTTGCTTACACAGATATGCCAATTTGCGTTCAAACATAGTCATGGTGATAATGACCATAAAAAACTATGTAGACACTTTTATATAATTAAAATTAATTACTATTATCTTATGATATAATTATAAAACTCTCAAATATAAATATAATTTGGTTCAATGATAATATTGGTCTTGTATACCAATCTTATGAACTTGCACCTTCATTGTCTCATATGTACTAGACAGGTCTTATGAGCAACATTTTCATCATATCCATTCACATAAAAAACTTATATGTAACATGAAAATTTATTAAAAATATTTAAAATTTTCTCAATTTAATTTTATTCATCCTTAATCCATGATAACATATTTGTAATCACCTTATCACTTTTGCATGGGTTTTTCACTATTTGTACCATTAGGCCCACTAGTGATAGGTTAAATTGTATGACTAGTTTAGCACACCCAATGGATATAAATTTATCATAAAAAACCATGTAAATTATACAAGTATCAATATTCAACCTTCATCCATTTATCAATTTTGACTTGGTCAACTTAGACTGCTATAATAAATCTCTGAGAAAGAAGGCCTTTCATGTAGGATCCACTAACTCTCTTGATAACCCAATAAAACATATAGGTTATTGGGAGAGTTAAGTATAACCTATAATCACTTAAATATCCTTCAAAATACATTATTATCAATTTAGAACAATATCTTTCATATCAAGTCACTTGTAGGGTTCTTTGAGGGTTTATACCATCTTCCAATCTCAATGATCATTAATAAATATTAGAAATTTATTTTAAAAAAATTCATGGAATTTTGATATATTATCATTCCCAATATTCAAATAATTTATTTAGTTCTCATGCAAATGCTACATGTGCCAATGAACACTTAAAAGTTCTTCTTGGGTTGAGAACCCTTCATTCTGTGCACATGAGAGACCTTAAAACACTTTTTCTTGCCTTAATATGTAAACCATGACCTAATTTTTTTTTAAAATGATATAAATAATGTACCATACCTCTTAAAAAATATGTATACTCACACTTGTCTTGGAGACTTATCCTAATACTCCATCTGGATACCATCTCTCTCTTTGCTTTCTAGCCCTTGACTTGTAAGTCACATTAGGACTTAAAACTGACCTTCTATTAACTTTCCAAGCTATCAAAACATCACATAAATTTCATAAAACATATCACCATGATCAAACACTACCATAAATTCTTCATATCCCTTAAAAATACCTCATGACACCTCATTAGGCCTGGCAAGGTTTATAACTAGACTAGTTACATGCTAAGTATGTAGGTCATAACCAATTATGTTCACTCTAAGACTCTCATGAGTGATCAAATTAATCATATTGATGATAAATCCACCTCATATATTATCTAATGCATTTTTTCATCCATATCACTAGGCCATGATGGTCAAACCTTCTCACTGGGTCTTTTCATGTTATGACTAGTGTCATGACTAGGTTCCTCAAGCATTTGGAGCTCGGAAATTGATCTTTGAAACAATATTTGATACTTATACACCTTTATTAAATTAATTATGTGTTACTCAAACATTCCATACTTCTATATATACCTCTTCATGATTATCATGCACATGTTCATGATGTGCCAAGGCTTGATATGACTGGGCTTCTCAAGACACCTTGAACTCAAAGATTAATACTCAAACATGCTTAAATTGGACTAAAGCTTGACATCATCCTAAAAAAAATTATTTGGTTTCCTTAAAAGTCTCTCTCAACATAGAGACAATAGGTTGCCTTCAAATTCTCTCTTGTGATCAAGCACATAAGCTCATACTTCATAGAGCACTCACCATGCATCTTCACCAAATTCACCTTGAAAATAATGACATAAACCTTTAAAATAAAAGGATATAAATATTGAAATAAATGACAACACTTCTCAATAAACTCCCCCTCTATCATTTATGTTAAAATATTCTTCAATTTGATCATTCTTATCTCCCCTAGTCTAGTCAAACTACCTTTTTGAAAATTTTCCCCCTTTGACATTAATGGAAAAGGGTCTTATAAATATTGGTATATAAAATAACACCTTATATAATTTAAACACACATAATATGACAAATTACTGTATCATGTCCCCTTACATCATACTACCTTTCAAAAGGAACTCATACCTCAGAACCATTGACTTTGTCATCAACTGCACTTGGAGCTTATGAACAACCTGGATAGCTCCCCCTCACACCAAGCATATACCATGATTATTATAACTTTAAGTGTGTATTCATAAATCATAATAGAGTCACTCCTTTCCATAGGACACTAAAATAACTCAAGTTTAGGAGATTCCTTGATCTCCATGCTCTCACTAGATTGAATGTCCTTTAGTGTCCTTTTAGGTTTAATTTTTAATATAGGATTGACCTCTTCATCAACCATTTCAAAATAGATGTGAGATGAAAACATGAATTCATAACTTGATTTCAGATCTAAATCATGCACTATAATAATAAATAGTCCATTTAATCTTGTATACTAATCATGACTCATCTTTACAATATTTGGTTTTTGTAAATTCATTTGCCTTCTTTTTTTCACTCTAGGGGATTTAAACCTCTTATTTTGAATTGATGTGTTTATTAATCTATTAGGAAATAATATTTAAATGTGTCCTAAATTATGAAATTTATAGAAAACTATTTTATACATAACATTTTAATTATGTGAACTATGATTCCTTCCATAGTCCCATGAGTACTCATTCTTGTGGGGAGTTCCACACTCTCTTACTCTATGACCAAACTGAATGCATAAAAATAAATAACCATTGGATGAACTATCATACCTTATAGTATTAGTATATTTCATAGGTCTTTTCATGTTGACCTTCTTTTCTTAAATATCCTTATCCTTGACTTGAGCTAACATATTTTGATCTTCTTTGAAACCAAGACCTATCTTAGCACTTATTGATTTTTTACAAATAAAGATATCATATAGAGCCTTAGTGCTCTTTTGAAACTTCAAAAAAGTCCTCAAATTTTTAGATACTTGATTCAACTCATCTTTCAAGGTTTCCACTTTAGTTTCATACCTGATGCATTCTTATTCTTTAGTCTTTAGATTTTCATTTACTTCATCCATTTGTGATTTGATCTGATTGATGATTTCATCATACTCCTTGGAAGCATTACTCAATCTCTCTTCAAATAGGCCAATCTACTCTTCATATTATTTAACTAATGATTTTAGTTTGTGATTATTTCTTCTTTGTAACTTTATATCATCTACAATACTTACCAATTCTATCTCAAGGTTTACTTCAACTACTTCATCTGACTATACATCAAACATAAGACCTGTCTCACTTGAGCAACCCTCATTATCTAATTTTATGTCCATGAAATAAAATTTCATTATTGTGATGTTCAATTTCATTATTGTCATCATCATTATCAAATTCACTTGAGTCACGTCAAAAGAGTTATGTTCTTTATTGTATAAGTTTTTCTTGTTCTTGAAAGTTCCTTTCCTAATTTCATGCTTACTGAACTCCATCTTGTTTTTATCATCTATATGATGTTCATCATTGTATTTAGTTACTAATATTTGTCCTTATTAGGACAATTGAATGTAAAGTGATCAATCTGCCATAGTTGAAACATTTAAAGGGTAACTTACCCTTATACTTACCTGAGCCAAACCTCAACTTCCTAACAAACATACCTATGAGTTTCATCATCAAAATATGAACATACCTAATCCTTTACCTTTTTGGAATTTGAATTATTATCAAATTTTAAAGCTACTTCATTGTTGGGAGGTCTTCCTTCATTTTTTATCATCTCATAGTCAATCAAGATTCCATGAAGCCCATCTATCTTTAGTTTTTCCAAATCTTGCATTTCTTCCACTGTAGATACCTTAGATTTAAACATAGGATTTAGTGATCTCAACACATTTTGAACCACCATAGATTATTTCACCTATTCTCTAAATCCTCTAATGACATTGACAACTTAATTAACCTTAAGCAACTAAGATGTAATTCTTTCATCTTCATTCATATTCAAAATTTCAAAATATCTTTTATGGGTATACAACTTGGCCATTTTCACCATGGTATCTCCTTAATATATAGTCTTAAATTTGTACGATATATATTTGGTTGATACATAGTGCATTACATTTACAATCTCTACCTTTGATAGGCCACAAAGAATGGCATTCATTTCTTTAGAGTTGTTTTCACTAGCATTCTTACCTATTGCATTAGTTGGTGGAATAAGAGGTGAACTATATCCATCCAAAACTAACTAAAAAATATCATGACCTTGAGACATCAGATATATATTCATCCTAAAATTCAAAAGGCATAATTTATTCCATTAAACCACCTTGATCTTGTTTACTAACCATCCTTACTTCTAGAATCCCCTTTAGGATTTTAGACCTGCTTTAAAGGACTAGACTCTAATACCAAATGTTGAAAGTAATATTGATGAAATGTTAGAGGGTTGAATTAGTCTTTAAAACCATTTTTTTAATTCCACTTAAGCATTCATGAACATTCACTCAAGAATGTAGATCAAATAATGACTAAGTAACCATCCACATATTCATGAAACATAAAAACACAAGATAACACAAATTTTATGTTTTGAAACCTTAAGGAGATGAAAAACCACTAATATATACAAATTTAATATAGTAATATAATAAAAATACCAAATTTAGTGAAGCACCAACTTCACATGGAGCACCAATCCCAACCAGCTAAGAATCCGCTCATATAGGCTTTAATAAACACCTACTTGCAAGGAAGTACCAATTCCTTAAGTGACTTAACACCAAATCAGACGCCTAAAACCATTTTCACATTTATAACACTTTTTGTCTCATATAATAGATTATTATACCATTTTTTAGCTCTCCTCTCTCTTCAAACCTTCTCAAACTACCTTCTAGGCTTGTTCACTTAATTAGTCCTATTTTTTACTTGATTAGTTCATATGACCTTGATTTTCATACACATAACATATGTAAAATGTTCATTAATGATAATATATAATCCTATAATTATCTAAAAGGCCTTTTTATACTATGTAATATCTTGTTTTATTTGCTCATTCTCTTCACACCGCAATAGGCCTAAAATTGCCTAGTATTGATACAAGTCTCATGTTCATATCCTTATTTAGTCAGAGAAACACTACTAATCTATTAATTCATCCATGAAAATATTATTAGGACATATGTACATGGATAAAATTTTATTTGACTCCATTTAGGTTTGAATTATCTCAATCAGGCCTTATCTAACCATTAGGTCTCATAAAGACCTAATCCTATTAGGTCTATTTAGGACATGTTACACTTGGCCTTATTTGGAACACTTTCTAACACATTTAACAGTATGAAAAAAATGTTAAAAATAGAAATATACATTATCCAACCTCATTTGATATCAAAAACTTTTTTTTATCTCCAACTATTAATTGAAGCATGCCAACAATACTGTTCATATTAGGCATGTGCATACTCAAAAGTTCTATCTTAAATAACTGAAGCATAAACACAATTTTTACAAAAAACCACAGAAACAATAAAACATTAAAAAAATACATGACCTTAAGGTCATAAACATATTATTAATACTTTACAACTTAGTGTATACAGGCTCAGACTCATCTCTATAAGATGCTCACTCTAAACTGCCAACTGGCCTCAAAACACAGTCTTGGAAACATCAACTTATGAAACCTAAATGAACATAAAATAGGTATTATAATGCATGAATAATATATTAAAACATCCATATAAAAATATCCAATATAAGTATCACAATATCTAATGGAAACTATTAGTCTTGTAGACCAATTTGTTAACCTTCTCTCACATAATCCTTACTTGGCCAGATAAGCCATTTTGGATTCAACATTCCAACCTATTACACCAAATTACAATATTATTTAAATAATATATATGTTATTCAAGTAAAAAAACATTTGGTGCATTACATAGTTAAAATTAGGTCAAAGACCTCTAACTCATCACTTCAACTTGCTTACATAAATTTTCTAGTTTACCTTCAAACATAATCATGGTGGTAATGACCTTTAACACCTATGTAGAAAATTTCAGAGACATAAAATAAAATAAAATTATATTATGATATCATTATTAAAATATCAAATAGAAATATAATATTTTCCAATGACAAATTGGTTTTGTAAACTAATCTTACGAACTTGTACCTTCACTATCTCATTTGTATTATACAGGTCTTATGAACAACATTTTCATCATATCGACTGACCTAAAAAACTGATATCCAAAATTATCAAGTATTAAATGTCTTGAACAACTTTCCCATTCACTTTAATTCTTCCCTAATCCATGATAACATACCCCTAGTCACCTTATCACTTATTATTGGGTTTCTCACTATTTGCACCATTAGGCCTATTGGTGAAAGGTCAACTTGTATGATTAGTTTATCACACCTCAAGGGTATAAAATACTAAAAAACCATAATGGAAATTAAATACAAGTATCAAGATTAAACCTTCATCCATTTAGTAACTTTGACTTGGTCAACTTATATTACTACAATAAATATCTAAGAAATAAGGCCTTTCTTATAAGGTCCACTCACTCTCTTGAAAAACTAATCACACCTAGAGGTGATTTGGAGAGTTTAATATAACTCCAATAACTTAACTAGGAATTAAATCCATTTTGATCACTTTTGAACAATATATTTCATATTAGGTCACTTTTAGGGTTCTTTGAGGGTTTAAACCATCTTCCAATCTTAACTATCATTCATAAATTTTATCCTCTTACTCAGGAAACCAGTTTTTGGAAAATTTATCTAGGATTATTCCTCATATACCATGAATGGATTAGGTTCTCATGTAGATTTTACATATGCATATGAACACTTGAAAGTTCTTCTCAGGATAAGAACTCTTCATTTTGTGCACATAAGAGACCTTAAAATACTTTTTCTTACTTTAATCTACAAACCATGACCTAAAATTTTGTTAACATGATCTTAAAATGTACCATACCTATGAAAACACTCATCTACTCACACATTCCTTGGAAAATGATACTGATACCCCATCTATCCAACATATCTCTCTTTGCTTTCTAGACCTTGAGCTGGAAGTCACATTAGGCCTTGAAACTCAACTTATATCTATTGTATAAGCTATCAAAACCTCATATACATGTCATAAAAAATATTATCATGATTAAACACTACCATACATTCTTCATATTTCTTGACAATACCTTATGACACCTCATTAGGTCAGGAAGTGTCTAGAACTACTCTAGTTACATGTTAGGTATGTAGGTCCTACCCCTATAGGCTCACTCTGAGACTCACATTATTGATTCAATGCCTCATATTCATGTTCAAAACACCGCATATAGTCTCTCATGCCTCTGTGAATCCATCTCACTAGGCCACCATGCTCAAACCTTCTTACTAGGACTCTTCATACAATGACTAGTGCCATGACTAGTTCCTCAATAATTTAGAGCTTGAAAACTAATATTTAAAAATATATTTGATACTTATAAAATTTAATCACATGCCTTACATGTTCATCAAATAATTTCATACTTAAGTATATACCTCTTTATGCTCATCATGCATATGCTCATGATGTGATTAAAATTGATATGACTGGGCTTTTCGAGACACCTTGTAGTCAAATATTAGTACTCAAACGTGCTTAGCTTACATTGAACCTTGAAATCATCCTAAAAAAAAATCATTAGGATGCATTAAAATTTTATCTAAATAGAGAGACAATAGTTTTCCTTCAAATTCTCTCTTATCACATCAGGCACATAAGCTCATAATTCACAAAGCACTCACCATGCATCTTCACTAGATTCACTTTGACATAAATGGCATTGACCTTGACATAAAATGAAATAAACCATGAAATAAATGATAAAAGTTCTTTAAAATGTTTTGTTTAATTTAATTCTCATAGAACAAGGCTTCACATTTAGAGTTGCCTATAACAACACCTTGAATGTGGATCTCTGATGGTATTGATGGACCATTCGTACTAGACTTGATCCAATATTTAGGACCTTAAATTAGTGTTTTAAAGTGAATTATAAATACATTATTTAATGAATCAATATATTTTTCTTGTTTTAATTGAAATATATCTCATCCAAGAAATAATTAATTTTAGAATGGGACCACACTTACCAATAATTAAATGAAACTTACACAGTGAAATATATGAATTGACAGACATTTTTACACTGATGCCATATGCAAGCCATATAACATCCAATTTATTTATTTTTTTAATATTAATTTGACATTTCTCAAAGACATTCAAATGAATTGCAATTTCAGCTATCAAATAAAATATTTTCCATTCTAAACCATTCTAAATTGATTCTTTCCCATAGAAAAAAATATTTTAAGGCTGAGACTGTGAAATAGGTTTCCATAAATACCAAATAAAATATGGTATTAAGACCTTATGTAGTTATAAATAATAATAAATTGATGTTTATGTTGGTTTGGTCACCATTTCCTACATTTTAGATTCAACGTTGTCAATAGCAACACCCTGTATGTCAATCTATAACATTACAATGGTCACTAATTTTGAGATTACATTAATAAATCATGAAACAATCACATATAAATTTAATATTTATCCTTAAACCATTTAATAAAATATTTTTCACTATTACTTCAATGGTTCATAACAAATGTGAAGCTTATGTCTACCAAGAAACAAATCAAAGAAGTTAACCACTGAAGGCATAGTGAAAATAGGTTTATTGACACTTGTTAAATCTAATATGTTTTTAAAGATGGATTCATTTTAAATTTAAGGTTTGGATGTTAAATATACAAAAAACTAAATTAAAAAATGCATGAAAGTGAGTATTTTTTACACTATGCATATAATAGTTCACATTTAGAGTTGGTGGCCACACACTCTAAATGTTAAAATTTTATAGGTTCGATTCATTTCAAATGTGAGGCTTATATGTAACAAAAAATAAATCCCACTCTAAATTTGAACAATTTTAGACATAGTGTAAATATTTTTAAATTTATTTATAGGGGTAGAATGCCCACTCTCTATATGAACCACTACAAGTATAGTGTAAATAGGTGTCAATCATAGTGGATGTGGGATGTAAATGATTTAATAGGATGATTGACACTTATTTTCAACCATAAATTCATTATTTCATATTTAGAGTGGTTAGATGCCCTCTCTAGGAAATTTCACAAGTTTTATTCCTTTAAAATATGAATATTATATCTACCAAAAAAATAATTTGAATAAGGTAATTTAGGAGATTTAGAATTAAAAATAAAACAAGGTAAGACATGTAGTTTTTTTATTTAGTTTGTAGTTTTGATATTTTTACAACTATGGGAATCTAGATTTAAATTTATTTTTCTTCTCCATTGAAGAAATGTATTTTCAAAATGTGTATAATGGTTCACATGTACTATTGAATTTAATTTTTGGTAGATCTAAACATCACATTCAAAATTAATACATTTGGTAAAATTTTAAAGATTTGCATCCATCCACTCTAAATATGAACAATCATAGGAATAGATAAAAAGTGAAAATCATCTTATTTAAGCATTTACATCCCACATCCACTACAATTTAAACTTATTTTCATTATCCCTATAATGGTTTGAATTTAGAATTGGTGGTTTCCCCTTATAAATAGATTGATAAATATATACATTATGACTGCAAATGTTTTCATGTATTTTTGAATTTATTTATTATTTTACCTATAAAATAAGATATATATTATGAAGTAATCCATGTTGATAAATCTCTTAGAGTGGGCCACCACCCACTATAAATTATATGAATTTTAGGCATACTAAAAATAATCTTACTTGTCCTATTGAATTGACACAAATAATGGAGTGCATATATAACTTAATTACCTTTTTATTGAAAATATTTTTTCATATTAAAATTAATCCAACCTAATAATTTTATTGGAGTGGGTAGACATGAATTGTAAATGTGAACCACTGTAGTTATAGTGAAACCAAATGTCACTTACATTTATTGTTGAATTTAGATGTTTTTAGACCTAAAACCTACATTTTATATTTGTTTAACCCTAAATTAGATAAGTATCCTATTGTGAAAGATAGGGTTAAGAATATATAAATTAATAAGCATAAGGGTGATAAATAGATCTATAATAGGCCAATCAATTACAAATCTCTAATAGAATATAAATTGAATTTATTATGCTAAGAGATGTTAAAAAATGGAAAGTACAACTATCTTAGATATGGAAATAAAAAATAAATAAGATACTTTGTTGGTTTTGATGCTCCTACATATCTAGATCTATAATAGGCAAGAATTAAACTATAATATTTTTTGGAATAGTCACCATCTTATGGATTAATTACCTATATAGTTGTAGACACTTGAACCATCACGAGATAATTTCATCGACACTAGTGTTTGGGTTAGATGTAGGTGCCCTATATATAATATATATTGGAATATGATGCAACCACATAAATTATTATAGGTTTCTTTTCTCCTTCACTCTAGTGCACTTAGATATGGGTCATGAAATGTCATTTGTTGTCAAATAGTAAAACCTTAGTTCTTCATCTTCATAGTGGGGGTTAGTAAATAATGAACTATCCCAAATACCCTTAATTTAATGAGCACTAGATATTGATGTAGAGGTACTTGGGAAAATTATCAAAATTCATCATCTAATCCTTACTCTCATCTTACAATGATCTCATTTGAATGTTTTTTTCTCAAGGTTCAATCTTCAATCTATGTCTTTACACTTGTCACTAAGATTTGTACCTCCTTTGATATTATCCTCTTATCAAAAACTATGGATTCCTCTATCACTGTTGTTAGACCCTTTATTCATTATCTCACTCAACTCAATTCATTCCATTCATGTATTCATTGTCTATTACTTCTCAATTCAATTAACTCAATCTCCCCATTCGCACTAATCACAAATTCAAGGTTCAAGCACCTAATCATGTCATTAGTTTTATGTATTAAAACTATAATCATAGATAATATTAGTAGACCAGATCAACCTTCTCTTTGGATGAGATTCAAACTCTAATCATAGATAACATAATATTAATAAGGGTTTAAGACTAGTTGACTGAGCATTGATATTTTTTTCATTAAACTTACATTCTAAACTATTAATTTGACATCCAAATTGAATATAATATTATCTACATAACATGATCTAAATACAACCACAATCTATGCCTTGAGAAACATCAAGTCTACATTCATACCTTTGACTATCATAGGCATGTATAGGGTCTTAAGATAGAATTAGGTTTGTCTAAGTTTATTTCACTATTAAACACCATCTTGCACCACCATGAGACCAATCTGACTCAAACATCTTCAAGGTTACTATAACATGGAAGTTTATTTCTTAACAACCTTTATCAAACTCCATTACCATCTTCTTTGATATTTATTGAAATATGTATTCATTGTTATATACCTATAACAATACACATAAGAGGAATATATATGGTTTCATGATACTTTACAATGAAATTTATAATATAGAATCAATCATATGCTAAACAAGAGAGTGAAACATAATCAAAACTAACTTATTTTATTCATATGGATCATCTTCTATTATATGAACAACTGATGAATGGGATTTTCCAAATTTCTTTAGGAGGTTTTACACTACTCCCTATTTTTAGTTTCTCCTCCTTCTTGGATCTCTCTCAACTCTCCCTCTCTCACAATATCCTATGCTAAAATTAACTCCAACTTCCTTTCCATCTAACTTCTATGTTGGTTTGGGTAGTTACAAGACAATACTTTCTCAAGGTAATCAACCCAATGTGAGAAAGATGGTTGCTTTTATTAACATGATTCTTTAGTTTTCATCACATCAAGGACTAGACATCAAAATGAATTCAAAAAATTCTTAACATGACTTGTTGGACACCTTGGACCAACTTTACTCACCTAACCACTTAAAAATATGCTTATGATCCTCCTTAGTTTAGTTCACATATTTGAATTTTCAAACTTATATTTTTCAAGGGAAAATTCCAAACAATTATCAAAATCACTCTTAAAGACACAAATGGACCTCTTAAGACATAAATGGACCCTATAGGATCCTTGAAACTCACCTACACTCCAAAATGGACTAACTTTGACTCCTAACTGGATATATATCACTTCAATAGCACAAAATGGTGGTTAACTTGCTATATGCTCCTATATCATACTCTCCAAGAGGGAGATAATTTGAATGCCATATTATTTATTGCCTTCAAATTCAATATTTGAGTATCTTCCATGCTCACTTAATTTTTTATCCTCCTTTATTTCTCCTTTCTCTTTAGTAGGCTCTTGTATTTCTTCTTCTTGACTTTTTATATATTCTTTATTAATGCATCATCTACCTCTATGAGGTGTACTAGCTACTATATATTTGTGTTTTATGCATGTTCCATATTTTCTAAGTCAATTTTTCCTTCATAATTCTTAGTTATAACCAAATAGTTCTTACTCTTCTTGCTTACTCTTGTTTTATGGCCTTATTCCTCATTTATTTCACTTGATGCTTGCTTTCCTAGTTATCTTGGATTCTTGGAAACACCATTTATTTGCTCTAAGGGACTCATTATCAACTCAACCTTTTCCATTTATTCAATTATACTATCTTTTGATGCCTCATGATTAGACTTTTTCACTTCTTGATGTCTCTTTCTATGACATTTACTATCTTGTAAGAACAACCTCTTGTCCCATTCATCTTCAACATAGTAAAATGTTATTTGACATCTTATTGACTTATAATCTCTATGCATATTAACAAAAAACTCAGCTTTAACTTGACCAATTAAATAATTTACCTTATTGACTTTCTCATTCTCCCTTTTCTTACTTGCTAGTGTGTTTACTTATGATTTTGCTTGCACATTTCTTTGTACATCCTTATGATACTCCATTCTTAATTATTCTTTGAGGTCATCCATAGGCTCATATTGATGTAGTTCACCTACTTTTAGTCATTTTTTTGGACTAAATATCTCTTCTATCATCTCCATTTCCTTCATCAATATGAGATCATCCACCTCTTCATCAACTTCATCAAATTTTTTAACACATTGTTATTTACCTTCTTGGGCACCTTGTTTTACTACTTGTCCTTGGACTCCCTTAATCATGAGAGTAAAATAGATCTCCTTTAGCTGCATATCAAGTGTGTTAAGCACTCCTTGAGGATCTTAATCTTCTCTTGGCCCTTCCATAAGTTCATTCATCTATGTTATTGTTTCCATGTATATCTTCATTTTAAAAATCAACTTCATATGAATCATCGTAAAGAACATTAGACATCAAACCTTGATCCCACTTGTCTTATTCATACTCATTATCTTTATTACACAACTGGACCTTCATCTCTTTGGTTTAGTTTTCTTGCACCATCTCTCTTATTTGCTTAGTAGACATGAAATATTCCTCTATCTTCATGATTTCTTTGAGTATAACTTTAAGACTATCTTTGTTCACCCATTTTATTCCTTGTATATGTTTGGATTGGAATTTTATTCTCATTTCTTCTCCTTCATGCTTCTTTCCTTAGTACCTTATCATGCCAACTTGGGGTATTCTTCTCTTTATTCTTTGCTTTTAAATATGTTCTTATTTTCCACGTATGTTCTTGCCTTGATTAACATATTTCTTGAGATCCACCTTCTCTATCTCACTACTTGATGCCTTTAATGACTTAAACCAAACATATCCATGCCCTTGTACCATATTTGAGGGTTGTACCTTATTATTTACTTAGCCAATTTGTATATTATCTTCATTTTCTTCATATGTATAATCTTAATAAATGCTCAAACATTCATTTACCTCCACATATAACTGATGCAAGGTTATTTCTTCTCTCAAATATTTATAGTTTACCTTCATGTCTTAATTTTAGGTATCTTCTTTTACTTCATCTATAATACTTGTCATATAATCATATAACTCCTCTTTTATTTCATCTTCAACATGTTTAATGCCTTTAATATCCATCACTTTATCTTCTATAATAGGTTCTCTTTATTTATATTCTTCCTTATTCTTGATGGGTGATGTACCAGTCCCATCCTTCACTATATTTAAGGCCTTATGCTCGAACAGAATCAAAATTTTCTTCATAACTGCATACATAAACTAAAATTCAACATTAACATATAAAATTAGAGACCACATAGTCTCCATGTATTCCACTTTCTTAGAATATCTTCTCTAATTCTTGTCTTCACTATCAAATGCTTTTATTAGAATTTATCTCTCCTTATTCTCTTTATTGATACCTCTCTTCTCAAATACTTTGTCTTATTTCTCTCTTGGAAACTTCTCATTCCTCATTCCCTATTGGTTATAACCTCTTTCTTCATTTCATTCATTAAGACACTCATCTTGTGCCTTCCCTATTTCTTAAGTTACCCTAATGTCCAATTCACTCTATTTATTATACTAAATCCAAGCCTTTGGATTCTTGTTCCTTCCATGAGTTTCACTATGAGATCTATATTCTTAATACTCTACCCCAACTCTCTTCTCATATCTTCCATTTTCTTATCGACATCCATCTTCTCTTTTTTTATTTGCTCTCTAGGCCTACCTAGACCTTCCTCTTAGCAAGCTTACCAATTTACCAATATTTACTCTTAGATATATATTGGATATTTTATCTTCCTTTAGTACTCTATCTAGGACTCCTCTTATCCTTATTGAGTCTCTCTTTGAGTCTTTACTCTTATCTTCCTTACTTGATCTTCAATCTTATTTATTCAATCTACCTTATCTAGTCCTATATTAACTAGCTTCAAGTCCTCCTCATTGAAATTTGAGGCTTTGAATCCTATTTTTTAAATTCTAAAATTTATCTATACTAATCTCATTAGGTCATACCTACACCATACTTCTCCCATAATACCCTATAACTATCTTCTCATACAAATTTCATAGCATTATGTGCCTATCTCAAATCAACAAGATTTAATAACTAAAAATAGAATGAAACCAAGATATTACCTTTACTTGATACCAAATTATGTATAATTACTTGTTAAAAGTCTCCAAAATCATCATCTACTCTTTACTTTGATCTTGTAATTATCTCATTTGAATGTTTTGTTCTCAAGTTTCAATCTTCAAAATATGTATTTACACTTCTCACTAGTCTTTGTAATTCATTTGATATTATCCTAATATAAAACAAAATGGATTCTTATGCCCTTATAATCAGACCCCTCCTTCATTATCCCACTCAATTCACTTCATTCCATTCACTGAACTTTACTTCTCAATTCATTCAACTAACTCTCCTTATTCGCACTAGTCACAACATCATGGTACAAGAAAATAATCATGTAAATGGTTTTATTGATTAAAAATATAGTCATATATGATCTTAACATACTAAATATCCATTATATTAATCCCCTTCATCTTTTCAATCAACCTATTTCTTTCATTGTCACACCTTTACATTCTAGTGAGGTTACTCATATTATATCCCTTTTTCCACCTTTTTACTTTGTTTGAACAATATATACATTTAATAATTATTTTATGTCAAATTTCACCACCCTATGTGTTCTTCCAACCTTCCATAAATTTTTAATATTAAACTCCCTCTGTAGATAGTACTTCCTTCACAGGCACCTTACCAATTAGGCCTACTAAGCCTCTATACTCTTGCTCAAGCATCCAATCTATACTATATGGTCATATAATAAACTAAAAGCAATTGATTATATTTAAAAATGAAAAAATAGGTAATATTACAAATTTTTACAATTTTTCATTTGGTAAAAGTCAAGATAATGGGTTTTAGGTTTTGAAACCTTAGTTACTTGTTTGTAGAGGCTGGGAGACTTCAAGATTCACTTTATTCATTCCTAGGATGTTTCAATGGAATAAAATAAAATATACAAGTATTTTTTACCTTATAAATATATCAAAAAAATTTAGGAACCTCTAAAAATATTTATAGGGTTGACTGGTTAAAACACAAAACTATATGCATTATAAGAGGACTGTGTAATTAATTTGTAGTTTTTGTATGTTCCAAAAAGTATCCTAATTCA
Source organism: Torreya grandis (assembly GCA_037957365.1). NCBI lineage: Eukaryota > Viridiplantae > Streptophyta > Pinopsida > Cupressales > Taxaceae > Torreya > Torreya grandis. The sequence goes on from JARHVA010000730.1 coordinate 933,909, forward strand.
AAAGAGTTATTAACATATATTTTTTTTCTTCCTTTAAAATTAATACATAATAAAAATTAATTCATATTCCCTTCATCAATCACATCTACCTTTTTCTTGAGAGTTGTTTGGCAAAACAAGGTATTACTTATACAAAATAGGGGTCTATTTGTGTTCAAAATTTCCAAAAATACAATAATATATTTCTATTATTTTGTAACATTATACATTTATACCAAAAATATACCAAATCCATGTCCATTCACCTTCCTTAGGAACACATAAAACTTTATTGACACTTGACTCTATAGGTTAGGGATTTCCACTATGTATACAGGGTTTAAGTCTAGTTAAATGAGCATTGAGAACTTTTTCATTAAAATTATAGTCATGAATATTAATGTACCATACCAATTAAATATAATTTCATATATATAACATGATATGAATACAACCATAATCTATACCTCGACAAACATCAAGGTTTGATTTATACCTTTGACTATCATAGGTGTGTATAAGGTCTTACGATAGAGATAGACCCATCTAATTTTATTTCACTATTAAAAACCATATTCATCCACCATGAGATTGATATGACTCAAAAATATTAAAGGTTACTATACCTTGGAAGTTTCTTTCTTAACAATCTTAATGAAACTCCGTTATCATCTTCTTTAATCTTACTTGAAATATGTATTCATTATCTCATACCTATAACAATACACATAAGAGGTTTGTATATGTACTAATAGGCATTTAAAATGAAATTTATAATATAGAATCAATAAAATTATATAAAAGAGAGATAAAAACAATAAAAACAACTTTTTTTATTCAGATGGATCATCTTATATTACATGAACAACCCATGAATGGGCTCTATCAACTTTTTTGAGGAGGTTTTACTCATTTCCTTGTCTTTGGTTTCTCTTCCTTATTATTGGATCTATCTCCACTATCCCTCTCTAAAATTATCTTATGATATAAATAATTCCAAATTCCTTTAAATATAACTTCTACATTTGTTTGGATGGTTACCATACAATACTTTCTCAAGGTGGTCAACCCAATGTAAGAAGGATGGTTACTTTTATTAATATGATTCTTTAGTTTTCATCACCTTTAGGAATAGACAAAAAAATTACTTTAAAACATGATTAACATGACTCCTTGGACACCTTGAAAAAAATTTACTCACCTAACCACTTCAAACCGTGATTATGATCCTCCTTGATTTAGTTCACATATTTAAATTTTTAAATTTATAGTTTTGGAGGGAAAACTACAAACACCTATAAAACTCACTTGTAATGACTTAAATGGACTTATTAGGAAATAAATGGACCCTAGAGGATCCTTAAAACTCACCTATACTTTAAAATGGACAAAATTTGACTCCTAATTTCATATGTATCACTTCAACAACATAAAATGGTGGTTAACTTACTAGATGCTCTTACATCACCTACATATCAAATACTATGAATAGGGCCTTAGAATTATGTAGTTCTCCCCTATGTGTCAAATTTTTTGTGAATCATACAATATCTGATAATCAAGTAAAATAGTGACCTAGATTGTAACATGAAAAATATATCTTTCGGTTTAGTCTTTTAGTATTTCAGACTATAGATGTGTTCTCCCAATTATTGATATTAAAATAGGAGAAAATTGGGAAAATTTTCTCAATTTAATGATTATTATAATTATTTTGATAAGTTGCCTTGGTCTGTGGTAGGTGAAGAATGAATGAACATTGATCTTATATTTATACCAATCCATTTGGATAATATCTTGCATCAAATAACTTAATCTTAATATTAGGATACATTTAATTTGTAAATTTTATTACATTATGCACTAGACACTTACATCATATCAGGACACCTACATCAATATAGGTGTATGTCAAGGACACAAATGTCTAGGGAGGAGGAAATTAGTTATAGGTCTAGAATTTGTAAAGGTGGAAGGTAAACACTTTTTTGGTGTTTTGGGCAAGATAGAAGGCCTGGGTCATCAACATAATAATATTCATAGTAAGAGATAGACCTAGGGGCATAAAATAGAGTATATGTAAAAATTTTAGAAGTTGAAAAGGTATATAACTAAGAGAAATAGATAAGGTCTAATTTTTTCAAGTGTACAAGACTAAGGTGCTATATAATTCATAAATAGTGTCTAAATTCACCCCCTTTAATCTAGTAATGAAATTATAATTTTAAAGGAAAGGAATCCAAACCTTGGTTTTTATGAGACACCTTACATTTACTTTTGTCCAACATGAGTGCTTTGCTAGTGACTGATGTACAACCAAGGAAATGTTACAATATATAATTAGTGCATACAATAAAAAATTTAAAGTATTGAAATGATTTAAATTAAAATATATTAAGGTTTAGGAGTACACATGTGTATTGATGCTACCATCTTGCCTTTTGGAAATTTTATTTGAAATATGTATCATTATAAATCAATAAACTTGATATTAGAACACACATATAAATAATGAGAGTGCATATATATATATATATATATATATATAGAGAGAGAGAGAGAGAGAGAGAGAGATAGAGAGAGAGAGAGAGAGAGAGAGAGAGAGAGAGAGAGAGAGAGAGAGAGAGAGAGAGAGAGAGAGAGAAAGAGGAGGGCACACGCCCTAACCTTGGAGAAAAGATGAAATTCCACCTAGTAGTTATGACTAGCTTAACCAAGTAACACAATCATACTTATAACCTAGTGAGTGTGAGTGACCACATCAACTTACACTATCAATTTAGTGAGACTAGATGATACAATCACGTCTAGTATATAAGCTTGAAATATTGAGTGATTTAATCACCTCAACCATAACAAAAAATGAACCAATTAATACAATATATTGGCTCAATATAGTTTGTAAAAGTATAACTTAGTGGGTGCTAATAGTCCTTGAAAGTGTTCTAAATATGAATACAATTTTAATTTTGAAAATTTTGGTCCACATTGCATATCATATGCATGTAATGTATGTATCATGATGAAATTATGTGTAATAATAGTAATAATGCATATAATTATACCACAAATGTGTATATGAATCATATAAATATATGATTTGACTAATTTGGAAATTTGAACAAGTGTGGGTGACATGTCTAACATAACATTCTCCCATTATCCGTGGAGAAATAAAAATACTAATATAAGTGTCAATGTGGAGGCCATGTTTCTAAAACATGCCCCCATTATAATCTAGGTATGTTGAATACTAAATAAGTGAAGATAACATGTTTTTAGAACATGCCCCCATTTTATATATAAAATTTTGAATGTGTGGAATCCATGTCCTTATGAAATTCCCCCAATAAATTTAAAAATGTGAATGTATGGAATTTTTGGTTCTATGACATGCCCACATTAAATCTAAAATTGTGAATGTGTGGAAGCCATGCCTATATGACATGCCCCCATTAAATTTTAAATTTTGAATGTGTGGAATCCATGACACTATAACATGACCCACTTAAATTCCCCATTTTGGGTGAGATAATATAGAAACTAGTAGTTACCTCACCTCAAAGAGATAAGATAACCATATAAATGTGAATGAATCATGTAGGATATATGATAACATGTCTAGGTAAATGTATCATTGAGGTGAATATAATGTGATCACATTAAGGCCTAAGATGATAAATATAACGGAAATATGCATATAGTAATATTACATGATTGATTATCAATAAATCAAACATATAAGATCACTCAAAATCAAATCAATAATCAATGGTCCAAATAGAAGAAACAAGAGGCATGTTAAAATTACACACAATTTAAGGAATGTGACTTAGTCAAATGTACACAAAAGAAATAAATACATATTAAAATGTCAAAGGAAAAAAAAAAGGCATGGGGGATCAAAATTATAGATCATATTAAAATTATGAACAAATAAGATAATAGAAAGGCAAGATACTCAAGGAAGTGAATAAAATAAATCATAATCAACCAACGTAAACATATAATAATAGCCCATAGATCTAATGTGATAGAGAAAATTGTCAAGTAAATAACATGTCAAATACAATGTGAAATACATAGGAATGGATAAATTCATGTGCATGCACATATATGATCTAAAACCCGATAATTTAAAGTGAACATAAAATGATATAACCTAGATGTATTATGACCATAAAGGTGGATGCCTTCAATGTCTTGGTGATGTGAGTAGAGGTAAATACACGCATATAAGAGTACATGGATCATATATTTTTATATTCTTGTATCACACTCAAATTTTAATTTTAAACACATGTGTATGTATAAGTAACTGATATGTTATCCATCAACATGGAACTAACACATAGATGTCAAGGAGCTAAGAGAAAATGTAGATGCATAGAATATTTTAGGATGGTTTAGTTTTTAAATTTTTTGGTATTTTTGTAATATTATAAGATTCTCACATAATGTATTTATGAAATTTCTTAATATTTATTGTCATCTTTAGAGGTTTTCCATCAATTGTAGCAAGGTGGTATACAATTTTAACCAATTCTTATGTTACTATAAATGTTCTCAACTAATTTTGTTTGAAATTTACTTTATTATCTATTTATGAATTGGTATTATTTTTATTTTATTTTATTACCAATTCACCCACAACAAATTCACATGGCTGAACATTTTTATTAAATGATTGCTTAACGTGATCTTGAAAAAATCGTTAGTGTTCAACATCTTGTGTGCATTATTCACTAAACTATTTTAATTGATGCAATATCTTTTCATGGTATTCATTATCTTTGATAGTTTATTTGAGACAAAAATACAAGGAAGTTATATAAATATCAATTGGTAAAACTACCTCTATACTATATACCAAATAATAGGGTGTATCCTTAGTAGGTGTGCAAATATTACTACAGTATGCCCATAAAGCATACACCATATATTGGTGCCAATTAGTAATGTATTGCTCAAATCTATGTCTAAGTATCTTGATAATAATTTTATTTGTTTTATCTACCTATCCATTACCCTATGGGTAATAATTTGTAGAAAAGGTATGCTTAATCTTTTATTTATTACAAAATTATTTTAACATCTTATTTTTAAATGATGATCCATAATCATAAATAAAAGTTGAAGATATTCCAAAGTGAGATATAATATTGGTCATCAAAAACCTACATATGTAATCCCTTATGAAAAACTCAATTTAAATTGATTTCACCCATTTTATAAAATATTATGTAGTTTTTATTATGAATTTGTGTCCACCAGTGGATACCAAATTTATCTTTCCAATGAATTCAAAACCCCATAAGGAAAAAGGACATGGTGAAATAATCATTTATAGATCATGTGATGGTACATGATTCAAATTTTTATATTTATGTCATTATAAACATAACTTATCATGTTTAATACATTTTTTACATGTAATAAAAATAATAACATTCATGTAATAGTTTTTGGGACATGGCCCATCCACTAAAATTATCACTACACTCATTGTCATGCATTTCTAATATTGTAATGTGAGCTTCGTATTTATTTAAACATCAAAGTAATTACTCATAAAAACCTCATTTGAACAAATAATTTCTAATAATATAATGATCAAGTGCTTCATGTGGTAATTTGAACTCATCATTCCATGTGAAGTGGTTAGGTATATAAGCATAATAGAGGAAATTATAAATATCATTATACCATTTTTGGTTTGTAGATATTTCAGTAATGGAAAGAATGACTAAGACATTAATTTTAATAGATTAAAATGGAAGGATAATGTAATTTTCATATAAAGTCTATATTATCATAATTGATATCAGAAGGCATCAAGGATGCCACACATTTCATACCATCTACATGGAGGTTATCTCTATGAGGAATACTATGAATAGGAAAAATATCAAACATCTTTTTGAGATTATACACCATTTATTTATATGGTAAAATATGATCTTCTTTATTCTATTAATGATTGGTAACTTGATTAAAAACTAATTTGGAATCACTAAAAACATTAATGTCCTTTATATGAATCTTATGTGGTATGGATAACTTGATTATCAAGGCCTCATGTTCAACTATATTATTGGTGAAATAAAAGGATAATATATAGGAGAAAGGAATGTATTCAATCTTGGGGGTGAAAAATACAATTATAGTACCCACCTCTCTTTTACACCTATATCTATTAAAGAATATTATCCATGTACTAGATAATATATGATTTAACAATCTTGGGAATATTTATGTATTATTCCTAATTTAGTTAAAGGGCCTAAGTAGTAAAATTATTAAATTAATATGAAATAAATAATCTAATGATTTTTCTAAATTAGATTGTAATTTTCACATTTCTAAAAATAGTAATAAGATGGAAAACATAAGAATTAGCTGGAAACTAGTTGATATGGCTAAGACAGGGTCTGAGATTCACTGTGTAGGATTGGGACACTATCAAAAACTAAAATCTGACCTTAATTTTATTATTATAAAGGAGAATCAAAAGTGGATAAGAGTGGCACTAGTGTTGTAGTCCACCTCTGCCCTTGTTGTCTTGAGGATCTAATATTTATAGGTTTTCTTCAATAGGTTTGTGTAACCTTGTCTATGAACTTTTGACTATTAGAAGTTTATAGAGCTCTTTATAAGGAATATATTCTCTTAAAACCCTATAATCCCTTATTATTTGAAAAATTTCAAGAGAGATTGTTGGTGGGTGTTAGTGTGTGTAAGATTCACTGAACATGTATGCACACCCCTTGTGTGGGCATGCTACCTATATACCAATAATCTGAAGAGGGATCAAGCCATATGTAATTATCCCATTTGATGTGCTTTGTGAAATTGAGTGTATGAAGATGTAAAATTCTAAACTATATACACTTGAGGTGGATAGGGACTAGTGTGAGGATTTGAATAAACTTTTAAGTATAGTGGTTGGCTGTATACAGAGAATAGGGAAGATTACTTGAAAATTCTTGCTTACTTAGTGATATTCGCCAACCCCCTCAAAATGATATTTGAATGGGATTTTATAGGGATATATTGGGTATGGGTTTAATGTACTCACATTATGATGATAAGGAGAAGGATGAGGAACCAAAATAAACTGACAAGAGTGGTACCGGCACTATAGTCCAAGTGTGGCACTATTGTCCTGAACTAATGGGATCTAGGGGGATGGATTAGTCATAGAAAAAATGGTTTGGATTATCTAGGATCAATTTCATAAGGATACAAATGACTGGAAATTAGTGAAAATATGTTTATAAGGTTTAGGAGATCAAGCAAGAAGGACCTATAGGTTAGGTGTCACAAGCCACACTCATGTTACTAATTTTTGCATTTTATATGACAAAAATTTATTATATTCCTTGAATTCATCATGATAATATTTAGTGAGTATAAAAGTATATGATAAGGAAGCTACAACTAATTCATCATCTATAACTTGATTTTTTGTTATATTTTGAGATGTAAATTTAAGATCAAACTTTATAATTTGCATCACCCATTTTGAAATGTAGCTGGTTAGGTGTGTTTTTTAGCATAGGTTCCTAATGTTTCATTAGAACATGCTAATTACAAGGATATCTATGTGAATTGAATTATGAGATAACATAGGTAATAAAATAAAGAGATCATTTAATGTATAAGAAGGAAATTATTACCTTGAGAAATTAAAATAATCTCATAGATTAATCTTAATTATGTAGGAGGCAAGACATTATTAATAAAAAAATGAAAATAAACCATTCAAATTCATCCAACTATGTGAGTTATTGAACACTCATAGAGGAAGACCATAAGAAATTTAGTTGAATATCTCTATTAATAAAACAATAAAATCATAGAACAATAGTTATCAAATAATATCTCTAGAATAATGAACTATTCATTCATTACAATAATTCCAACCCCTCTCTTACATTTGATAAAACACATATAGAGTTGAATATGGAGTTTTTATAAGTTACTTGAGCTAATCCTAGAGTAAATATGCTTATAATGCAATTTGAATAAGCGTGTAACAATATATCCAATGTTATATTTATTTTTCACATATGTCTAAACATGAATTTTTGTTCTCATATTTAATCACTAACACTTTCCTAGACCTAATAAGTTGTCTCATCCCAAGATAATGTCACATAGGTAGGTAAACTAAGGACCTTAGTCATTAGGCCAAAATAAATGGAGGATTCTATAAAACTCATATGAACCACCTAAGGTGTCATTTACTAGTTTTCACCCTATATGTACTACTTAGCTACCCTTTTAAGTTTTTAACTAAGCAGTAGATAGGCTTACTACCCTTGTGGGATTTTAATAGATTGACCCCAGTTGTCTAATGGAATCATCATCTATAAAAATTAGAGATCCAAAATTCAAAAATTTAAATATGTAATACCTAACTAGTAAGTGGTGACATGGGTAGAGGGGTTGAATATGAATAAGCATACAACATAGGTGAAGAATATTTTCCAAGACTTTGTGATGCACTTTTTTCTATTAAATAATCAATTGGATTTCACTTAGAGGGATGAATTTTGGTGAGTTCATCAAAGGTGTAATCACATTGTAGAAGGTGGAAAAGTCTAATTTGTAAGCATGCCCATCAAGTACAAACTCTTGAATGAGTTATAACATAGCTCATAGTTATCTTTGTGAAAGAAACATCAAGTGGAAGTTATCATCCACTGTTAGAGGTAATGTATCTTTGGTAGTGGTGAGCCATTGACAAATATTTTTCTGAAGATAAATTAAGTTATAAACATGTTATTGTGCTTGTACTCCAATGAATGTACTTCATAACACCTAGTTCTACCATTGTTTAAGATGTGACATGACTAGTTCCCATGTATCACTAGACTTATAGAGTATTTCATCCATCTCTCAAATATTATGGAATGATTGTATATAGTGGCCTTAGCTTTATTGATCTTATAAAATTCATTTTGTGTTCCTCCCCAATTGGTATTGAGTTTTTTCTTCGAGTCAGGAAACCACTAGGATACTTGAGTTATTTAAACTAAGCTAGCATTCAAAACTAACTAATATTATTTAATAAGTTATAATAAAAAATCAATCTCTACTTTGATGGCTTGGTCCTCCATCTAGATTTGGTAGACCTTATGAATATCCTATCAATCATGTACCAACTACATAAGGAGAAAGGGAAATTATTGGTAGTCTAAAATAACCTAAATCTTGATGACCTATACATAAATCTCACATATGCATTATCAATGTTCATGTTGGCATTGTGAATTTGTTACATAATCATTATAGTATCTAACGTAAACCTTTCCACTTGTTTTTATAATTATGTTATTTTTTGTGTTATTGATTCATGGAATGTAGCTACACTTTATATCTACTTAAACTATGGCAACTTGAAAATACCCAATGATGCCTCGATGGTAGGTGGGGAAAGTGTCAATGTTGTGGTTAACATTGTAGTAGGTGTAGAGAAGGAATAAAAATATATTTATATCAAATGCAAAGTATTACATGGGACATTATATATCCAAAAAGATAATGAAACAACATCCTAAAATATTGGAAGGAACAATAATAAATAAACTTGTAATAGAGTTCATGGGTGAAATGAAATTAATTTTTTTTTGATATGGTTAATTAATCATCATTTATTATATTTTAACATTCTCACACTTAATATATCATATATTGAAATGAACATGAGATATATTCTCTAACTTCATCAAATTTGTCACTTGTAAGTGACTTGGTGAAGACATCTACACATTTTTATTCTATCAAGCAATATTGGAGTTGTATGCTCTATTGTTATACATGTTCTCATATAAAATGAACTTGTACCTCAGTGTGATTTATGTGTTCATGAAATATTGGATTTCAAACAAGTTTTACAACACCCTCATTATCACAACACAAGATGGTAGGTGTCTTCTATGGTACACCAAATCCTTTCAGTATGTGATGTAACAATATCACTTCAGAGATAGATCCTCTTGTATCATGATATTCTACTTTAGTATAAGATCAAGAAAAAAGTTATATTCCTTGCTTCCCTAATAAATAGGACTAGATCCCAAAAATAACACATATCCATAAGTGGATTTTTTGTCATCATTATTTCTTACATGCTCTAAGTCTGAATATCCTATCATGAATAAATTATTGTTCTTATTATAGTCTAATCCAAAGTCCATTATACCCTTGATATATCTCAGTTTCACTTTACCACTTTTTAGCGAGACATCTTCATCTCCTACATGAACTATTAAAGATAACTAGCTACATAACTAATGTTTGACCTAGTATATGTGAATTAAATTAGACTCTTAATAAACTATAGGTAAATAGTTATATCTACTTAGGGTGATGGATATGTATGAGATAAATAAACCCTTATCTCCATAGGTGTATTAATTTGATTACTATCCATCATCATGAATTTTTAGTGTGTTGTCTTGGCATATTTCATCTAGGACATAAGTATGTGATGTTCATTTTGTCATACTTCAAATCTAAGATAATGGTGTAGAATCTTGAGATCAGTCATGTTGAGTGATTGATTAAGATATTTCTTGGTTGTGTTAATCATCTTTACCAAACTACCCATGATTAACAGATCATTGACATATACTAAAACAATCAAAATCTCTCCCCATTATTTATTGATGTAGATATTTAGATAATAGGGACTCCTTTCGAATCCATGTTGAATGAGATGCTCATCAATTTTTATATACTAGGATCAAGGAGATTATTTGAGATCGTATAGAGATTTGATGAGTTTGTATACTTTTCCTTCATTACTATGAGTGATGAAAACTTATGGTTATATCATGTAAACTTCTTCTTATAGATCTCCATTGAGTAATAAAACTTTTACAATCCATTTGGTAGATCTACCATCCAAATTAGGTATCCATAGCAAATATCATTTTGATAGTCTTGATCTTAGACATAGGGTCAAATGTCTCTTCATAATCTATGACTTCCTTTTGTGTATATCCTTTTTCTATGAGTGTATCCTTGTGATTTTCAATACTGCCATCTACTTTGTATTTAGTTTTGAATACCCATTTAAATATAATTAGCTTCTTCCCTAGTGGAAGATCTTTAAGCTGCCATATTTTATGTTTCATTAGTGATAAAAATTCTACATCCATGGCATCCTTCTAAGATTTAAACGATAGGGCTTCCTGAACTATAGAGGGATCAATAGATTCATCAACTATGTTCATTAGAGCCAAATTTAACTCTCTTTGAGTCATGTTATGAGTCTTTGGTCCAGTATAACTTTCTATAACTCTATTTACTTTAACATCTATTAATGTACTTGTATACCATTTAAGAATATTTTGAGTGGTATGTGTAGGTGGTGGAGCTTCACCATTATTCCCATCATTATCATTGTCTTCGTTTAGTTGATTTATATCTTTTACATTCTCTATGGGATTGACTGGTGTACCAATTGATTATGTAGAAGGTGATTATACTTTTGTATTCTTAAAAACTCAACATCCATTCTTATGTATATATAATCAAATAATTCTTTACTATACCCTAATAAGACACATTTTTTTACTTTCACATCAAGTTTATTAATCTCCATTTTATGAATATGCATACTTGCTTTGCATAGAAAAACTCAAAGTTATTTTATAGATGGCTTGTGTCTTGACCTTGTTTTTAGTGATTTTACTCCATCAAGAGTTATAATGGGAAATATCATGATTATAATTTTGACTTATTATTCCCAAATACTTTATAAAATAAGAATAATGTAGCATACATCACACAATTTCCATGATAGTATGATTCCTCCATTTAGAAACAACCATTTATTATGGTTTATGTAAATGTGCTATTTGACAATGAATGCCATTTTCTTGAAAAAATGTTTTGAATTAAATGTTGGTGAATTCTCCTATATGATCTAAGTTGATGGTTTTAATATTATAAATAATATTATTTTAAACAACAGTCATGAATTGTTTTAAAGTTTCAAAGGCTTGTTTCTTTCTATTTAGAAAATAAACACACTTTTTTTGTAAAAATCATCAAGAAAGAGCATGAAATACTTAAACCCAACATGACTAGGTGACATTAGTCAACACATATCAGTATGCACTAGATAATTTTTCCATGGGCTTGATATTTACTTATTTGAAATGGAGCATTAATTATTTGTTTGCTAAGCAATGTTGACATTTATCTATACCATTTTTGAGATATGTCAATCCTTTTATCATGTTATAATGATGGAGTGTGTCGAGATATCTAAAATTGATGTGAAAAAATATTTTGCACCATAATTTTGTTAACTCCATGTCTTTTTCCATAAGTGCTTGATTGGTTTTATACATTAAGTCAATTTAGAACATTTTCCCAACTCCTGAGGATCATCCAATAATTTGAGATATTACAAGCATTGCATCCAAGTCGTAAAGAGATGTTCCCAATACCTAGAACATAATAAGATGAATCATCACCTAAAGAGATATGATTTTTAGGTGAAGTCTCATTCATACTATTAGAACCAATCTTTTGTTCTAGTCATGTGTCAAGTTGCACGTGAGTTGACATACCATATAGATATTTTTGATGTTGATTTGTCATGAGATGTTTTAGTATATAAGAAGTCTACATCTAAAGGAGTTTAATTTTATTTCAGAATGTTACCTTGTTTATTAGATTTATTCTTCCAATGACCTTTATTTTAGTCTTTATGTTTGTGTGGATGATAAGATTCTTTGTGACTCCTAGAACATATGTGACATATGATATTTTTCAAGCATTACATCCAAGTGGTAAAGAGATGTTCCTAATATGTAGAACATGGTAGGATGAATCATCATGCAAAGAGACATGATTTTTTGGTAAATTATCATTTATACTATATAATTAATCTTATATTCTAATTGAGTGTTGAGTTTCACTTGAGTCAACATACAAAATAAAACTTTCCAATTTTGATTCATCATGAGATTGTGTAGTTTATAAGAAGTCTACATCTAAAGGGGCTTCATCTTATTTGGAAATGTTACCTTGTTGATTGGATTTATTATTCCAATGAATTTTAATCATGTCTTTACCTTTTTATATATGAGATGATTGTTAGTTACAAGTTTTCTTATTTCTTGAATATCTCTATGTAAATGAGTTATACCAACATTCCTTAAGGTCATGGAATTTCATTCCACATATAAGATAAATTTTATGTTGTTTATTACTATATGTATTGTGATGATGACTTTGTTTTGGATTAGAAGACCTAATATTCTTTTTACCTTTATGTTAATTAGAGATAAGAACATGTTCTTATAATTCTTATTATTTTTTATGCATAGAATCTTCCTTGAAACATGTTTACCAACTTGGGAAAATATGGTTTATAATCTATGACTATTAAATTATTCATGAATATCTTGTAGGAGGGTGGTAGTGCTCTTAGGATAATAGGTATACTGGATACATCTAAAGCTATCTGACATAATAATTAGAGCGAAGCTCTTAGGGATGAAACACATTGTATAAAATATTTTAATATATTAATAGACATAAATTTGAGCGAATGAAGTTGAATCTATTAATGGATAATTTTTCAATTATTTTTGTCCTCATATACTATTTATAGTTTATCTCAAATATATCTAGTTATTGTGGCCTCACGGATTTAAGGTTGTACCTCATCTAATAACCCTAAAATTATTATCAATTTGCCTTATAGTTTGATTTATCAAACTTACACTACCTATTAATGTCAATGGCATGTCGGGTGAATATTACATTGAAAATAGGCCAAAAAGTTTCAAATTCCATATTTGTCTCAATTTTTGTTTTCCAAGTGACATAGTTATCACCACGTAGAAGCTATAAGTTTGGTAAAATGAATATTGGGCCATTTATAGCCATTATGTTGAATTTTACTAATGGTGACGGATTGGTTCCTTATCATTCTAGATATCAAGGTATCCTTTTTTATATATCATTAGTTCAATAAACCAAATTTTTTTTATAAAATCCCTTATTTTATACCCATCGGTACTTGAAATAAGATCGCTCTTTATTTATATCTAGTGGTATATGAAAGAAGCATAAAAATAGATGAAAGAGAATGATATGTAATACTTAGATATTACTAAAATAGGTTTTAACAATTATCATCACCTACTTAGATGAGTTTATGCATATGTGGGCATAACTTCCCTATATAATTCAAATTTCCACTTGTCATTTTTATGCATTTTGATTGTATGAAATAAGTAAAATAGTGGGAAGGATCAGTGAATGTTTAACATTTTTATACCTAAGGTATAGAGCATATATTTATATATGTCTTTTTGTCTCTATTTTAGTATATGTATTCAATATCTCAAGTGTGATACTTTTACTCATAGACACAAGTCAAAGGCATAACTATCACTAAACACTACGATTGTGCATAAATGCACTATTTTAATTTTTGTTTATTTGTATTTTATTTTAATGATAAAATATTAAAAATATTTAAAAATAAATTATTATAATGAAATGGAAAACATGAAATCCATTTTATTAAAAAAATCCCCCTTTTAAAAATAAATTTGGGATCTTTGGCCTCTTTTGAAACAAAATGAATGAACCACAATTTTTTTTCAAGTTATCTATTAAAGTACGCAATAGAAAAATAAAAGGTCCTATTGAATAAAACTAATGTAGATTAATAGATCTCAACAACTTCAAAATGAAGTTATATCACCCATAACCAACATCTTAATTGTCTTGAATAGGTAAGACTATGATCAACTATAAGTGGATTAAGCACCCTAAATAATGTTTGGTTAGCCAATTTTTATATTGTAATTAAGATGAGACTGAAGTGAAATACTAAGCATTGAGGTATAATGACTAAACATAAGGGTCCATCTCACTAACTTTATTAATAGGTCTTATCACATTGTGAGAGCAGCGAGTGGAGATCTCAAATCTACCACCTAGGTCAACATGATGTAAGCTAAAGGATCCAAATCCTTTACAATAACTCACCTAATTAAGGACTAATCTTTTTCCTTTCCTCATAGATTACCATACCATGATCCTAGGTTCATCTAGGAAACATTACACCTTTATTTATAAAATTATGAAGGACACACACACATAGGATAAAACTACATGTGGAAATAATTCTTAACTAAGAGGATCTACATTATAATTAACTCAATGTGGATAACACCACACACATGAACATCATACTACACAACATATAATCACCATTGTAATAATCAATTACTCTTCATGCTACATGATTATGTATCATGTTGTGGGATCCCCATCTCATGCCCAACCATAGGGATCACATACCTAAATGTGGCTTAATTATGTTTTAGTTGACATACCATGTCATTTAAATAACATAGGCAATCACAACATCCAATTAGCTTATGTAAGTCCATGAAAGAGTTCATTAATTATATAGCCTTAGTTATTATCTTGATCATTCCTTAAGGAAGATTATGAATTAGTATCTCCTTACCAAGGTGGATTAGTTAAGCATATAGCTAAGTTTTAAGCTAAGAGTTTTTCACAACTTATTAAATCTTTATCCCAACTCTGGGATCATTTATTACTTAAATGCACATAAAAGATACCAAGAACTCCAAGACAAGGATAAGGTTTTATTTTAAGCCTTTACTTATTTAATATAACCAATAATAATCCATTCTCATAAAAACATTAATGACACTATATTCAACTTCCATTAACTAATAGTTTCATTATAACTTCTAAATTTATAGACTTTTATAAACATGGCACACATCTAAATCTCTATAACATTATGAATGGTAACATTCATAATCAAATAACAGCCTAAGCCATGGGGAGTCGCACAAGGTTCTCATCATTGGTTACCATGGGGAGCTACACAGGGTGCTCATGAAGGCCACCACGACTGTTGACATATCAACAAAGTTCTTCTGCGAGGAGCCACACAGGGTTCTCATCATCGGCTACCATGGGGAGCTACATAGGGTGCTCACGGAGGTTGCCACGACTATTGACATCATTGTGAGTGCAAAGGTCACATCCATTATAGAAGAAGATGAGGAGCTCAAGGAGCCAGATGTGGAGAGGGATCTCAATGGCCCTCTCTATAGCCTAGGCCCTAAGATCTCTGACTAAGATGAGTAACGCGACAAATTTAAGGATACTTGAGCTGTGGGCTATGTATTTTTATGGTTTGAGGGTGTGGTGGATCACAACCTTTTTCTCGACTTAGCTACGGCCATCTTTATTGTTGGATATGATGGTGTCTCCATCAAATCAAAGTGATAGAGAAACCTAGGGTATTTTGTGGATTTTTAATGTCCTGATCTACTCAGTTCTATTTTATAACATCATTATGGTTTCAGGTCCCTATAAAACCTAGTTTTTTGCTACTCTTTAGTAGGTTTCAAGACTGCTATTCCTGGTGGTTGTTAATGCTTTATCTTTTTTGATTCTATTAAAGGGTTTTGGGGTCCCTTCAAAACCTACTTTTACTATAATCTAAAACATTCATAATAAAATATGTGGGTCTACATGTAAGGGTCATTAATATGGATTAATTAATTAATTAAGCAATAGAAGTAAGGTCATTTACAATGATATTACAACCCATAAACATTCATTTTCAGAATGCAATAATAAACCATATTGCTTGGACCACCAATGGACTTATTTGCATAATATATTTTGCACCACTTATTTTGAGCTAAGGTTATAAACATGATACCATACACTCATAAAAAATCATAATTAAATAACCTCAAGGATTGTGCATTTAAACATAAAATAAGATGAATACTTATTTATAGTTATTGAATTAAGCCCAAGTTTATCTCATTATCGATCATGTCCCAAAATAAGAATATCTCTAATTTCAGTTAACTATAATCAATGCCAATGTGATAACAAATGGTAAGAGCACATACTAAATAGACATTATATGCTATGATAATGTCACCAATAAATTCTCACTACAAAAATTATGTAAAAAAATGCATAACTTCATCAAGAAGATTTACAACATTATGCTATTTCGACACATCATAAGATAACACCATATTACTTCCATGTAATTTCAAGGTTAAAGACACTATAGCTTAGTTATTCAAATAATAACTTTGTTACTATTTTTATCCTACTCAAAATTGACAAGTATACCTCTTACTCATGTACATACAACAATATTAAAGATCAAGAATAACATAATGCATTATAATTACATTATTCATATGGTAAATATAGCCCATAGAAATGCATACCAAAGAAACAATTATAGTTAGTTAAAAATGCAAGATCCAAACTATTAACGTCAAGAATGCCTTCAATGTTGACATCATTGCTAATAATGCTCATATTTCAACTTAAGAATATTAAAAAACTAGATAATGTTACAAGATGAACTATCCCATAAAATGAGTAACAAATACAATCCATCGATTCATCAACATATGTTAATAGCCACGAATAAGAGAAACTACCACATGAAATCCAAGTACAACAATGAAGTAGATGAATTCTACTAGGAGGACACCCTTCATAACTAGTCCTATGAGCCCAAACATCAGTGGCCATTACCACCCAAACCATCAACTTCTAAGAGGGATTTGGAAACTATATACTCAAGTGAGGTAATAAGTATACACATAATACTAAGCTAGCAACAATAGTTACAAAACCATCAACAAGGATAAAAGAATAATGTAGAAAACATAAAACTATAGCAGTCAGCCAAACCATAGCTTGAGTAATGCTCAAGTATGCATCATGTTTTTTTAGAGGATGTTTTAAATCATAACTTAGGGTCTATCATGGCCAATCTAAAAGATGGGAAGATTTCCCAAGGTCTAATTCTCAACCTAAGAGGCTTATCCAAGCATAAAATTATTAATCACAAGGTATCTAGTTCCCAATAAGCATTGGAAAAAATTTAGTAAAAAGAGGAAGGCATAATATCCAATAACAAAATTAAAAGTGTCTTGGCTGTGGGAAATATTCAAAACCAAGTGGGTCAGACAAGGTAAAATTTTGAATAGAATAATTAAGATTAAGGACTCAATAATTTTCAAAAACTTAGTTCTAATGATGAATTAAAACCAAACTAACCTCATGCAGAGAGTTTAATAAATATACCAAAATATTATTTTAATCATGTAATTGGTTAAAATCCAAACCAATTATTTAAAATTGGTCAATAATAAAAATCACTAGTCAATTCAATCTTAAGGGTTTAAGATATTCCCAAGTCAATTTTCCATAATGTAAGAATGCCCAAAAAATTAATAACAAAGCTTGCCCTTAAATTATTAAAATCCTAGGATCATATTATTTTAAAATGGATAAAATTATGTCATAACAATGATTTGACTCAAGGATTTAAACATAACCTACATCATTTCTTCCATTTTTATCATGGATCGACCTTATTTGATATACAACCCTTCTAAAATAGGGTATGCCAAGTAATGAGGATTCTCATGGACATTCATCAATAAAATAAATGAAACAAGATTGATTTAAAACCAATTAATTGAAATCCAAAATAGAACTAGTTTGGGGCTTATTTATAATTTCATTTATGGTAAAAATTTATTTTTTTGATTTTTATTATAAAAAGGGAAATAACATAGTAAAAGAATGATTCCACAAGTTGTAAGTTAATATCAATAATTAATATCAACATTGTCTCCACTTTTGTTAAGATTAAAATTAGTTTGCCTAATTTAAAACCAAAATCACCCTCAATATGAATTCATTCACCAAAGATACTATGACTTTTTAAGCACATTCCTTATATAGTAAATTATGACCAAAAATATGTATTCATTCCAGATTAACAACAATTCCTTAAATTATGATAATCAATAACATAGTTTTAAAAGGGGAAATTGAGATTTTCCTTTTACAGGCATAATACAACTCTTTCTATGGCTTAAGGAAAAATTACCCAATGTATAATATATATATAGATATAAAATTATATGTATGTATGTATGTATGTATATGTATGTGTATATGCATATATATATATATATATATATATATATATATATGTATGTATTTATGTACACACACACACACACACACACACACACACACACACACACACACACACACACACACGTGAAGAGTCCAATATATATATATACAAAAGTTAATGACTACCTTTTCACCACTTACAAATTTTGAGCCATAATTTATCAAATCCTTTTCTTCCCATTATCACCTGTATTTCCATCTTCACCTAGCTTGAGCCCCTTCCTCCAGCTTCATCCCTGACATCCCATTCTCCCCTACTTTCTCCTCTCTCTCTCTCTCTCTCTCTCTCTCTCTCTCTCTCTCTCTCTCTCTCTCTCTCTCTCTCTCTCTCTCTCTTCTCTCTCTCTCTCTCTCTCTCTCTCTCTCTCTCTCTCTCACACACACACACACACACACACACACCTAATACACCCTAAACCTTACATAGACCCCTCTCTAGCATCTCCTTTCTTCTTCCAATCATATCTCCCATCGATGCCCCACACCATCTATGCAATCCCTTATGTGGACCTATCACTCCTCTTGCTAGCAACACTAGCCCAGTGAAAATAAATACTACTTCCTCTTAAAATATAATTTCATCCCCCTTCTGCACTCTATTCCCTACCTTATTTCTATAATTCCATGCTTGGACTACCATCATCATCCTCCCTCTAACTATTCCATGCTCTCCTCCATACCACATCCCTGTTCCATCTTTTTTCCAATTGGTCCATGCTTCTTTTCCTTTGCATAAAATAATACACACACATATAAAATATTATATACAAAAATATCATAAAATAATATAATAATATAAAATAAACCTAATAAAA
The DNA here is from genome assembly GCA_037957365.1 of Torreya grandis. Lineage (NCBI taxonomy): Eukaryota > Viridiplantae > Streptophyta > Pinopsida > Cupressales > Taxaceae > Torreya > Torreya grandis. Next base: position 953,771 of record JARHVA010000730.1, read on the forward strand.
TATAAATATAAATGAGGTAAAATAATGATATAAGGTAACAATAAAGAAATACATATTGAAAAAATAGTTAATAATTTATCAAAACTAGTAAAGTTATAAAATAATACTGATAATCAAATTTATAAAATCAATTAATAATAATAATAATAACCATAAGGTTGTAAAATGATAAAATAATTGAAAATCACTAAGATAATGATAATAGTAATAATAAGTGATAATTAATAGTTAATAATAAAAAATCATTAAAAATAAAAGTGATTACAAGAATCATAATTCAACATGAAGTTCAGGGAAGATAATAACCCATGAAAGAGGATGCTAAGGGTGCTCTCCAAGGTTAGGAGACCCAAATTGGTGAATACAAATCTAACCAACCTAGATTAAGATAACTACTCACTACTCGACCTCAATTATTTATGACACTTAGAAAGGATGACCAAACATGGAGGTAAAACCTCCAACACACAAGGAACTACCAAGAGGGATAGTGTTGCCAAAACTCAATAATTCTAACCAGGGAATAAGAAAAAAACTCAAATGCTCAAAAAGGGTTGAGACCATAAGAAATGAAAATAATAACATAATAAAATATATACAATAGTAGATAAGTGCTATAGAATACATGTTATACCTATCTAAGTAATTATTTGACTTCTCAATCACCCGTGATGTATCTGAGGTGTCCAAACCTAATGTCAAGCCTAGCTCATGACCTGGTGCCTGCACCCACTAATAATACATCAACAATACATGAATGATGTTGATATGAATATAAACCATAATAAATTCAAAACAATCATTAATCATGATTAATAAATCAATATAAACATTTATATCTACAAAGTAAAAGTTAGCCCTGATAACTATGACACTATGTATGCCCTATGAACATAATCAATAGCTATAGAGTCACCAAGTCAATCTACATCAATAAAATATGATATATCAATGACATAAAAATGTAACTAGCTAAAGTAACATATACATAAAATAGGATAAAATGAATCTAATGTAGGTAGTATGCCTAACAAGATATACAAAATCTAATGTGTTTATTAACTACAACATCACATGTCATATTGATTATCCAAGCTACCTAAATCACAACCATCTAAAAAAAAAACCAACATCAACCATTAGTAGTCAAAGTGATATCAAAACATGTTAAGTAGGCTATAGTCTAGTATCCAAAGAGGGACCACAAGGTTGGTTCATGACATCTTCCCCTCATTAAAGAGTAGTCATCCTAGCAACCATCAATAGTCAAGCATAAATTCTCAAAAAGAGTCCAACAAACCAATCACTACTACTACATAATCACCCCACCCATTGTGTGGTGGTAATGTCTCAGTGACATCTCATATGTATTCTTATCTATTGTCATTAGAACAACAACATTATCTAATGTGTTCGGTCATGCAATGGTCTCTTTCCTAATTTTATATATCTCTCATGACATTGAAATGGAAAACGACACTTATACAACACTATCACAACATAAAATTCCACCAAAATATCATAACTTGGATGGAACTTTCTATTTTCATGCCTTAAAAAGGACATCAAAAACTAACAAAATTTGCTATGAATAAGTTAAAATAGATTCACTAAACCCAAAATGTCTACATCAGTCAATAAAATTTCTAGGTAATAACTGATCATTCCACATAGCACCACTAAAAGTGACCATTCCAACCATATTTGAAGGTAGTCACTAGGCATCATGAGCATGCAGTGTCCCAAACATGGTAGCCAACACTTGATTTAATAAATTCTCTAGTAAGGGTACTAACAAAACATCCAAGTAGGAAAACACAACTAATGAAATTTAAGACAAAAATTTATGCCTAAACCAGAATAATAATCTAAATATGTAACTTGATTAGCGTTAATGTCACTTGTGTCAATACACATAGACGTGTAATATAAGGTCAAAAATACTAAGACCATCCAATCCCACTAGATTATAACCATAATATAAATCAAGAGTGAAAATATTCCACTAAAACATTATTCCATAAGCATAATCCCAAGACCATTTATTACAAAGTGTCATATCCCAATGGCAATAATGTTATGGTTACTCCACTATATCATCAATATTTTAGGGGTTCATGTATCATCCCACACCAACCACACTAAACCAAGGAGAATTTGTACTAGGCATCACATGCAACCCAAAGGCTTACAACACGTTCCCCAATACACAAATGAGCTCGTATGATGGTTACATGGATTACAATCCCACCATCTCACTGCACTTACCTCATGACAACATAACATAAATATCCATCTAAGGGCATCACCAAACTTTCATCACTCTATTTAAGAGTCAAGTGGGTACCAAAGATTTTAAACACCACCTAATCAGGGCTTAGTTTTACTCTATTAGAGCATAGAAATATCCATACATACTAGTAATGTTTCTAAATAAAACATAAATATTCATCCTAGAATATCTCCAATAGGTATAACAATACCTTAACCAAAGCATGGTTTCACCTACTATAAGAAAACATATTCATGTATTTCAATAAGTACCACCTTGCCAATTTGAATAAATATCCAAGTCTATAGGAATAGTTAGTGTTTTACAAGGGAAAAATAGTAAAAATTCACATTGGTTGCTATTACCACAACCTCCAAGAGGTGGCTAAAGGAATGTTAAATCCATAAAGTGACCGTTATGCAATAATATCCCATGGCCAACTTGTGGCACACATGGTGCACACTCTGAGTAAATTCGGTGGCTAATTTTACAAAAGGGAAAGTGGATTTTCAATGCACATTATATTCCACCTCCTATCCCGTACCCAGTCAAAATCATTATGGATATACGTTTCTCTACCCTCAACCTCATATGTGCACCAACACTCAATGCTAGAGTAGTGAATGTGGGATCACACAACATAATACAACATTGTACCTTGGAGAACTCAATCCAATAGAAGTTGGTTTCAAAGGGAAAACACATCACATGATAATAATATAACCACTTTACCACATACTACATATGTCAACAACATGAAGTTACATATATTCCATGAGATGTACACATAATATTCATACAAAAATTTAAACCATATATTAAAATAAAGTTCACAAGACATATTTTAAAAAGGGGGAAATCACTTTATGTAAGAAATTTACTCTCAATTACACATTCAACTATTAAAAAAATACCACCATGTTTTCAAAATTCTCATACAACAATGTTGATATCAAGAAGAGAAGCAAAACTCACATGGTTATTACCTACACATAGGGTGTAAAATACATTGATTTACATGATTTGACATAACTAATGAAATGTAAAATTTCACACCATGATAAGTATCAAAACAAGTATGTTAAAGTCCACAAGGCTAACCATATGCAAAAGTATAATAAAGACATAAATTTACCTAATTTAGCAATACCAATGAGAAGTAATAATTACACAACACATGAAAATTGAAACATAAGGAGGATCCATATGAAAATAGGTTACATATAAAGGACTCAGGCATTCAATAATTATGCCAAGATACTTTCATATTACAATGAATAATTCACATATCACTGAAGCACAAAGGTCCTTGACTCTCATTAGATTACCTGATGTCTAGTTGTTATCAAAATGACACCAAATATCCAACATATAAAACATTGAATTAGTCCTAGGTATCTCAAATCATGATTACCTTCTTTCAAGGAATGTTGTGTTCCAGCAAAGCCATACAATCTATCTCTATGAGTTTTTAAATATCTAAAATATTCACACATCATAAATAGATGGATCATTCTAAATGGTAGGAATAAGAGATCCCAAAAAATCTCTAACTTACCCAAGCAAGTCATTCACACTCACTCATTAGACCCTCTAATCTCAAGACGCACTATTGGACCTCCCAAGATATTATACCTTGGCATAATTGGATAGCTTTCCCATACAAACTATCAACTGACAAAAAGGTATTATTTCATGATTCCAATAACAAGTTTACATCATGACTCTTCTGCTTGACTTTATCCAATAAGTCAGAGGCTAAATAGTAATATTCACTTGATGCAAAACATTTTTGGTAAAGGGTGGACTTATCTAAGGTATGGGGTGAATGTTATAATACTACCATGAATATTACCATTTCTATAATCAATAAGTTCAATTTAACTCACAATACACATCTTTATGGATGTAGGGCATATCATATCACAATAAACATCCCATGAGTGTGAAAACATAACTAGGATTTCAATTTAAGCATCCCCATGGATGCATAACTCATCCATAATCAAATAAACATCCCTATGGATATAACCTATTATTGGTCAATAATACAACCTCATGGAAATCAACCTATCCATGGTTAAATAACCATCACTGATGTAAACACATTTATGATCAAAACAACATCATAAATGTCAAATGGGAAATAAACATCCCTACCAACTTATTTATTTCCATACCTTCAGAGTTATGAATCCACATGCTTCTTTATCTAACTCAAAGAGACTAAATACATAAATAAGATGAAGTTCTTAATGTAGCTCAATATACTCACTAATAAGCAGAGATCTGAAGCCTCACTAACTTACCCAAGTAACTCCAAGACCCTTACCTTATGTAACTCTCTAGGTTTGAGCTCAACCCTTGGCCTTCCTAAGGTTAGGATTTTCTAATCATATATTGATGACTCACTCATACAAGTCAATAATAGAAACCAAACATCATTTCCTCATTTTTAAGGTGAAGCATTGATCACTAGTCTTCCATTGACTTGCCCATACAAGTCAACAGTTGACTAGTGATGTTTGCCCCAATTGCAACTGATGTAGGAAGGGTTGACCCCACCAAATCTATAGGTAAGTATCACAAGATCACTTTCAAAAACTTATCAATTTTTTGATACATACAAATACATTCAATAATATAGGAACTTTACACTAGTTTAGGCTTACATAAATAAGGCACTAATTAATTACTACTTAATTCATCAAAGAGGCCAAGTGACTGAAAAAGGGTCACCACTTAGCCTCCTCAATCAATTAAAACATAAATAAGTCTACATAGGGCATATAACTCTAGCCATGATCTAGTAAACATACTAGCATCCAAGGTTTCAACTTAGTCTTAATGAGACAACATAATTATACAAGTCACATTCAACCATCATAAGGATTATGCATATATGCTGGTAAAATGAGCCTCCATGAGGTGATGTACATCTAAACTATGTGTGTCCACAACCAACCAAGTATAATATGCAATCATAATCCCTTGCAAGGGTATGCACAACCATACAAAAGTTCAACTAGCTTTTCAAGTACATGCCAAACGTCATTACAATCTGTCAAAACTCATCTAAAACCACTAAAGCACAAGATCTTATACCAAATGAAATATCCCCAATTTTTTTTGAAGTTTTCTATCAATGTAAGCAATGTAATAATAAAAGGTCCTAGTGTATAAAACTAATGTAATGTAATGCATCTCAATAGCTTCAACATGAAGTTCTAGTACCCACAACCAACATCTCAATTATCTCAAATAGGTAAGGCTATGATCAACCAAAAGGGGGTTAAGCACACTAAATAATGTCTAATTATCCAATTACTATATATCAATCAAGATGAGACTGAAGGACAATACTAAGCAAAGGGGTCTAATGACTGGATATAAGGGTCCATCACACTAACTTTATTAACAAGTCTTATCACATTGTGAGATCAAAAAGTGGATATATCAAATCCACCACCCATTTCAACATGGTGTAATCTAAAGGATCAACATTATGTAATCTAAAGGATCTAAATCCTTTCTATAAAATAACCCAATCGAGGACTACTCATTATCCTATCCTCATAGATCACCATAGCATGATACCAAGGTTCTCTAGGAAACATTACACATTAATTTATACAATGAAAAAGGCCAAACACACACATATGATATATATCCATGTGGAAATAATTGTTAAATAAGATGATCTACAGTATAATTAACTCTAGGTGGATGACACCACACATGTGAGTATCCTACTAACTAGCATATGATGGCCATTGGAAGAATTAATTACTCTTCATGCTACATGATTACTTGGCATGTTATAAGATCCCCATCCCATGTCCAAACATAAGGATAACATACCTAAATGTGGCTTAAATATCCTATAGTTGACCTAACATGTCATTGAAATAACATAGGTATTCATACCATCTAATTAGCTTGCATAAGTCCATGTAAGAGTTCATTAATTAAATAGCCTCAGTTATTAGCTTGATTGTTCCCTAAGGAAGATTATGAGTTATCATCTCCTTACCAAGGTGGATTATTTAATCATATATCTAAGTGTTAAACTTATAGGTTTCCATAACTTATTAAATCCTTATCCCATCTCTAGGATCATTTATTACTTAAATGCACATACAAGGTATACCAAGAATTCCAAGATAAGGACAAGCTTTCATTTTCAGCCCTCACTTATTTAATATAACCAATAATCATCCACTATCATAAAAACATTAATGTCACTATAGTCAACTTACATTAACTAATAGTTGAATTATAACCTTTGAATTTTTAGACTTATAGAAATATGACATACATCCAAATCTTTATAACACTATGAGTGGTAACATACATAATCCAATATGTGGGTCCACGTCGAAGGGTCATTAATCTATCTTATTCAGCATTTAAGAAATAAAGTTAAGCCCACTTACAATGATATTAAAACCCATAAACAATAATTGTGATAATGTAATAATAAACCATATTTCTTGGACCACTAACGAATTTATTTGCATAATCTATTTTCCACCACTTATTTTGACCTATGGTTATAAACATGATACCATAGACTCATAAAACATAATAATGGTATAAAATCAAGGAGTGTGAATTTAAATGTACAACATGTTGAATACTTATTTATAGTTACTGAATTAAGCCCAAGTCTATCTCTTCATTGATCATGTCCCAAAATAAGAATATCTCTCATTTAAATTAACTATCATCATGTTAATGCCATAATAAATGGTAAGACCACATACTAAATAGACATTATATGCTATGATAATGTCACCAATAAATTCTCATTATGAAAATTATGTCAAAGCATGCATAATTTCATCAAGGAGATTTACAACCTTGCACTCTTTTGACACATCATAAGATAATATCACATTATTTCCATGTAATTTCAAGGTTAAAGACACTATAGCTCAGTTGTTCTAATAATAACCTTTTTAATATTTTTAGCCTACTCAAAATCAACAAGTATAAATCTTACTCATGTACATATAATATTATGCAAGATCAATAATAATAGAATGTGTTATAATTACACTGCTTCTCATATGGTAAATATATCCCATACAAATGCATACTAAAGAAATAATTATAGTTGGTTAATTATGTAAGATATAAGCTACTAACATCAATAATGCCTTCAACATCAACATCATAGCCAATAATGTTCATATTTCAACTTAATAATATTGCAAAACTAAATACTGTTACAATATGACCTATCCCATAAAATGAGTAACAATTCCAATCCATCACTCCATCCACATATGTCAATAGGCATGAACAAGAGAAACTGCCACATGAAATCTAAGTGTAAAAATGAAGTAGTTGAATGCTTCTAGGAGGAAACCCTTCATAACCATCTCTATGAGCCCAACCATTTCTAGTCCTTACCACCCCAACCTTTAGCTTAGTGGAGGGATTTAGCAACTAGGTACTCAGGTGAGGTAAGATGTATACACATAAAATTGGTCCACCAAGAAGACATATTAAACCATCAACAAGGACAAAATAATAATGTAGAAAACATAAAACCATAGCACTTGGTGAAACCATAGCATGAGTATGCATTATGTTTTTCTAAAGGATGGTTTACATCATAACACAAGGTCTAGCATGGCTAATATAGAAGATGGGAGGATTTTTTAGGGTCCAATGCTTATCCTAAGAGGCTTATCTAAGTATAAAATAATTAATAACAAGGGATCTAGTTCCCAATAACCATAAAACTCAAATGAGTAAAAAGTGTAAGGCATAATATCAAATAATAGAATTTAAAGTGGCTTGGCTTAACCCTAGACAAGTATGGGAAACATTCCAAATCAAGTGGGCCTGACTAGGTAAAATTTTGAATAGAAGTAAGCTTAAGGACTCAATAATTTACAACAACTCAACTCTAATGATGAATTAAAACAAAACTGATCTCCTATAGAGAGATTATCAATTCAGTCTTAAGGGTTTAAGATACTCCCAAGTTGATTTTACATAATGTAATAATGCCTAGAAAATCAATAATAGATATTTCCCTTAAAATTATAAAAAAATAAGGGTTGTATTATTTTAAAATGAATAAAATTATAATGTCATAAAAATGATCTGACTCAAGGATTTAAACATAATCTAAGCCATTTTTTTCATTTTTACCATAGATCAACTTTATTTGATGCACAACCCTTCCAAAATAGGGTATGGAAAGTAATGAGGATTCTCATGGCCATTCATCAATAGAATAAATGAAACATGATTGATTTAAAACTAGCTAGTTGAAATCCAAAATAAAACATGTTTAGGGCTTAGTTAAAATTTCACTTATTATAAAAAATTATTTTTATGATTTTTATTATAAAAAAGAAAATAGTGCAGTCTAATAATGATTCCACAAGATGTAAGTTGATATGAATAATTAATACCATGGTTGTCTCTACTTGCATTAAGAGTAAAATATGTTTGCCTAATTTACAACCAGAATCACCCTATACTAAATCATGACCCTATACTATGAATTATTGAGCACATTCCTTCTATACTAAACCATGACCAAATATATATATACATTCCATATTAGCAATAATGCACCAAATAATGACAATCAACAACATAGTTTTAAAAGGGGAAACTTATATTTTCCTTTAACAGGCATAATACAACTCTTTCTATGGCTTAAGATAAATTCCCCAAGGTAGAAAATAAGAAATTATATATATATATATATATATATATATATATATATATATATATATATATAAAAGTTAATGACAATCTTTAAACCACTTACTTGTAAAGTTTGGACCATAATTTGTCAAATCCTTTTCTTTTCATTACTATCCACATTTCTATATTCACCCAACTTGATCCCCTTCCTCTAGCTTTATCATTGGCAACCCATTTTACCCTACTTTTTTGTCTCTCTCTCTCTCATGCCTCATACTCCCTACCCCTTATGTCGACCCCTCTCTAGTATATCCTTTCTTTTCCTAGTTAAATCTCCCATCAATGCCCCGTGCCATCCATGAACTCCCTTATATGGACTCATGTCTCCCCTTGATAACAATGCCAACCCAGCCAAAATAAATACTAGTCCCTCTCAAAATTTAAATATATCCCCCTTCTGCACTCTATAGCCTACCTTCCTGCCAGAATGCAATGGTTGGATTGTCATCACCATCTTCCCCTTGACCACACCATGCTCTCCTCCATACCTTATCCCTTTTCCATCCTTTTTTAAACTGGTCCACCCTTCTCTTCCTTTTTATAATACCCAAGCCAAAAATAGTAAAATAATATATATATATAGTACACACACATATATTTATATAAATAGTATATAATATATATTATAGAATAAAATAATAAAATAATAAATGAGTAAAAATAATGATATAAGGTTACAATACAAAATTCTATATTAAAACAATATTTAAAAATTTATGACACTCAGAAAGGATGATCAAATATAGAGGTAAAACCTCCAACACATGAAGAACTAACAAGAGGGATAATGCTTCAAAAACATGATAATCCCAACTAGGGAACAAGAATAAAACTTATATTCTCAAAAAGGGATAAAAACTAAAAGAGAAAAAAATAATAACATAATAAAATATTCATGACAGTGCCTCAGTGCTATAGAATACATGTTATATCTATCAGAGTAATGTTATGATTTCTCAATCACCCATGATATACTCGATATTTCCAAACCCAATACCAACATAGTTCATGGCTTGGTGCTTACACCCATTAATGATACATCAGTAGTACCTAAATGATGTTGATATGAATATAAACCATAATGATTTCAAAACAATCATTAATCATGAGTAATAAATCATTATAAACATCTATATTTAAAAATATTAAGAGTTAGCCTTGATAACCATGACCCTAAGTATGCCATATGAAGATAATCAATAGCTACAAAGTTACCAAGTCAATCTACATTAGTAAAAAATGATATATCAATGACATTTATAAATGTAACTAACTAAAGTAGCATATACATAAAATATGATAAAATGAATCTGGTATAGGCAATGTGCCTAATAGGATATATGTAATCCAATTTAGGTGTCAATTATGACATCATATGTCACATCAACTATTTGAGATACCTATGTCACAACCATCTGAAATCAAAACTTGTATGTAATTGGAAATGCACCTTGTCCATAAATCAATTCTATATCAGAAGGGATAGAGCACATATATAATTGTTAAGTAGGAGCATGACCAATGTGAGGATCCACTAGACCCAATTAGGGGATCACTTGTCACAACACACCATGTGAGATAGGGTTTCAAATATTTTAGTCTAACACGATCACATAACAACCATAAAAGAGTCCTATGATTTAATATTTCACTAATCTAATAACAATAAAAGTAAATATAATCTAGTGCGCACCAAAGCTTGTGGCATAAAGTAGGGGTTAGTAAAGCAAGTCAATTAAAACATGTATAGAGAACTTCAAATAAATTAAGTATGAGTAACACCCTAATACATGTATTATGAATAGTAATATTATTCAAGCCAATACTTATGCTAATTCTATCTACTAAAAGAGAGGAGAACAAAGTTAGAATATACTTACTTGAATGTGAACCCATCAGGACTCAATCTCTCCCTTGGCCAAATGGGATTTTCAAGTGGTTTTTGTGGTTCATAAGGATAAATTTTTTAGGCCAAAGAGAATAAGAACTATCCATAAGAATAGATTATCCAAAAAATAAACCTAAGATAAGTCTCCTCAAGTAGAATGGTGGAAGAGTAAATTGTGAAGAAGCACAAGAAAATATATAAATCTTGATTACATATTCTAATAATGACTAAAATAACCTTATATTTATAGGAGTATCTGACCCTAAAATTGTTTGGGAACTTTAGTTGTGCTAGGTCCAACTGATCAACCTAGCACATTTATGGGTTAACTCACTAGCTCTGTGTTAGGTCGATCATGAGGCTAACCAAAAAAAATAGATAAAAGGTCCATAAATTGTACTAGGTCATCTAGGTCGACCTAGTATGCTAAATAGGTCAAAAGGGTTCTAATCAAATAAATCAATGATAGAAAGAGGAAAAATACTAGAATACTATGCAAGGTAGGAGATATAGCTTAGGGAAAGGTTTTAAGAACTAGTTGGATTAGTAATAATATGATAAAAAGAGATAACAACCTTGAAAAGTACCAAAGTTCTGCCAAGACCTTTCCTAGTGCACCGCTTAGGCCATGCACTCAGAGAGGCTGAGTCTCAATGGGCTCCTACAAGATGCAAAGTGTTGGTATTTGATAAAAGTGTGAAAATATTATGTGTATAAATATTCTTCACTCGAATCTCATCACATGTCACTAAGGCGTAATAGGTGATGGTGCTTTAAGAAAGAACAAAAAGGCACACACAATATTTATGCCAAAAAAAAGTTATAGTATTTTAAAAGCACAAAATAACTAAAGGGAGATGACTGAAAGGAAAACTAATCTAAAAATGAAATAACTAAAAATATAATTCAATTCATACCTTGACTTACTTTTTATTGTGGGATGGTTTTCTATTGTGTTTTTAGTTTTTATTGTGTAGGGAATAGAGACTACCTTTGAAAAACCTGATAATACAAAACTAAAGAGCAAAAACAAACAAATGCAAGAAAAAACAAGATAGATGATGGGATGAGGATGGTATGTACTTAGGAAATTTGGAATACTAGGGTGATAGGTGATATGTTAGACCAAATGACCAAGTCTAAAATAAACAAGAGTAAATTAGGTAACCGAAAATCCAAGGCTACTAAAGACTAAGAAACTCAAACAAGCTATCCTTAAGTAATAAAGACAAACTCACCAAGTCAAACAAAGGATACATTTCAAACAGGATGGAAAAACAAAAACAAAAATAAATGGTAAAAAGAGTAACTAAAAATATAAAATGGTAAAACAACATTGATGAGTGAGTAGTAACAATCTACATCTCAATCATCAATGGAAAAATGATGCATAAAATGGAAAACAACATTTTTGAGTGAGCATTAATAATCCACATGTCACTTAACAATGGAAAAAGTGTACAAACTTAGGTGTCCATAGTAACAAGATAATAAAATCATGATAAATGGTAAAAAGAAGGTAAAGTAAATTTAGTAAATATAAATTGATATAAATAAAATGATCCAAAGTTTCTCAAACATGTTTTGCTTTAAGGATAGCATGTTTTTAAGAGATGAAGAGCAAGGAATTATAAGAAGAGGGAAAATATATTTGGAATCACAATTTGTCTATCAAGGGGGTAAAATGAAATGGGTGGAGGGGATAATGAAGGAAAAACCAAGGTAGATAAAACTCTTTATCAAAGTTAAGACACTAAAATTAGGTTTGTGAAAATAAGAGGACTTTCAACCTTAAGGACTATGAAGAACATCTCTTAGTGGCACAAGTCTTGGGTAAACAAATGGAGTATACAGATCATCCCATTAAGGCTATATGCATGAAAATTAAAATGGACCTACCTCCCCAGAACATGTTCCTTGATCTTTAGGACCCCTTAAAGAGCCATTGGTCTAATATGAAGATTGGTCATGGATAAAGTAGGTATCACCATAGAGTTTTTTGAATTCCCTTATTTCAATCTATTAGCCTACCATACCCCAAACGACTTTAGATCTATGTGAAGTTGACTATAGAGTTTGACATTTGATTGGAGATAGGAGATATGCTTGAAATAATGTATTTTGGTGTGATTTAGACTTTTAAAATATGTATGTTATAGTTTTAATATCATTGCCTTTTGTTTCAAATGTTTTGGCTTTTAACTTTCTTCTGTTGGATTTTTCTATTCCTCCTCCAAATGGATTTAGAAAACCAAACATGGGCACTAAAGATGACTTTCATTTGAAAATTCGAGAGAAGTTGGATAAGAGAGAGAAACTTCAAAGAGCATGGGGTCTAAGAGTCTCATAAATCAAGGTTAAATAAAAGTATTATCTTCACTTTACCCTTGTTTTATCTAATGCAGAGATGAAAGAAATGGGAAATCAAGAGGAATGACACATGAAACAATTTGAATTGCTTAAAATTACAATAAAATGTGACAAAGGGAAAAAAATAGGGATATAATGACAATAAAGTATGATTCCATATCGTAATAAAGAGGGTAGTGGGTGGAAACATGATAACATAAATTATTTACAAATTCCATCTAGCAAAAGAATCAAAAGAAAATGTCTAAGAACAATGATCAAGAACATGAAAAGAATGGTAATTTTATGAGGATGTTCAGGTCCTATCCATGGTCTTATAAATAAACTCATAAAAGAGAGATCCATGAGGGTGATAAAAATCAAGAGAAAAGCAAAAGTGAGGGAGCCTTTGTATAAAGCACCTCACAAAGAAAAACCCAAAGGATGACAAAACAACATTGGAAAGCAACAACGAGAGAAATAATGATAAAACGATGGTGGTTTTGTGAGGGATGTGGGTCCTATACATAGTCTTATAAAGAAACTAACAAAATAAAAAACCAAGGGATGCAAAAAAACAAGAAATGTCAAAAGAGAAAGAAGACTATGGTATACAAAAAAAATAAAAGACCAAAAGGGAGGATTAAAGGTTTGTAAAAAAAGGGAAATTTCTATAGAGGGAGAGATCCATGATTATGTAACCTACAAAAATTATTAGAAAGATATAAATAGAAAACATGACAATAAGGAAATGTTTATGCAAAGTACTTTTTAAGGAATTGAGCATTAGTGGGCTCTTTAAAAACATGGACTTCATTAGTTTGAAGATGATAAGTGCTTGGACTAAGAATGTATTTAACTAAATATGGAACCCAAAATTTTTGGGAATATTTGCCTTCTTTATCATTGGTGTAATATAATTTAAGGACAATATTACCAACATTAAAAGTGCAGACTTTAACATGTTTCTTACATTATCGGGTAATGCAATCCTTGTATTAGAATTTATGTTGTAATTTAAAAAGATGATGTTTATCAAGAAGATCAAGGGCATGAATCTGAGATTCATGTAATTTATCGTCAATAATAATGCCATGAAGAGCTATACGTAGATAAGGAAGATCCACTTCTAATTGAAGGACTGACTCAGAACCATAGACTAATGAAAATGGAGTTACCCTAGTGGCAATACGTATGATAGTCTGATAGGCACAAAGTGTAAGGTAAATATTAATGTGTCAATCCATGTAGGTTTCATGAACTATCTTTTGGATAATTTTATTGGTGGCCTCAACTTGACCATTGCATTGAAAATGATAAGGCATGGAAAACTTGTTATTGATCTTAAATTTGGTTAAAAGTTTGTTAACATGTTTATTTTTGAAATTACCACCATTTTCTAAAATGATGGTATGGGTAATTAAAAAGTGGTAAATAATTTGGTTAATAATAAACTTAGATATGGTAAGACTAGTAAAATTAATAAGGGGTATGGCTTATACCCACTTAGTAAAGTACTTAGTAGTGATGATGATAAAGACATGCCCATCTTGGGAATGAGGAATTTTACCAATGATATCAAATCCCCATGTGGAAAATGGACTAGGAAATTTGATAATTTGAAGCTTGGTAAGAGGTAAATGGATAAGATCATTATGAAGATGATAAGGATTGCACTTTTTATAAAATTTTATTGCATCTTTTTCAAGAGTAGGCCAAAAGTAACCCATATGTAGGAATTTACATGTTTTATCATGTCTTCTATAGTTACCACCAAAAATTCCCCCATGTGCTTGTTCAAGAAGAGGTGGGACCTCATCTTGCATAACACAATAGAGTGAGATACCTTAGGCATTGTCACAATAAAGGATATTATGTTGAAATACATACTTGAAAGCTTGTTTATGAATGCATGTATTTTCATGAGAATATATATCAAGAGGATAAGTTTGATGTTCTAAATATTGAATGATATCTTTATACCAAGGACTTTGTCAAATAATCATAGCCTCAATTTGATAGATATGTAAATTAGGTGTTTGGGTAGAGGATGTAGATTTTTTGATTTGGATAATAAAGGAAGGATTAGAAAGAAATTGATGAGGATGAAATAGAGAAGTTGAAGAGGCAAGAGAATCAAAAATGGAATTTCGGTATCATGAAATAGGATCGATAGTGAAAGAGATAAAGTCTTTAGCAAGAGTGGTTACAATTTAATGATAAGTAATAAGGTTCTCACTTTTACATTGATAATCACCATTAATTGATGATGAATGAGCCGAGAATCTTCTAAAGCATGAATATATTAGATGTTTCTTAGGATAAGATCTTTCTATTTGGTCATATTGTCGGTGACATCAAAGGTAAAATGAAAATTTAAAGGAATTATCTTACCAAGAGGACTAGTGATATCACAACCTACCCTATCTCTTCGAAGGCATTTACCACCATCAAAGTGGAGGTTCCAAGTATCCTCATATAAGTTAACATTAATTTAATTCAGCTCCTAGATAAGTACCTTTTATTTGGTAGTACTAGAGGGAAGAGAAGATTCTTCAAGATTATTGGATTCAAAATCAACAATAAAGGTATGGAAATAATCTTTAAGGGATATATCCTGATTATAACCTTTAATAAAAAGGATATTGGCATTATGAAGGTCATATTGAAGTGGAGAAGTGGATGGAATTATATATATATATATATATATATTGAGTTTCTCAGCGATGACTCACCCTTTAACAACTTCCTGAGTGATAATGCAAAGACTGAATTCCATAAGTAAGACTATCCATTTGCCAATTCTATCTCTAGGAAGAAAGGGTTTGGAGAATAAATAATGAATGAGGTTAGAATAAATTATGATATAATTAGTTTAGTATAGCATATAATGGTGAAGCTTTTCAGCCACAAAATAGATAGCAAGGCAATCACACTCAACTTTGGTATAATGTGTCTCATAATCAATAAGGCCTTAGATAATGTAGTAAATAACATATTCTCTTCCTATATCATTTTGTTGGGTAAGCATTGGTCCAACTAAAATGGTTTTTGAAGATATATAAATAATTAATGGTTTATCATTAGAATGTGGAAGAAGTGTAGGTGGATGAAGTAATGACTCTTTCATATTATAGAAGAATTTTTGGCATGGATCCATCCATTCTAAAGTTATACCTTTCTTCAGAAGGGAATTGATGAAATTAATGTGATAAGCCATTTCAGTGATAAATCATCTAATTTCCCCAAATTTTCCTAAATAAGTATGAATATCAAGAATAGATCAAGGAATGGTCATGTTGATAATAACATTAATTTTGGTTGGGTCAACATCGATACTGCAGAGAGATAATAAGAACCCTAACAATTTTCTAGATGTAATTCTGAAAACACATTTGAAAGGATTAAGTTTAACATTATATTTAATGAGATGGTCAAAGATTATAACAAGATTTAAAATATGGTTCTTACGATGTTTAGATTTATCAATTAGATCATCCACATAAGTTATAACAATTTTGTGGATGAGATCATAAAGATGTGAGTCATTGTGTGTTGGTATGTAGATTAAGCATTGTTAAGGTTGAAGGGAATTTTGACATTACAATAGGTGCCCCATTTCATGGTGAAATTAGTCTTATGTTGGTCTTTAGGAGTGATGTGAATATGATTATATCCTAAGAAACCATCCATAAGAGATAGCATTTTATAACCAACCATGGAATTGATGATGGCATCTATTGATGGTAAAGGAAATTTACCCTTAGCACAAACAAGATTAAGGTTAAAAAAATAATTACAAATGTAGATTACCATAGTGACCTCATTTTTTTTAATAATAATATTAGAAACCCATTCAGAATAGTCCACTAGTTTAATGAATTTAGTATCTAGTAATTTAATGATTTCCTTATGACATAGAGTAGTAACTCTAGGTGGGAATTTGTGTCGATTTTGATGCACTAGATTAGCATCAAGATAAGTGATGATGTTATGAACTATAATACTAAGGTCAATACCAAGCATATCTTGATAGGACCAAGCAAATGCCTTTTAATATTTATTAAAAAATAAGCTAAAGTTGTCATGCTCAGTTGGTGAGAGTTCTCGAGAAAAAATGATTGGTCAAGGAGAATATGGGGTACCATAGTAGATTCAAGTTGTTTCTTTGATAAGCATGGCATTATCATCTTAAAAATGGTAAGGTGCATTAGGTAATGCTGAAATTGGATAAATTTTAGGATCAATGTTACTGACAAAGTTATTGAAGTAAGGAGTTTTATTCTTGAAAATTCCAAGTTTATGATGCTACCGAGGAATTTGAGGTTATAGAGCATGAAGTAACTTTAGAATAGCTTTTTCACTAGGTAAGATAGGAAGAGGACCATAATATTCAACATCTAATTCAAGGTATAAAATTTTATTTCCATGGTGATCATACTCAGAATGAATATGATGGACATCAGTTGCCTTGGAATCTAGTGTAATGTGGGAAGTATATGGAGAGGATGGATCCAAATAAATAGGAGTGTTGATAGATTTGATGATGAGAAAAGAATATAAAGAAATTATAGGATCTATAGGAAGTAGAGAAGATGTAAGAACATCTATAGGTTTGGAAGGCATATGTTGTTCTACCACCCAAGGAGTATTGATAATAGGAGGATTGATGGGAGGTACATGACCCTTGGGATCTAAATCATGATGTGTAGATATGGTATGTACATCCTTATTGATGGCATGAATTTGGGATAAAATATTTTGATATTGTTGGACATCCAAATTTTTAGATTAATCTTTGTTCATGATATAGTTGTCATCATATTTTGGAAAAATTGTACAAGCTTGGGAATTAGGTTGATTTTCAGAAGGTAATAACTAAATGTTGATGAATATATGAGGGGAAATGGTGAGAGGATCTTCAAATAATTTAGCCACTCAAAAATAATTACAAGTGAAGGAATATTCATGTAAATATGGCTCCTAACCATTACATGGAGGGGGAAAGTTAGTAATCTCATCCTTGATAGGAATAATATGATCTTGTGGTAAAAGATAAGGATAAATCCAATCCATAATATATGGGGGTAGCTTCTTAGTATTACAAGAGTGTTGTAACTCATTGGGCTCATCATCATTAGAATCTATAAGAGTAACTTCAAGATTAGGATTCATGTTGATGAACTCAAGTAAAGGAGCACTTTTGATTTTATAAATTATAGGTATTTGATAATGAGGCTTAGAATTGGGAAGTTGGATGCTCCATGGGTTGGGATCAGCTTCATGTTTGTAATGTTTTTCATTATGTAAATATTTAATACACTACCTACTAGAAGATGTGATGGCCCTCATCTAATGATTCCATGGATGACTAAGAATAATGTTATACGATAAAGGAAGATAAAGGACCGTAGGCTTTATTTTGATAGTCTTAGGTCCAATGGTTAATGGAATCCAAATGCAACCAAGCAACTTTTGATTAGTCTTGTCAAAGCCATGACAAGTAAGATGGGTTTGTTTAAGATGATTTGTGTGATAACCAAGTTGTTGAGTGAGCCATAAGGATGTGACATTAATACCATAACCTTCATCAACTAGAAATTTTTGGATAAGGGTGGTATTAATGGCTACTTTGATAAAGAGAGGTAGGTCATTAGCGCAAAAAAATAATTTCATCATTGATCATGTCCTCTTCAAGAAATTTAATTGAGGCTTGGAATAAGGACACATAGTCTCAATGTTAATGACATTAATTGGTTGAGAATCAATAGAATGTTGTTATTCATTGATGGGAGATGGATCTTTAATTTATTGAAGTTGTTTCATAATAAATTTATGATGATAAGGTGAAGTGGGAATAAACTCCATAAGAGGAATTATACAAGGCATAGAACTGATTTCTTTAAGAAAATACCAATGTGATTTAGAATAAATATCATGAAGTTTATAAGTAAGATTACATTTAGGAGGTATATATGTGGTGGGAGAATTATAAGGAAGAATTTATTCTTCAAGTACTTTTGAATGATCCTAAGTAGTAGTGGTATATTTAATCAATTATTATTATAAAGATGGTTTCTTAGGCTTGCTAACAAGATCTTCATGAGTTAATTTATGATGATAATTACACATATTAGTGTTGACATATTGATATTTGCTATAGTATAGGTCATTATCAACATTGATGTCATAAACATCCTTGACATTTGATTGATTATTGTTTGAAGAATATTTTGGACTATTAGAAGTAAAAGCTTTAAAGTTTTGTCATTTTTGAGATGAAACACCATACTCTTGATGATGAAGTTTTATCATAGCCTCATGGTTGAATGAGACACCAAGCATATAAGAAATGGCACACTTATTGAGACCTCTACAAGATTCGTGAAAAAAATCCCAATATCGGCATGGAACCAATATAATGGATTGGGTTCATACCACTTAGGAGGAGTATTGGGATAAATCAAAGGTTTTGAGGGTGGTAAAAATTGATGAGTTTGTTGAAATGATAAAAAGAGGTGTATGAAATGGCAAAGGAACATCAAATTTTGAGGGTGGTAAAAATTGATGAGTTTGTTGAAATGATAAAAAGAGGTGTATGAAATGGCAAAGGAACATCAAATTTGGAAACTCTAGGTTTGGTTTAAGAAGTATTACTAGTGATAGTATTGGATGTTTAAAAATATCCTTTAAGAGGTTTATGATTGGGTTTGAATTGATTCATAAAAAATTATTGATGCTTAAATTGGTCAAAATCTTCATTAAAAGTTTGAGGAGCAAAGGTTCAAACCTTATATTGAAGAGTTAGAGTCAAAGTGGTAATAAAGAGTTTTAATAAATTATCATCGGTCATATTATGTTCAGATTTATGAGCTAAGGATTTCCATATTTAAAAAAAGTCATGAGTATATTCATTAGGATATTTTTTAGCATTTATGAAGTGACTAAGACAATGTTCAAGAAGGTCATTGTGTTGAAACTCTTTAACAAAAGGATTAACCAAATCTTCAAGTTGGTAAATAGAATGGTGAGGAAGTTGATTATACCATTCTAATACATCATCAGTGAAGGTTTTGACTAATAAATTAGTTGTGGAAAATGTATTATTTTGGATCCATTCTTTGTAAAGGTTTCCAAAGTATTTGAGGAATGAAGCAAGGTCTTTAGTCCCATCATATTTCATAGTTGGAGTTATGTTACCAATATCAATGGATATAATGAAGGGAGCTAAAGGCCCATTTTTAATGGCCTGAATCATCTTCTTATTAATTATGGGTTGAGGAATACCATTACCTGAGGCATCCCTAAGAGGTGGAGGAATATAATTAGGATTAGCTTATTGATGAATAGTTGGAAATTGATTAGCCACATTGATTAAGTGTTGTTGAAGTTGCATCATTTAGTTGGTATTATATTTTTGTATATTGTTAATTTGTATAATGAATTGAGCTAAGAGTTGGTTTGCATCAAGAGGTCAGTTAGTATTGGCTGGATCATTCCACAAATTAATTTTATTGGGAGGATTATTAGAAGGAGATTTCTTAGTGGGATTATTAAAGAGATTTATATCAATCACTCCCATAATGGTTTGGAGAGTTTCAGAAGTATCTTGATAAGTATGGGAAGGATTATATCCATTAACATCATCTTGAGGTGTTATTTTCACCATATTATAATGCATAGATGAAGGAGAAGAAGAAGTACCCCAAGAGTGATGGTTCTCTTGAGAGGAAAAGAGATGGAGGAATAAACATCCCATATAATATCTAAATGGATTTAGGTTGTCCAAACATATTCTGATAGGAGACCTCATTCTGACTGAATAAAGATGAATAAGATGAAAAACTATAGAAATGAAAAATTAGATTGAAAACTAGAAAAAGTAGGAAATAGAACTAGGTCGACTAGATCAACCTAGTATAGGAAATAGGGCTTGCAGATATACTAAGTCAACTAAGTCAATTTAGTGTAGTACATAGAAGCCATAAAAAGTATAAGGTCAACCTATTACAGTGAATAGGGAAGAGGAAAATATGGATAATAAATTTGAAAATGAAATAAGATAATTTGTAGCTAATTTAAGACATTAAGTTCAAAAAGGAAACACACAATCAATTGAATTGATGTTGACTATTCTAGTTGATGTACACATAAACCAAAATATTATACTAATGCTAGTTAATGAAATATTTTATACAAACAATTTATTAAATAAATATCAAATATTTTTAAATTAATTATATCTACTTGGTCATCCTATAAAGTTAATTAGATTGTTGAGAATGATTTTAAGTGTAAAGGGAGATTGACTATAACCAAAGTACCATATAACAATCTAAGGTTAGTTTTGGGTAAGTATAAGATGAAAGGGACTATAGTGGTAGTGATAAAATATTGGTATTAGGGCATACCAACTCAATTCATACATTTAACCAATAAGGGTAATGCATGCTTAGCCAAAATATATCATTAACCATGTTTTATACTTGACCAAAGCATCAAGTCAGCTTCCCCCTTGGTGATGAAATCTAGGCAAGTTAGCCTAAGTAGTCAAATGTTTGTTGATGTTTATGTGGATTGACCGTATGTGCAAAATAATATAAATAGTGCAACTAAATGATTAATTGAAAACCACCTAATTAGACTATGTGAGATATTATAATCATGCAAACGACTAAAATGAAAGATGTGATTAACATATAAGGTTCATTCCAACATTGAAAAAAGGTATAGTTGAGAAAATAAATGGAAAATAATATAAAATAGGGTTGATAGGTTAAAACTTATATTATGGAATCAAAGTTTGAAAATGAACTATGTCAGTCAGGTTGACCTAGTTATTTCAAAACACACAAAACACCAAACTAGGTCCATAAGGTTGACCTAGTTAATTATATAGGGGTAGTTTTAAAGATTATAAATTATGAAAGGAAAGTCCATAAATAAAAAGATATAGAGAAGTAAAAACTCACCTGAGTGGTTTAGAGATGAAAATAGAGAACATAGATAATTAATAACCTTAGAGAAAACTGCCAAAATTTTGTAAATTGGGATGAGTTGGTCAACCAAGTAATATAAAAACCTACTGAAAAAGTTTTGAAAATGCACTAAGTCAACCTAGTTATCTAAACTAGTGAAAAATATATTGGGTCAATCTAGTTATCTAAATAGAGTTATACATGTTTTGAAACCTATAATAGGTCAAGTTGGTTGAGCTAATTACATGTTCCTACAAACCTACACATAGAGATAAATAAACTAGATCGACAGGGTCAATCTAATATAGTAAAAATAAGATAAAAATAATGATGAATAGTAATGAAATAAGGGACAAAAATCCTATAAGGATTTGATTCATGTCAACTTCACTAGAATATATGTAATAAAAAATTCATCATGTCTATAAATCAATCTTGGATCGGATGGGATAGAGCATGCCTTCACTTCTTATTAGGGCATATAATTGTTAAGCAGGAGCATGACTAATGTCAAGATCCACTAGACCTGATTAGGTGATGAGTTATAAAAACACGCTCTGTGAGATTGGATTCTAGAGACTATAATCTAACACAGTCACATAACAACCCTAAAATATTCTTATGATTTAATATTTCACTAATCTATTAACAAGAAAACTAAATCTAATCTAGTGCACACCAAAGCTTATGGCACAAAGTGGGGGTTAGTAAAGCAAAGTAATCAAAACATGTATGGGTAAAATCAAATAAATTAATTATGAGTAACACCCTAAAATATGTATTATGAATAGTAATATTATTTGAGCCAACACTTATGTTACTTTTATCTACTAAAAGAGAGGAGAACAAAGTTAGAACATACTTACCTGAATATGAACCCATCAAGACTCAATCTCTCCCTTGGCGAAAGGGGCTCAAAAAAGGTTATTGTGGTTCATAAAGATCAATTTTTTAGGCCAAATCATCCAAGACCTATCCATAATACTAGATTCTCCAAAATAAGAAACCTAAGTTTAGTCTCAAGTAGAATGGTGGAAGAGCATATTGTGAAGAAGCACGACTAAATAAATAGCTCTTGATTACATATTATAATAATGATCAAAATGAACTTATATTTATAGGAGTATCTTACCCTAATTTTCTTTTAGAATGTTAGTTATGCTAGGTTGACCCGATCAACCTATCACTTTTATAGGCTGACTAACTAGGTTTGTGCTAGGTCGATTGGGAGTCTAACAAACAAAAAGAGAAAAGGTTTGTAAATTGTACTAGGTCAACTAGGTCAAACTAGTATGTTGAATAGGTCAAAAGGTGCCAAGAAAGGAAATGAATGATATAAAGAGCAAAAATACTAGAATAATTTGAAAGGGAGGAAAAATAGCTTAGGTAAAGGTTTTAGGATCTAGTTGGATTGGTAATAATATGGAGAAAAAGGACAACAATCTTGTGAAGCACCAAAGGTCTTCCTAACCCTTTCTTAGTGCACCCCTTAGGGCATGCAGTTATATAGATTGAGTCTTGATGGGTTATTATAAGATGTAAAGCATCAGTATTTGATAAAAGTGTGAAAATATTATGTATACAAAACTAACATAAATCATTAATAGTCAAAGTGATATCAAAACATGCTAAGCAGGTTGTGGTCTATTATCCTAAAAGGGGCCACAAGGTTGGATTTTGACAAAAAAATTATCTCTTTTGTAGCTAAATTTAGTTAGTTATAACTAATTTCAGTATAATAGGTAACTATAGTTGGATGGATAATTTTTTTGTTTTATTACAAAAAATTATTTTGGAGGATTTGAACCTCCCACCTACTATTTATCAAAAATACTTCTCACCAACCTAGTTAAGCATTCTGTAAAGCTCACAAAGGATAAAACTTGTATTTTAATCCTTAAAAAACTACAAATAGTACCTAAGAAAGGTGTTGAGAAGAAGCTTCCAAATGACCACAAAGCCTACTTTAGGGATATATTTCACACATTCACATGAAATATTGGACATTATGATGTGTCCCCCAACCATCACATTTCAATTTTTTATAAAATGAGTTCTCCAATCAAAATGAAACTGTATAGGTATGCAAAATCTTAGGATAATTTTCAAACTATCTATTTCATTGATCCAAACCATTTTATGGAATCATAAAAAATTATTAAAACTTATATTATTTGAAATATGTAATTTTAATCTAACCAAAAGTGTTTTCATATTTCAAAAAATTATTTTGTATGACCAGTAACAATAAAAAATTGTACAACTATAGGGGGTTGTGAAAATAAATAGTTTACAAGTTTGGCCTTTAAATAATTGTATGACCTGCTCCCAATTAGATTTTTAAAATGGGATATGATAGATAAAATTTATGGATAATTTGGGTAAACTCAAATGTGTTCATACCAACATGAGAACCAAGAATTTTTATTGAAAATTCTAGTTCTCAAAAGTCAATACTTTTTCATTGTTGGTGGCAACTCAAAGACCAAGAATTCTAGCCAATTAAATTATTCATTGAGATGAATGATGCAGTTGGAAATGTAAAAGAACTCCTTGATATCATGTTTGGTGTTCTTGGTAATTTTACAATATCGATGTGTAATGCAAGTTGTGAATTCTCATACTTGTTCATCTACAATATCTGTAAGTGGGATTCCCTTATAACTCCTAGCATAGTCTTCACAAACTTATGGAAAAATTTGTGGTGATTTAAATTTATAATATTTTAATAAATTATCATGAGATAGAAAATACATGGCCTAAAACATCTCAACTTCATTAATTTAGATAATAATATCCTTAGAGAGATAGATCTTACCCTCATCATATAAGCCTATAAATAATTACATAATCCCATTGAGATCATTAAAAGTTGGTAGTCAAATTAGGTGCTTGATATATGTAGATGGAAATAAATGTGGTTATTTCAAATGGATTTTATGTATGACTTGGACATCATATATAATGAATAACTTTTTCTCGATGACTTTGAATAATTCTAAAGCATGTAGGTCTAAAAACATAATTTATCATAGAGCCAACCCAATGGAAAAATATTCCTTTTGAGAATATGTGAGAGTTTTGAGGGACTAGGCACTATACCTTATTTAATTCTATAATGATGAAAAATGTAACAAAATCACTATCTTCACTCAAGGATATGGAAAACAAATGTAGAGATGGTCGATATCTTAATATGCACTAAGAGTAAAATTCTCATGTTGTGTATTCAACCTAAGTTTTATATCTTCCAAATATATATTATACCTTCATTAACTTTAAATTTTCTATATTGTCATTAAATATTTCCCATGCATGTATCAAATGGGAAGAATCATCTCCAAATGATGTGTCAAATTTGTATAGCTAGCCTAGCTATTTGGTAGCAGATTAAATATAAGAGTTATCCCATCACCATATCTTCATTATCTTGTACTTAATTATTGAATATATGATGCTTATTAATGATTTATTCTTGGATATTTATAAATATATTCACCTCATTTATCATTAATGATCATATTTTATGGTTATTATCAATCTCTACTTGAGATCCTACCACCCTATGTTTCTTAGACTTAATTGAATTCATACACTATCCATTTGAAGTTAGTATACATTATCACATTTGATAAAATTTATTTTTATTTAACTCTACTAAAAATATAAAAGAGTGTATTATAACCTATTACCACCAAAAAAAAAAAAAAACTACACTCTAACAATATATCTAAAAGAAATCTTAAGCTACATATTATGACTCCAAACCCTATCATACTTTATAGAGATAAATTATTAGCTATAGTGTTTGACCCTACTAACATTCACCTACAATATTAAAATGGTTCCTTTTAAATCCCTTAATACTAACATTCATATATGTGATAAATAATTTATAATATATGGACCTTTCCATCTAATGTTGATCTTGCCTAAGAAGGCTCTAAATTGCCTATCATAAAGTAATACCTATTGATCCACTTGTAACTCTTTCATGCATGAGTTTTTGTCATGCTAGGCTTTATGGAGATTATGCACCTCTTGTGTCCAATATATTTGTGTATAGCTTCATCCATATGATTTAGCTCCAGTAACCTATTTGTCAATGATTCTTGATCACTCATGTGCATAATGATTATGATTCATAAACTAGGTACTACATACTCCATAGGCATGACTGCTTCCAAACCATATACCAATTAAAATGTATTGAACCTTATTACATGATTATAATATGTGAGATACTCCCATATAATATTATAAATTTGGTCCTCCTAGTCATCCCTTTAGACATCAGATATTTTAGTAAGCATCTTACCCAACACCTTATTCATAGCTTTAGCTTTGCCATTATCCTGGGGGTGATATGTTATAATTTTTTGGCATGAAATAAAAGTTCATCTTGGAGAATATTTATAATTTTATTCTATAAATGGTTTCCTATATAACTCACTAGTTTTATAGGACAATAAACCTAGTAATGATATGATTATACAATAACATTGATGCATCCATACCATTGTAACTAGGCATCATAATAGCTTCGACCCACTTCATAAAATAGTTTATCATAGTAATAATATATTCCTCATTCTATGTTTAATGGGTAGAATAATGGGCCCAAAAATATTAATTACCCATTGCTCAAAGGGTTGTTGTGCTAACATCAATTGTAGAGGTATTGCATATATTTGGTTTAGCTTGCCCATCCACTGACATACAATGAACTTTTACACAACTATATGGACATATTGAAATATATATAGATGTCAAATGACACTTTTTAAAATATTCCTCATATTTGAGTCTCATAGAAAGTGAACCCTTGTGATCCCTTAATGTGCCTCCTTAAGTAATTGTGGCTTTTCATACTCTAGAGAAATTATGTTAAACACTTCATCCTTACCTAGATAATAAATAAATACATTAATAATACTATATGGCAAGGATATAGTAATGAGTTGCTTCTTATCCTTTTATAGATAATGTTTTAGAAATATCCCTTGTTCAAAAAAGTTTACAATATCTTTTAAATGTTCTAGGATAAAAGATAAACTAAACAAATATTCATTTAGAGACCCAAAATAAGGTGCCATATTGATAAAGACTCCCAACTAATCTTCTATATTGATGTTTATTATATGTATCATATTCAGTTATTGAACAACTAATATGTATGATTTTTTTGGGATTGAGGAGAACACCTAAGATTTTAATGTGTATTATGTCCCCATTCATTCTAGTGATGAATTAACCTTAGATGTATCCTCATCCTTTTACTCTTCTTCTGATATCTTGATTTGTGTGATGAATTCCCTTACTTGTGCATGAACTATGAGGTTTGTCTCTATCAATGCTAATGATTGTATATTATTATTCTATGTTCATATAAACCACATGAAACTTCAAAAAGTACTACCTTTTATGCCTTGATATATTTATGGTGAATCTATTTTTTGAATGGTCCTTGAAAATATTAATCTTACTAATTTTTATTGTAATTGATATGATCCTACAAAAAATTAGGCTTGAGGGATGTGTTCTCCCAAGGTGAATTATTTGTACCTCTAACAACATATTTCTCAGATGTTGAACTTGTGTTATGTATGTAACTATATGTCAATCATGTTTCTCCTCCATCAAATACTCTTATGTAGGTCTATGAAATCTTAACTACCTAATCTACTTCTACATTATTTTATTCCTCTTCTTCTCTCACTTAGTCCTCCTCATCATCTTGTTCTCTATCCATAATAATCATGGGGATCCTTAATCCTCCTCTCATATCCTATATCTTCTTCCCTTCTATCTTTCTCGATCTTATTTTGTATGCTACTATAACTCATTCTCCTATTTATAATTATTTAGGTCTCATTATATTTATTTCACTATTTCTATTTCCATAGCTCTCTTTCTAACTTTAGAGTCTTACTATATTTTTTATCCTCTTAGTTATCCATTCTAGACTTAGGTCCAAACTATAATTTTGTATTATCTCAACATTCAGTCTTCTATCACACACATCCTCATGACACCCTAAGTGACTACTCCATTCGAAGTAAAAAAGGAACCATGGCCTTCTATATAGCCAACATCTTGATAAAAAAAATGGATTTTTTACAAAAAATTTCCTTTGATCCCTCTATAAATAAATACTTTACTTATTCAAATGTTATATACCCTTATACTATGAAATTAGTTATGTATCCATCAATGGTAGAAGTTATCTAGTGATCAATCACATGATTCCAAAAATTGTCTAGGTTTTACATACACTCTATCTTCTCTTAAATCCATTCGATAAAATTTGTATCTCTAAATAAAAAATAGTTATATTTCAATCGGGCCAACTAAGTACCTAATAGTCTAGCTAGTTTGTACCAGAAGACTTTAGAAGTCTCATCATATATATGTTCTTTTACTATTTATCTCATGGTAAATAATATAATTTGTGCTTCATCATCTATGAATTTATGAATCTTATATTCTATCTAACTTTCCACTTCTATTTTATTGGGTAACTATCACATCTCCTTATCTAATGATGTTCCATGTTCACTACATCATTGTTAGAAGAGGTGTCTAATGTTTCATCATAACATGTTACTTAAATGGATAACTATGTGAATCAAACTATGAAATATAATAGAACACAAATAATAAAATAAATATATCATTTCATTAAGAAAATGTAGATTATTAACTTAAGAAATTACTATAATCACACATATTAAGCTTAATTATGTATGACAAATAATATTTTTAACATAAATATGAAAAGAAGCCATTCAAATTCATCCAAATATGTAAGTAAATAGACACCATAGAGGAAAACCATGATAAAATTAGTTTAATATCTCTAATACTAAAACTATCATAGCATATAATAATATTTATTGATCAATCTCCATAGAATAATGAACTATCTATTCATTACAATAATTCCAACCCCTCTCTTACACTCAGGAAAAACATATATAAAATTTAATTTGGAGTTTTTATAACTTCATTGAGATAATATTATTGTAAATATGCTTTAAATTAAATTATAATAACCATGTAATAATAAATCCAACATTATATCTATTTTTCACCTATCTAAACATGTAGTTTTGTGTTCATATTTACTTGATAATAGCTTTTTGTTCATAAGGAACTTTAATGGATCTTTTTTCATTATATAATGAACCTCATTATTTAGTAGATAATTTCATATCTTTTGGGTATATAAAACGAAGTTTATACATAATTTTTCCATTGTCATGATCTACCAACTAAAAATTGATGTAACATATTGTAGGCTCTATGTGATCATCATCATATTGTGCTAATAGAATATACGGAAGTAATGATCTATCTATAATAGGTGGAATGATTAGTGGTGGGATTGATAAATATTATTTTATTTTATCAAAAAAAAATTTACAAACACCATCCCATATAAAATTTTCATCCTTTTTTAGCAAACACATCAAAGCAATTATTTTATCAACCAACTATGCAATGGAGTGCCTAATATCTTAAATTCTACCATGTATAAATTTTAACTGATTTAGATTGGTTTTGGTGGAATTTTAAAAATGGATTTTACTTTTTTGGATCAACCTTAATGTCTCACTAATAAATAATGCACCCAAGGAATTTTTCTGAAGATACTCTAGAAACACATTTTTGGGATTTAATTGAATAATGTATTTTCATAAGTGTTCAAATATTTGTCATAAATTAGTAGCATTGTCTTGGTGATTTTTTTATTTTAAAATTAAATCATCAACATAATCCTCAATATCTTTTTGAATGAAATCATGAAAAATATGAGTCATGTACCTTTGGTATGTGGCTCCTACCATTTTAGTCCAAAAGGCATGCCCTTAAAAGAAAATGTGCCTTAAGGTATACTAAATGTTGTCTTTTATTGATCTACAGGGTTAATTTTAATTTGGTTATATCTATAAAACCCATTCATAAATAAAAATGTCTCATATCCAATTTTAGAATCAACAATCATGTTGATATTAGGTAATAGAAAATCATTTTTTAGACAATCCTTATTTAAATCATGGTAATAAATACAATAGTGAATATTACCATTAGGTTTTGTAATAGGTAAAATATTGGACACCTGGTCAGAATGTGTAATATCTCTTATAAATCATATGTCTAAGAGTTTCTAAATTTCATCTTTTACTAATTATTCCACTTTAGGATTCATATTACAATTCTTTTGTTTAACATGATTTGAATAAGGGTATAATAATATATTATGCATTGCCACTTATTTGAATAATACCAAGAAATAAAATTGATAAAATCATGAAGGAATTGCCAATAGTATTTTCCTTCATCATCTTAAATCATTTTAGAAAGTAAAACCAATCGAGGGTCTTTATCTATTCCATAGTTATATTTGATAATTTCCTCATTTAAAAATGTAGATGTGTATGTAATAAATGGTGAAGTAAGAATAGTGTTCAATTTATCATGTTGGGAATTGATATCATTTCTCTCACCAAATTAAGCATGATTAGAGGTGGCATGAAGAAACATATTATTATGATATAAGGAAGTGAAATCCTCATATGCCCCTAAGTATGATAATAATGATCCATCATTAGAGAACTCATCCAATGTCAAAATTTATAGGGAATCAATATCATTGATCATATGAGGGTTTACCAATTGGGGATCAATTTTATAAGTATGCATACATTCTATCTTGGCCTTTTGAAAACAAGTTAAATTATAAGAATTATGTTTATGAATTCTAACATTTTGTGAAAACCTCATGCCTTGATGGTTTATATTATTTGTAAATTAGATAGGCTCAATTATGCCTTTCTTATTTTTAACTAACCCTTATCAATTTTACCCCTATTTGAGTAAATATTGAGAACCAAAATCAATATTATATGATTGTGGTGTTAGATTATCCATTTACTATACCATTGCAAAATGTTTAGAGGGATTAATATCCAATAAACAAGTGTAAATAAGACCCTATTGAAAAAAAATTAATCATGTATAAAAATTAAATGGAAATCCATCTCATATATCCAAGGCCATCCTAAAATAATATTATAGTTAAAATCATTTGGCATAATATGTCAGAATGTAGGTAATGTACAAAGACCCATGGCAATAATTAATGTCATTTATCTAAATAATTGACATGAAATATTATCAAAATCCCTTAATAATAATATTATATTATTCAAAATTTAAAGGTCTGATGTTAATTAAGTAAAGATAAGCTATGTTGAAAATGTTGAGCCTTGAGCCATTGTCCACAATAACTCATTTTACTATTTTATTACAAACATAATCTTCGATGTAGAGTGCAAGAAACTATTTATATTATGTTGAGATGATAAATACTTATTTTCAAAGTAGATATTATTCTTAGTCCATTTAATGGAGTTTAAAATAGAATCCACATATGGTGTGTCCACATTACAAGGTAGTATGGTCATATGCAATACATCTAAAATGACATCCTTGTAATGTGATTAATGATGTAGCATGTCCAAGAGTTGAAATTTTAGTAGTAATATATAGGGATTAGGTAGTAACATGGCATAGGTAAAATGGTTTTTTCATACACACCCTTTGTTGATTTCTACTAATAGGTAAAATATCATTGTAAACATTAGAACAATAAGGGGTATGCCAAAATGTAGTGGATTTTCAATAAGTAGATTTTAAACCCCTTATAAATTGAATTGATTTAACAATGCATGAATCATAACAAGTATCAACCTTAATAAGGTATTTAAACATGAAATAGTTAATATATATATCCATAATAAAAATAATTTTAGTAAAATAAACGTTGATTCTTTGTAAATTTTAAATTTTCTTTAAAAAAAATAGAAATTAAAATTTTATTCAAAAACCAAGAAAGATAAGACCCTAAACCACTTAAGGTTTTGATATCAAAGGTCAAATTCACCAATTTTTTAACCCTAAATTGTATAAGGATCATATTGGAATAGACATGGTTAAGAATATAGAAAAAAAAATAAGCACGAGGGTGATAAACAGATCTATAAAAGGATAATTAATTACAAAATTTAGATAGAACATATAATAAATTTATTATTATAAGATATGTTAAAATGGAAAGTAAATCTATGGTGTATATATATATATATATATATATATATATATTATACTTAGCTATTTTTTATGTTAATACATATTTGGATTTGGAATAGGTAATAAGTATACTATAAATAGTCACCAAATTCTAGGTTAAGTGCCTTTGTTGTTGTGGACACTTGCATCAGGCTCAAAAAGTTGTATCAATACTAGTGTTTAAGTAATATAAAAGTATCATATATATAATATATATTAGAATAGGATATTACCACTTATATACTTTAATATTTTTTATCACTTTCACTCTATTGCATTTAAATTTGGGTCATGGATTGTTGATTATTATCAAATAACAAAACCCTAGTTTCTCATCATCATAATGGTTATGGTAAATAATGGGTTAGTGTGAACATGGTGTTGAGATGAAAAAAATACCCCTATATCAATGAGAAATACCTACATATATAATACTCTTAATATGGCCATAGACTTATCTAGTTCTCTCTTATATGTTGGCTTGTGTGTGATTCATATAATGTGTGATAAACAAGTACAACAATGACCTAACATGTGACTTGAAAAATATATCTCATGAGCTGATTCTTTAGTAATTAAGACCTATTTATGTGTTATACATATGAATGATATTTAAATAATATAAATATAGAATTTTTTATGTATTTAATGCTTCATACAATGGTTTTGACAAGTTACCTTGGTTTGTGCTAGGTGAGGAATGAATGAGGTTTGAACTTGTATTTATGCCAATCGATTTGGAGAACATCTCACATTAAATAAATTATGTTAACCATTAGGATACATTTCATCTAAAAATTATATGAATTTAGGGATTAGACACTTGTGTCAGAGTAAGACACCTACATCAATGTAGGTGTTTATCTAGGATGCAAGTATATAGGGAACAAGAAAAGGGGTATAGGATCAAAAGATGTAGAGGTGGAAAATAAATAGTTTTTAAGAGTTTTGAAAAATATTTAAGGCCTAGGTCATTAACATATGATATTTTAAACTAAAATATAGATAATGGGCGTAAGAAAGAGTAGACGACACTTGTAGAAGCAAGAAAGGTCAAGAACGAAGAGGAATAACCAAGGTGTGAATTTACCAAGTGTAAAATACTAAGACACTATATAATTCATAAATAACATCTACAATATTTAAAATGTGGACATTATAGATATATTGAAAACAAGTATCCCTTGTCCAATTTTTCCTAAACCTAAAATTTATTACATGTATTGATGAATTTATTCATTGTTAGACATAACATTTTCACTTGTTGATTAAATTTTAAATGTAAAGCTTAAGTCACCCAACAAATAAATTAATTAATATATGAACCATTTCAAGAAATGTTGTAAATAAGTGTTAATATGTGTATAATGGGTGGTTTCCCACTCTAAATTTTTACCTTTATGAGTATAGTGAAAACATATTGACACCTATTTTAACTATGTATGCAATGGTTCACATGTATTGTTGATTTTCATTTTTTGTAGATAAATGATTCACATTCGAAATGGATTCAACTTGTGAAAGTTCATAGATTGGGTGGAAACTCACTCCAAATGTGAACAATTACAAACTTAGTGCAAATAAGTGCCAATCATCTTATTTGAAGCAGTTGCATTCCTCATCCACAACGTTTCACACCTAATTTCACTAACAATGAGGTAATGGTTAACATGTATTATTTAATTTCATTGCTTATAGAATAATAATCATTCACATTTCAAATTTATTACATTAACACCCTTAATGTAATATATCTAATGGTATTGATTATATCATGAGTATTATACCCTATCCATTATTCAAGACCTTAAATTATTGTTTGCAAGTGAAGTAGATAGAGATATTTGAATTAATTGATATGTTTTTATTATTTTTATTGAAATACCTCTCATCCAAGAAATAATTATTTTTATAATGGGACCACACTCTCTAAAAATTAAATAAAGCTCACCCAAAATGAAAAAAATGAATTGTTGTTTAAGTTTACATTGTTTCCATATTCAAGACATAAACCATCCCATTTCTCTTTTTTGTTTAATGTAATGTGACATTTCACTAATATATTTAAATAAGTTAATTTTTTACCTATCAAATCAACTACTTTCCATCTTAGAACTTTATGACTTGAATTTTTCCCCTTCCAAAAAAATGTTTTAAGACCACACCCATGAAACAAGTTTCCATACATACCCACTACAACATGAAATCAATTCTTGATATAGTTATATGGAACAATAAATTTGTGTATGTTGTCCTCGTTACCTACAATCAAGATTTAGAATTTTCTATATCAACACCCTTAATGTGAATCTATAATTATGTCAATGGATTACATGGGAAATTAAAGAGTACATGAGTGGTGGACCATGTTGTATTACACTAATATTTCATATAATGGTTTACATGTATTGTTTAAATTATTTTTTGGTGGAAAAAGGATTCACATTCAAAATGAATTCAGCCTAAAGTAGTTCTAAAAGTTGGTGGTTACCCACTCTAAATGTGAACCACTGGAGGCATAGTGAAAAATAAGTGTAATTTGTCCAATTTATTTATGTCATGGTGAATAAATGTATTGTGTTAATTTGTCTTTCACTTAATAAATGTTTGTTCTTATTTTTTTTTCTAGTTTGGTTCTCTATTCCGAAGTCTCAATTTTTATTTATCATAAAACTAATATTTATGTGAAAGACATTTATTATCATGGTTTCAAGTTGAACCTATGGATTTATAAAGGATTAAACCCAATTGAGTTACATTAAAATAATATGATTGACACTTTTTTGAACTAGGCCTCTAATGTTGCACATTATAGGCATATTGAAAATAGGTCTACATTGTTATGGTTGATGGATGAGAATGCTTCAATATGAGCATTAACACTTATTTGCACTATATTATTGTAATGATTTTCATCAAGTGTGGTGGCCACAAACTTTGATAACTTTAAAAAATTGGATTCATTTAGAAATGTGAAGCTAAAAATGAACAAATTCAACAATATATGTGAACCCTTTCAAGGAATTTTAAAAATAAGAGACAATATGTTTATAGTATGTGGTCACAAATTGTCAATATGAACCATTTTATGCATAATGTAAATGGTTTTAAATGGATTGACACATACTTCCACTATGAATTTAATGGTCTACAAGATTTTTTGAATTTCATTATTTATAGGACAAGGCTTCACATTCAAAAGGAATTAACCCTTGTTTGAATTATTTCTACAATGGTTCACATTGTAGGCATAATGCAAATAGGTATTCATAATTACTATTAGTTGATGTATTTAAATGTTTCCATAGAATAATTGAAACTTAAATTCACATTGCCTAAAATAGTTCTCATTTAATGTGGGTGTTTTTCCCTCTAATAATTTTTTTAACTTGGATTCATTTTAAATGTGATGCTTAGGTTTATGAATAAATAAATTAAAAAATATATGTGAACCCTTTCAAGGAATAATTCAAATAATAGTCAATATATTTAGAGTGGGTGGTCACCTAGTATAAATGTGATTCATTTTAGGTATAATGCTAATGGATGTAAATAAATTGACACCCACTTGCACTATGAATAAAATGGTTCACATGTATTGTTGAATTTAATTGTTTGTATAATAATGCTTCATATTGAAGATGGATTCAACCTATAAAAGTTATTAGAGTGGGTAAAACCCCAATAAAAATGCAAAATATTTAAGAAATAATGGAAAATAAGCATCAATCATCCTATTGAAAATTTTACATCTCGTATACACTATGATTGATACCTAATTACACAAATAATTTCTATAATGGTTCACATTTATTCATAAATTAATTGTTGGTAGAACAAGGCTTCACATTAAAAATGAATTCAACTTGAAAAACTTCATGGAGTGTTTGGGTGTCCACTCCAAATGAAATCCATTATATACATATTGAAAATAATATTCAATCATCTTATTGGAATTAATTACATCCCTCATCCACTATGATTGACATATGATTTCACTAATAATACTTGTAATGGTTCACATGTATTTTTTAATTTCAATGTTGCTAGGACAAATATTCACATTCAAAGTTTTATATATCAACACCATAAATTTCAATAGTTAATTTTATTGATAGACACATGATTAGTAAACCCTATCCATTATTAAATACCTTAAATTAGCATCTACAAGTAAATTAGAAAGTCATACCTGAATGCCTCAATATATTTTTATTATTTGACTTGAAATACATCTCATATAGTAAATAATTAATTTTTGAATGGGGTCATAGCCTCCAATAATTAAATAAAGCTCATCCATAGTGAAAACTAGGACTTGTTATAAAAGTTTACATTACTTCCATCTGCAATATATAGACCATATCATTTCTCTAGTTTGTTTATCATAATATTTCCTTTGATAAAGACTTTTGAACTATCAAATCAGCTAATTTACATCCTAGACCTTTCTAAATTGAATCTCACCCCTAACAAAACAAATTTAAGACAATGCCCTTGAAATAGGATTCCATAAATACCCATTGTGACATTGGACCAATGCCTAACATAGTTTTACAAAATAATAAATTTATGTGTATGTGTATCTATTTTAGAGTTTCTTTTAGGTTGTGATAAAGAAGTATTTTTTTATATGGAGTATTCATTTCACATGGAGGTATGTTTAACTCAATGCTCATTGATAGATTAGATTTTAAGAGATAAAATCATAGTAGAATACTAGATGGATACATTGGTGTATATAAAATTAGAGAAAAAAATAATTGTAGGGTTATATCAACCTTTATCTATTATTACAAATAGGCCATGGAAAGATATAACAATGTAATTAATTATTTTACAACCAAGAAAAATAGAGGCAATGCTTTAGTGATATTAAAATAAGTTTTGAGAATGACAAATAAACAAGTGAGATTTGATTTATGTTATCAACAACTCAAGAAATAAAATTACAAAAAATAGTAATTTTTAAATTGTGTATGCTCATAGAACTATAGATATTTGGGAGTTTAGATACACTGATGTAATGAGTATGAACTATGTTGAAGAGGAATATTCTTTAGTATGCATGAAAATTTAAGTTCATATGGAAGTGATGAAGAGGTATGAGAAGAGAGTAATGAGTTACAAAGAATTTTATAATCATAATTTTACCTAGATATGATCCCTAAAAAAAAATTATTTAATCCCTTGATTGTGATGTAGGTTGACATACATACCCACTTTGACATGGGATAAAGGCTTGATGTAGTTTTGCATAGTAGTAAACTAAATTAATCTAGAAAAATGTCCTAAAAATTATTTATTGATGATGTTTGGACTGGGCCTACTTGTTAAGTATTTTATATTTTTATTTATAAGAAAATTAGATAAATTTGACATTTATTTTATCAACATTTACGTATAGATAATGTGTGAGGACATAAAACTACAACATATAAAAATATATAAACATAATAAAAACTTACATAGATAGGGTATTTTACATCTTGTTGCATTAGTTAAAAGAGTTTTGATTTTGTATTTATGTTGGAGTTATTATAATAGACCTAAAGATAATATTAAATCCTTGGACTTTTTATTCACCCTGATTAATATTGACACCTAGTTTTCTAGTGATGAAAATAGTTGGTTATTTAAAATAATGACGGACCACATAAACCTTTCATAGCCACATAAAATAATTTATTAAATGAAAAAATCAGCATAATATATATGGATTGAAATGGGGGAATCCTATGAGAAATTAGAAGATAAAAACATAGCGGTAAATCATGTAGCAATAAAAATGTAGTATGACAAAAGCATAGTATGATAAGAACATAGTATGACAAAACATCACGAGGACAAAACATAGTGGTATTGGTAATGTCATGAAGTTGACAAAAATTTCAACTAAAGGTCCAAACTCATGAAATCATATTTTCCTCTATTATTTTGCTTGTAAATTTCGTGCATTACTTTTCTACCATGAAATGTTAACTACTATCACCAAAATGAACTAAACAACAAATAAACAATGCAATAATCACTAAAATGTCCCATTTATTATCTTCACAACATTTTTATGACATTACCAATACCACTACATTTTTCTTATCTATGTTTTATCCTCATTATATTTTTGTCATACTACA
The DNA here is from genome assembly GCA_037957365.1 of Torreya grandis. Taxonomy (NCBI): domain Eukaryota; kingdom Viridiplantae; phylum Streptophyta; class Pinopsida; order Cupressales; family Taxaceae; genus Torreya; species Torreya grandis. Next base: position 992,264 of record JARHVA010000730.1, read on the forward strand.
TTTTTGTCATAGTACATTTTTACGGCTATGTTTTTTACCACTACATTTTTGTCTGCTATGTTATCACATAGAGCTGAAAGGGGGATGAAATATGTAGTGACAATAATTTATTCACAAATTTGTTACAATATGATTGCTTACATACAATTGGAAATAAAAAATGTAAAAACTAAGCTTGCCAGCAACATATGACAACATGATGAAATATTTTCTTAAAAAATGATATCCTATAAAAATAACAAAAAGACATAAAAGATGTTATTCAAGGGTATTAAGCAACAAAATAAAATTGCATATTCAAAATAATGATGGTTCACATGGACTTGATGATATTAATTTATTATAATGGGATTGTTATTTACAAAAATCAATACAATAAAAATAGTATAAAAAGAGGGATGCAAAAGTGGTAACGCTAAATTAATTTTTAAGTGCTATATAGAAATAAATAAGCACAAGGGTGATAATCAAATTTACATTAGGATAATTGGGTGTTAAAATCATAAATAAACATACACTTAATTTATTATGTTTAGAATAGGCTAAATATATAAAGTATAACTAAGATATTTATGGAAATGATAAAGAAGTAATATACTTAGCTAGTTTTAATGCTAACATAGTGTTAGTTATGGAATAGGTAAGAAGTAGACTAGAATAAGATTTTGGAGTAGTTTCCTAATTCTAGATTAAGTACCTTTGGAACTCTAGAACTAATATTATATTAGGATGGATTAATCAATGCTATTATCTGGGTTTAATGTAAGTGTCTTATACATAATACCTTATGTAAAAGGATGTGACCACATTGATGATTTTGGGTTTGACTTTGCCTTTGCTCTAATGTATTGAGATATAAGTCATAGAATGTCATTCTTCATGAAATTTTGAAACCCTAAGTGCATCTTCATGGTAACCTTAGGGGAAAATGGGTTAGTGGGCATTTAGTGTTGAGTTGACCACAAATACAACTCTATTGATGAGCACTACTTACATAGAAATACTTTGAAGAGGGCCTCAAATTAATGTAGTTCTCCCTACATGTTAGCTCATGTGTGAATCATGAAATATGTGATAATCAAGTAAAATAGTGACATATATTTTAACTTGGAAAATATGGTTTTCGGGATGCTCCTTCAATATTTTAGAATTATATATATGTTTTTCATATGACTAGTATAGAAATAGGGAAGATTTGATCAATTAATTGTGTTGTACCCAACATCCCCATTCTCTTCAAGAATAAATGGGGACTATTTTAATATTTTATCCTTATTTTTTAAGCCATTCACCTATGTTCTAGGGTAAATTATTGAACATATTGATTCTTAGTATTCATACTTAGAGGAATTTAGCAATTTAGCATGATATTGCACATTTTATGAGCTAACTCTATTAATGCATTTTTTAGAGTTTTTTAAGCTATGCATGTTTTTAGGAATTATTTTATTTGGAAAAAATCATTTGAATATTTATTCATTAGACTTTTTGTTCAAACATTTTATCTGACAGGTTTGGTTTCTAGGTTTTTTATTTTTTGTTTTGTGTTTGGAAATTTCATTGGAACTTGTTTGTCCACACTTGTTCATTCAATATTTTTTGTCAATAAAGATTTTCACCATAGAAATTTAGTCTGATAAACCATAAATCTTTATACATATAAATTATACTTTTTGTTTGGATATTTTGTCTGATGGGAAGTATGTCTTCAAGATTTTTGTTGTGGGTATTTTGTGAAGGTTGGTCCCAAAAAAAAACCTAAATACCCAATTCCTTAATTCTAAAAAAACTCTCTATACTTAGTTAAATAAATCCAAAATACTTCCTATTAGTTTGTTAAGGTCACCCACAAAATAAAACTAAGGAATTTTTAACTATGTAGAAAATATAAAATAGGTGAATGTTGGGAATTTATATCACATGAACTCGTATTCAATGCTAATATATATATACATGATGTATATCCACTGAATGATGTTTTGTGTTTGGAAATTTCATTGGCACTTGTTTATCCACACATATTCATTCAAGATTTTTTGTCACTCAAGAATTTTACCATAGACCATAAATATTTATACATATAAATTAGACTTTTTGTTTGGATATTTTGTCTGATGGGAAGTTTGTCTTCAAGATTTTTTTTGTGGGTCTTTTGTAAAGGTTGGTGCCAACAAAAAAACTGAATACCCAATTCCTTAATTCTAAAAACACTCACTATACATAGTCGAATAAATCCAAAATACTTCCTATTAGTTTGTTAAGGTCACCCAAAAAATAAAACTAAGGAATTTTTAACTATGTAGAAAATATAAAATAGGTGAATGTTGTGAATTTATATCACATGAACTCGTATTCAATGCTAAAATATATATACATGACATATATCCACTGAAGCCTTAATTTCACACAAACAAACTTACATTTGAAGTCTATTATTATCTTAAATTATAAAAGCCCTAGTTGTTACTTGAGAAAGTACTACATGTAAAACCAGTGACTAGATGAAGCATGAATTATTCACAAAACATGAAAGACATGAAGAATAAAAATATAAGGATAACCAATTGCATCAAATTAACAATATAATATTCATCCAAGTTATTTAGGGTAGTAATTCCACCATCACCTTACTCAATTAAGGATTTGATAGAATTTATGGACACATCATTAGATTTTACCATATTCAACAATAGGTACATGAATTATTTATAAGTATGGGACATTTTTGAATTTTTGGATTCATTGGATTAAAACATCTCTCCCTCTGAGTGACTATTTATAAAGTATTTTCTAGTAATAAAGTGACAAGGATTACACTTTTTTACTGCCAAGCCTAAGGTGATGCCATGCATCAACCTCCTCTGTTACTTGTTATTTGAAATCAAGGTTATGCAAGATAATTTACTACATCATATTGGAAATAAAAAGGTCATAGTATGAATTAAAATAATTGATTTCAAAAGACATTTATCATTTCTATCACCCGATCCTTACTTTGATAAGCATAGACTAGTGTAATGGAATCAATAAAATATAATAAAGAATGTTTTATCTTCATGGCTTCTCCCAAATAAGATAATTACATTAAAAGAGAAGATTAATAAGGGTTCCACTCATATCAAAAAGTTGATGATGGGGGTATGGATAGGTATGACACTAATAAATAGACTTTATAGTATGACCAACATTCATTTTCTCCATTTGGACTAAGTGTCATTACTGCACATGATCCTAACATTTTATGCCACATTTTTAATGGTGGAGATCATTAGTTTTCATTTTAGAAAGTAGTTCATCCAAAAGGATAAGTGGATCCATTTTCTCATGATTTCATATTTTTGGTATGCTATTATGGGGACTATCTATAAATTTCTTGGTGAGTTGTGGATCCCAACCACCAATTGTATCAAAAATAAGATTTGTGATCATTTTCAATTCATGAACATCTATGCTTACTTGAATAAAATGGTGAGGATTATAGAGGATGTATATCCTTAAATTTGGTAATCTATCCATGGTTCACCAAATGCCCTAGATTGGATATAGCATTATGAAGACACTTTATACAAGAGGGGACTATTTCTTATATCTATATTTCACTTTCATAATGATCTAGGGAAATAAGATTCATCCCCTATGGCTACAAAAGTATGTTCTTGAAAAGTTGAATAAGAAATAAATTACTTTCCAATTATGGTGGATCATATAAGAATACCTATCTAAGATAAATAAAAGCTCATTCTTTTGCCACCACATAGTTATTGCCCAAATGATATATACAATGATAAAAACTTTTGGATAGGTTGGTTGTAAGAGAAAGTGATATCAATTACCCAAAATTTTACACGAGGATTGGGATCCCCATGGATCCACCCAAAAGTATATTCAAGGATTTGATATCCCTTAAAACCATGTGCAATAGGTTTTGAAAACAACTTGCCCACTTAGGAACTAGTTAGGGAAGTGATCCTTGAAGACCATAGACCCTTCTCTTCTACCTTAACCTTTCCTCATTTTGAATTTTTTTAGAGATATAGACAATTTAGATTATAAACCAAACATCCATCTAATTCATATAGATTTTCACTTCATTTTTAGGAGGCCACCCATCCATCCAAATACCTTATCAACAACCTACATACCCTACCAGCTATTCCATTAATAGGTTGTTAACATTGCATATCTACAACTCATGCCCTGGAGTGAATTTAACCTCCATTTAGATCCTAAAATGTTAGAGGCTACCTCATTATGATATTTTTGTCATTAAAACCCTCATCAACATACTCTTCCTAGTTTTATAATGAGGGCTTGAACATATGACCTTATGGTTAAAAAGAAAGAGTATGTTGATGAGGGTTTTAACCACACCAATATCATAATGAGGCAACCTATAAGATTTTAAGATCTCAATGGAGTTGAACTCCACTCCAGGGCATGAGTTTTAGGTATTAATTTTTAACAACCTATTAATGGAATAGATGGTATGGTATGTAGGTTATTGATAAGGTTTTTGGATGGAGGAGTGGTCTCTTAAAAAGTAAGTGAAAATGTATATGAGTTGAATGGATGGTAAGTTTCTAGTATAAAGTGCATAAATATTAAAAAAACTCAAAAGGAAGATAGGGTAAGTTAGAAAATAAGGCTTTATTGTCTTTAGGAATAACTTCCCTAGCTATTTCTTAAGTGGACAAGTTACTTTCAAAACATATGCATGTTGTTAGCATCTATTGCACACACATAGTTAGAAATGGCTAATAAATATAAGGGGATACTAATATAGGAAACTAAAGGGCCTCAATCAAAGGTTTCTCTTTTTAGGGAATCTATTGCACACTCTTAATTAGGATATTATGGCTAGGGCTTAGTGAGGTATTTGAGGTAGTTTTTTCACACACATAAAAAACTATATCAAAAGAAAGGACTTCTACACACTCAAAATTATAAATTAATCAACTTAACTATCCTAACCAATGCAATTTTACCAATCATTCAATATTTGTTGCAAATCTAAGACTGATATATTAATCAAGACAATCAAGAAACCATTCATAACTTTCACACACTAATTATTATTAAATCATAAAACCAAATTAATAAAATTTAATTACACAAATAGTGGAAATAAAATAGGTAAACACATAAGTGGACAACCAAAATTGCTTTTCTCTTGTACATTTACATATTTATGAAAAATCCAAATTGTGGATTACAATTGTTTACATAGACTTGGGGAAGGGGTCACCTCATCATCTAAGTTTATGTAAAATTAATTACATGTGATAGTTAGAAATTAAGTTCTAACTATAGTCAAAACTAGATAGAGTTTAGTTATAGTTGCTAAATAGTCTAAGTTAGCCTTTAAAAAAAACCATGCAACATGTGCATGTGTACATAAATAAAAATAAAAATTTATATTAACAATTCAAACTACAAGAAAACTACAAATGTATAAAAAATATATGCAATGTTACAAAATGTACATGCAAAAAAAACCTAGCCTTTCAAGGTTGTATTATTTGAATAGTTGCATGGACCTTGGTTGGTGTTATGGCTAAGGCAGTAGACATGGAAAATTTTGATGTTGATATGAAACTATAAGTATAAAATTGAGATTGTTTCTTATTTGATTCAATCTCCAAGTAACACTTGTGATAAATGGCATGCTGTTGTTGAATGATGTATAATTTTAGTAGAGGTGATCTATGTATTATACCAACTTATCCCAAGAGCTCTGCATGTTATATTTTAGTTTCTTATAAGTTATTCTTGAATATTTTCAATTTATTAACCTTATTCATGGTAAATCTCAATTCAACCTCTATGTCCTCTAATGACAGACCCTATAGACTTTACTTAAAGTTATGCATGGCCTCCTATATGAGTTGATGAAAATTGATCTTACTAATCAATTTCTCTATAGCATCCTTGACCTTAGATAATTTCAAGTCATTAAAAATTTGAAGAATGAGATCCTCATGCTCTTGATACTTTGGGAGTAAATCCCCAACTACTCTCAACCATTCTTGAGTTTCCTCTATTCAGATGACTACCAAGTTGAGGGCATTGGATGCATCCAATGGTGTCATAAGGTCTAAATAGATATAAGCCTTATTAAATATGTATAAAATCAACATATTTAATTCATTACCATAACTTTTCAAATAATTAAAAAATTCATTAGTTTTATTAATATGTGGGGTTAATTTAACCTACATGAATTCCAGTACTTATAATGAATTATAACATTTAGAGGCTACTTCTTAAACCTCAGCCTCAGTGTTAGATGGTATATGCACAATCTTGGATTGCTCCTTCAACTATTATAGTTCTTCCTCTAACTCTTACCTAGCCATCTCTGTACCTTCATGAATTTACACCTTGGAATCCTTTTGAGCCTCAGCCAAAGATCTAAAATATCAACATATGGGGAGTACCATGGCTTCGTATTATCCCTCTTAGTGATGGAAAATACCTCTTATCTCTCCTCAAATATGATCTCTACCTGCATCATCCTCTATCTTCCTTTTCTTTACCTTATGAATGCTTATAGATGGTTTATCAAATAAGTTAGTGATAGAGGGGAGATTTATGATCTTGAATCTAGGAATGTGTGAGATCTTGGTCCTTAATTCTATAGATGAGGGTAGAATTAGTCCTTATTTATTTTGAGGTTGTAACTAAAACCTCTTCCTCAGCCTGCTCTATTACCTATTGCTTCTTGGATGCTTTGACAATAGTGTTAGGTAAGGAGGGCTAGATGATTTTAGACCAATCCACACTTCTAAAGTGAGGGAGTGGATGGACTATGACTATATGTGGCTTTTCCCTCTTGCCTTTACCTAAAATTGTCATAATGCTCTCTTCAAATAGAGTGGTGGATTGCATGGGAAGGGTGATTGGGTAGATTGAAGATGAAGTTGTGGTGTGGCCATAGTTGTCTCTATCTTATTATATGCCCTCTTATTTTACATTGATCTAAAAGTGGCAATACTAGAAGGAACATTGGAAGTAGCCATGATGTAAGTGAATGGAATGGAGGTGGAAAGTGGATCAATGGTAGTGGTATAATCAATGGTATAATAATCATCCTTTTCAACCTTTGGGGTGAGTAAGGGGAACTATATGAAATAAGTGGTGGAAAACGGATCATTGGTAGTGGTAGTAGTAACTTACACCTTAGGAATTTTTAAGATAGAAGAAATAGAAATAATACCAAACATAGGAATAGAAGAATAAGATAAAAAAGTGTTCTCAATATACTAGGTACATGGGGTATCTCCCATAGATAGTTCTTTACCTTTGTCTTGTTCAAGGCTCAAGTCCTTAGCTTCTTCCAATTTTATTTCTTCATCATAATCCTCTTCTTCTTCTTCCAAGTCAAATACATCCACCTCTACCACCTATACTTGTTGGGGCACTGTAGGAAATCCTTGATATTGTTCCATTGTAGGAATTCCTATGGGAGTCCTAATATTCCATGTATAGAAAATGGTGGTATTTGGATATAAGGACTCTTACTAGACTAATGCACCTAGTTCATGTCTTTCTACCCCTATAGATGTAGATTATTATGCCTAGGGAATAGTTATACGAATTTAAATGGTGCTAACTAATGTTTATTCCTTATTAAAATCCAAATTAATGGGGTCTCTTGATTGTGCTCCCTTAGGGTTAGGTTCAGTTACCTTAAGTTCCTTCTTAACATCCTTTAACTTTAGAGGGAGTCCTTATGATGAGGAGCCTACTTGTTCCTTTGATTCCTTTGTGGGTTATCCCTTCCAAAAGTCTCACTATGTTAACCCTTTAAAGAGTGACTTTCTACTATCTAATTCCCTCATAGAGATTACAATATCCTATTAGATAATCCTCATATGATCCTCCTTCAATCTAGTAATTGTTGCTCTGTCCAAAACTTCCCCATCATATTGTGCATTCATGAACAATAAGTCATAAGGGCAATGAACATGGCTATAAGGGATATTTAAGCCCTAAATATTCTTCTAGATGGATCTATGGGGATCCCAATCCTTATGTGGAAGTGTGGGGAAGTATTTTCCTCTTTCCACCAACGTATCCAAAGTGTTTTCTCATTATATATACCATTCAACTAATAACTATGTGGTGGCCAAATAATGAGATTTTATTCATCCTATATAGGTCCTCTTCTATACCCCACAAAAATTGGAAAGTAATTTCTTCCTATGCCAAATTGTTAGGAACATATTGCGTGATGCATAGGGGATGAACCTTATTTCCTAAGATCATTATTATAGTGAAATATAGATATATAAAATAGTCTCCTCTTGTAAAAAGTGTCTTCACAATGCTAGATCTAATCCTGGGCATTGGTAAACCATGGATAGTATATCAAAATTGAAGATAGAGATCCTTGGAAATCCTCACCATATTATTCATGTAAGCATAGAAGTGCATGAATTGAAAATAATCATAAATCCTATTGTTGATACAATTGGTGTATTGGATCCATAGATCATTGAGAAATTTGTAGATAGTCCCCATAACAACATCTAACAAATATGAAATCATGTAAAAATTGTCAGTAGGAGAATAATACTTATCCTTGTGGATGACTCAATCTCTCAAATGAAAACTAATGATCTCCCCCAATGTGAATGTCATGTCACTATTTATAATCATGTGCATGAATGACACCCAATCCAAATGTAAAAAATGAATGGTGGGTATACTATAAATTCTATTCAGTAGTGGCATACCTATCCACAACCCCATCCTAAACTTGTTGATGGGAGTGGGACCCTTAGGATTCTTCCCTTTGATTGTAATTTTATCATTGGGGAAAATCCATTAAGATAGAACATTATCCATTATATTTTATTGATTCCATTCCTCTAGTATATGCTTGTCAAAGTAAGCATCAAGTGTTGATAATGACAAATATATTTGGAAATAAACTCCCATGATGCATGATATCATCATTAGATTACCAATATGATGTAGGAAAGCATCTTTCATGACCTTATCTATAAATAATAAGTCATAGAGGAGGTCAATGCATGGCATCACCTTAGGCTTGGTAGTAACACCATACAATCCTTGTCTCTTCATTGATAACAAATCCTTGATAAATAGTCATTCAGAGGGAGAGATGTTTCAATCTAATGAAAATATATCCATTAAGTCAAAAATATTCCATATTTTTGAATAATCCATGTACCTATTATCAAATATGGTAACATCAAATATTGTGTCCATAAATTCTATTGAATCCTTAATTGAGTAGGGCAATAGTGGAACTGCTCCCATGAATGGCCTAGATGAAGACATTAAGGTTCCTTACATATAATTGGTTATGATTACAGTATTATTATATGTGTCCTTCATGCTTTATGAATAATTTATACATCTACTAGTCATTGGTTTTACATGCAATACTCTCTCAGGTAGCATCTAATGATTTTATCATGCAAGATAGTAATAGACTTCAAGTGCAAGTTTGTTTTTTATAAATGAAGGATTCAATGGTTACATGTCATGTATATATAATTTAGCATTGAATACTATTTTATTTGATATAAATTCCAAAAGTTCACCTATTTTATATTTTTTGCATTTTTTAAAATTCATTAGTTTTATTTGGTAGGTGGCCTTAAAAAACTAATAGGAAGTGTTTTATCTTTATTTAGCTATGTATAGTGAGTCTTTTTGGCATTAGGAATCAAGTATTTGGGTTTTATGTTGGGATTGGCCTTCATAAAAGACCTAATTTTTTTTTGAAGTCCTACTTCCCATCAGATAAAATGTCAAAACAAAAATTCATAAGCATATATATAAACATTTATGGTCTATCAGAAAAAATGTCCATGAAAAAAGCCTAAATGGAAAAAATCCTCAATGAACAAGTGTGGATAAACAAGTGATAAAGAAATTTTTATACAAAAAACCCAAAAACCAAACCTTTTGAATAAAATTCCTAAAAAAAGGGTCTAATGAATAAATTTCTAAATGATTTTCTCTAAATAAACTAAGTTCTAAAAACTTGTGTAGTTCAAAAAACTTCAAAAAAGGCATTAATAGTGTTATCTCATGAAATGTAGAATATCATGCTAAAATTTTCTAAGAACTAATTTATCTAGGAATTTTCCCTAGCACATAGGATATAAGCTTAACAAACAATGATAAATTCTTAGATTAATGGGTCCCCATTTCCTCTTGAATAAAAGGGGGATGTTGGGTACAACAAATGGTGAATTACAGGGAAATACTCCTAAGTATTCGATAACCTATAAGTTTTTTTAGTAACCTTAAATCAAACATGAACCATGTCATATAAAAATAATAAAATAAAAAAATATGAAATAAATTTGTAAGTAGATTTACACAACAGACTTGCCTTCTTATCCTTGGACCTATGTGTGTTGAACATAAAGTTCATTTAACCCTTGCTATGATGAGTTTTTCAAAGGCTTGATGGATCTATAGGTTTTATTTTAGTTTCTATTAAATCTCATTAAAAAAAAAGAAGCTCATGTATTGTTCTATTGTTATACGAGCATTCATATCCTTGATAGAGATAGCTTAGGCTCCCTCTCTTCCTCTTCCTTCAATTTATTAATCATGATGTATGGCACATTGACATTACTTAATCATTTGAGCCTTTTGATTCTCTTTAGATACTATTTTAGATTTATTCCTCTTTTGAACTCATTGGTTTTATTTATTTAAATGGAAAGAGGAGAGTTAGAACCCTAGCGAGATGGTATAGTTATAAAATAAATTATTACAATAATGTCCTTGCTAGTTACATATGTACCAAGAATTATCACTTCAATGAGTATTTAATATAATACATGTGCTTTATCTAATGGACTAAGAAAAAAATTATCAATTCATATGAATTAATTTTAGAGCAACTTCAACATACTTGGTAAGAGTATTCAATTATGACACAATCTAGAATGGTTCATGATTATATACCTACATGCTAAAGACTCAAAACATAAGAAAATACCCATTTTATGAATAGGTCAGAACATACAAATCTTGTTTAATTTTCCCCTTTTATATAGGTCTAACTAATTATAAGCTTAGTTGGTTTGGATTTTAGTTTAGTTACATTAGAGCAAACATAATTTAGAATATCATAGGAAGTAACAAAACAATTAATCTAAAAACCATGAACTCTAATCTAAATAAATCATAAACCTAATCTAGAAAAGAATGGAATCTAATCTAATAAATCAATAAATATACCCTAATCTTACCTCTAGCACATATTTTCATTAGCTAGTGGTACCCTTTGGGTAGCACAACTATGAAGTAATGCTTAAGAAACTACATGTTGATTGGATATATAAGTTCATTTCCCTACAAGTCATTTAGATGTAATAAATTATTGCCCAAGATCTCTAAAATTTGATATATTCCAGTCCATAATGGGGAAAGTTTATCATGATTTCCTTTCTTTTCATGTGATTTATCCCAAATAATCACTAGTTCTAAGATCCTAAATGCTTTGACCTTTTCTCTCTAATCGAACCATGTCTTAACTACATCCTAATGTTTAATAAAGTGATGTAAGGATTCAATCCTTAAATCTTCCATTTCTATTATGCTGAATAGTTGAGACTCTACTTTATATTTGGTTTCACATAGTCTTACATGAATTCATAAGTTTATAGTTTTAACATGATTCATAATATTGTCTTACATCCATACACCAAAAAATAGTGTGAGACTTTAATGGCTTGCTAGTATCTAGTTCATTCTACTCAAAGAGAATACTTTAATAGATTGTGTCAGTCCCTAGGCTTTTCCACTAATGATTTCTTAATTGCATCTATCAGGTTCTTATTCATTTATTCTACCAACCATTTCATAGGGGTAATGGCTAGAAGATGAATTGATAGTGTTTCATGTGCTCACTCCATTAATTCTATCTATATGAAATCTAGTTCATTATCATATACTAAATAAATGGGGGTACCAAATATAGTTGTGATGTATTCCTCCAAAAAGTGAATCACATCTTATGCTCTATAATTATTTGTGGCTATAGATTTAGTATATCTAGTGAAAGAGTCTTTAGTAATGAGTAAAAAATTATGACCTATTGAGGAATATAGTTAATGATACCAATGAAGTCTAAACCCTATTGGGAAAATGACCTTCCTTCAACAATAGGTTGTAAAGGAATTATTACATATACTTCTCTCTTAACTAAAGATTGGGATTCATGGCATGTTCTTACATGAGCATGAGCATCCAACAAAATTATTATCCAATACTAACCCATTATTAAGATCTTATGGGATATGGTATTCCCAGATGGATGACCATTGCCTATATTTTGATGTAATTTTTCCATAATCTCTTTAACCCACTCCATAGACACACACCTCAGATAAATACCTTCATAGTTTCATTTGTAGAGGACTCCATTTTTTATCATGTAAGGAACATCTTTGAGCCTCAAATCTCTCTTTCATTCTCTATTAATCTCTATGAAACAAGTAGTTATAAGCAAGTATTACATTATATCAATATACCATTCTCCTTTAAATACCTGAGCTTCACATACTTTATCAATGGTGATATGTGGACCAGGCTCAATCATGAGGTGAATGATGCCTAAAACCCAAATGATCCCTATAGGATTGATTTCTATGTCAAACTCTTGTATCTTTTCCATTCAATTGACTTGATGTTATCCTAATTCATTTTATGATAAGGTAAGCTCTATGCTTCCTCCACACCTGTATCTAGGAGTGTTTCCTCCACACTCCCTGAGCCTAGGGGCATATCTAGCTACGTAAATTGTCATTAATAATATTTTGTATCTTATGTCTTAATTTGAAGCATTTATTCATAGAATGTCCCACAATATGATGATAGTCATAGTACTCATTACTACCATAGTTCTTTGGTGTAGGCATGTTTGCATCAAACTCTTGTGTAGGAGGAAGAGTGCTAAGGCTGCATGTAAATGTGAGAGAATGGTAGGTTAGGACCATATTTGTGTGTGCAATTCATATGTGGTAAATGTATGTCAATAATGTAATTATTAATTACTTAATACCTGATTTTAGTATCTACACAAGTCTGCAAAAGACCAACTTTCAATGAAGTTTTGGATTTCCATATTTTATGCTAGGGGGCTTCCTTGATTCTAGCATTGGAGAAGCCAATTTGAATCTCATAGAGTTATTTGACCTTGTAATAACTTAACCCTTTGTGATTCCATCTAATGGTGTTTTTCGTAGTGTATCTGGGAGTGTTTGGCTAAACTTGTCATAATGCTCTCTTCAAATGGAGTGGTGGATTGCATGGGAAGGGTTATTTGGGTGGATTGAACATGGAGTTGTGGTGTGGCCATGGTTGTCTCTATCTTTTTAGATGCCTTCTTATTTTTCATTGATCTAATAGTGGTAATACTAGAAGGAACATTAGAAGTAGCCATGATGTAAGTGAATGGGATGGAGGTGGATAGTGGGTCAATGGTAGTGGTATAATCAATGGTATAATAATCATCCTTTTCCACCTTTGGGGTGAGTAAGGGGAACTATATGAAATAAGTGGTGGAAAATGGATCATTGGTGGTGGTAGTAATAACTTACACCTTAGGATTTCTTAAGGTAGAAGAAATAGAAATAATACCAAACATAGGAATAGAAAAAGAAGATAAAGAAGAGTTCTCAATATACTAGGTACATGGGGTATCTCCCATAGATAGTTCTTTACCTTTGTCTTGTTTAAGGCTCAAGTCCTTAGATTTTTCCAATTTTATTTCTTCATCAGAATCCTCTTCTTCTTCTTCCAAGTCAAATACAACCACCTCTACCACCTATACTTGTTGGGGCACTATAGGAAAGCCTTGATATTGTTCCATTGTAGGAATTCTTGTGGGAGTACTAAGATTCCTTGTATAGAAAATGGTGGTATTTGGCTATAAGGACTCTTCCTAGACTAATGCACCTAGTTCATGTTTTTCTACCCCTATAGATGTAGATCATTATGCCTAGGGAATAGTTATAGGAATTTAAATGGTGCTAACTAATGTTTATTCCTTATTAAAATCCAAATTAATGGGGTCTCTTGATTTTGCTCCCTTGTGGTTAGGTTCAGTTACCCTAAGTTCCTTCTTAACATCCTTTAACTTTAGAGGGAGTCCTTATGATGAGGAGCCTACTTAGTCCTTTGATTGCTTTGTGGGTTATCCCTTTCAAAAGTCTCACTATGTCAACCCTTTAAAAAGTGACTTTATACTATCCAATTACCTCTAAGAGATTGTAATCTCCTATTAGCTAATCTTCATATGATCCTCCTTCAATCTAGTAATTGTTTCTCTCTCTAAAACCTCCCCATCATTTTGTGCATTCATGAACAAGAAGTCATAAGGGTAAGGAACATGGCTATAAGGGATATTTAAGCTCTAAATATTATTCTGGATGGATCCATGAGGATCCCAATCCTTATGTGGAAGTGTGGGGAAGTATTATATCTTCCTCTTTCCACCAACTTCTCCAAAGTGTTTTCTCATTGTATATACCATTCAGCTAATAACTATGTGGTGGCCAAAGAATGAGATTTTATTTATACTAGATAGGTCCTCTTATATGCCCCACAAAAATTGGAAAGTAATTTATTCCTATGACAACTTGTTAGGAACATATTGTGTGAGGCATAAGGGATGAACCTAATTGCCTAAGATCATTATTATAGTGAAATATACATATAGAAAATAGTCCCCTCTTGTAAAAAGTGCCTTCACAATGCTAGATCTAATCCTAGGCATTGGTAAACCATGGATAGTATACCAAAATTGAAGATAGAGATCCTTGGAAATCCTCACCATATTGTTCATGTAAGCATAGAAGTGCATGAATTGAAAATCATCATAAATCATATTTTTGATACAATTTGTGGATGGGCTCCATAGATCATTGAGAAATTTGTAGATAGTCCCCATAACAACATCTAACAAATATGAAATCATGTAAAAATTGTCAGTAGGAGAATAATACTTATCCTTATGGATGACCTACTCTCTCAAATGAAAACTAATGATCTCCCCCAATGTGAATGTGGTGTCACTAGTTATAATCATGTGCATGAATGACACCCAATCAAAATGTAAAAAATGAATGATAGGCATACTATAAAGTCTATTCATTAGTGCCATACCTATCCACACCCCCATCATAAACTTGTTGATGAGAGTGGGACCCTTAGGATTCTTCCCTTTGATTTCAATTTTATCATTGGGGAAAATCCATGAAGATAGAACCTTACCCATTATATTTTATTGATTCCATTTCTCTAGTATATTCTTGTCAAAGTAAGCATCAAGTGTTGATAATGACAAATATCTTTGGAAATAAACTCCCATGATGCATGATACGATCATTGGATTACCAATATGATGTAGGAAAGCATCTTTCATGACCTTACCTATAAATAATAAGTCATAAAGGAGGTCAATGCATGGCATCACCTTAGGCTTGGTAGTAACACAGTACAATCCTTGTCTCTTCATTGATAACAAATCCTTGATAAATAGTCATTCAGAGGGAGAGATGTTTCCATATAATGAAAATATATCCATTAAGTCAAAAATGTTCCATATTTTTGAATAATTTGTGTACCTATTATCAAATATGGTAACATCAAAGATTGTGTCCATAAATTCTATTGAATCCTTAATTAAGTAGGGCAATAGTGGAACTGGTCCCATGAATGGCCTAGATGAAGACATTAAGGTTCCTTACATATAATTGGTTATGATTACAATATTATTATATGTATCCTTCATGTTTTATGAACAATTTATACATCTACTAGTCATTGGTTTTACATGCAATACTGTCTCAGGTAACATCTTATGATTTTATCATGAAAGATAGTAATATACTTCAAGTGCAAGTTTGTTTGTGATAAATGAAGGATTTAATGGTTGCATGTCATGTATATATAATTTAGAATTGAATACTAGTTTATTTGATATAAATTCCCAAAGTTCACCTATTCTATTTTTTCACATATTTTATTATTCATTAGTTCTATTTGGCAAGTGGCCTTAAAAAACTAATAGGAAGTGTTTTGTCTTTATTTAGCTAAGTATGGTGTGTCTTTTTGGAATTAGGAATCGGGTATTTGGGTTTTATGTTTGGATTAGTCTTCAAGAAAGACCTAGTTTTTTTTGAAGTCCTACTTCCCATAAAATAAAATGTCAAAACAAAAATTCATAAGCATATGTATAAAGCTTTATGGTCTATCAGACAAAATGTCCATGAAAAAATCCTAAATGAAAAAAATCCTCAATGAACAAATGTGGATAAAAAAGTGCTAAATAAAATTTTAAACAAAAAACCCAAAAACCAAACCTTTTGAATACAATTCCTAAAAAAAGGGTCTAATGAATAAATCTCTAAATGATATTCTCTAATAAACTAAGTTATAAAAACTTGCATAGTTCAAAAAACTTCAAAAAAGGCTTTAATACAGTTATCTCATGAATTGCACAATATCATGCTAAAATGCTAATTTCCTCTTAGTATGAATACTAAGAACCAATTTATTCAAGAATTTTCCCTAGCACATAGGAAATAGGCTTAACAAACAAGGTTAAATTCTTAAAATAGTGGGTCCCCATTTCTTCTTGAATAAAAGGGGGATGTTGGGTACAACAAATGGTGAATTACAGGGAAATACTCCTAAGTATTCGATAAACTAGAAATTTTTTTAGTAACCTTAAATAAAACATGAACCATGTCATATAAAAATACTAAAATGAAAAATATGAAAGAAACTCGTAAGTAGATTTACGCAACATAATTGCCTTTTTATCCTTGGACCTATGTGTGTTGAACATGAAGTTCATTTAACCCTTGTTGTGATGAGTTTTTCAAAGGCTTGATGGATCTATAGTTTTTATTTTAGTTTCTATTAAATCTTATTAAAACAAAATAAGCTTAGGTATTGTTCTATTGTTATCCAAGCATTCATATCCTTGATAGAGATACCTTAGGCTCCCTCTCTTCCTCTTCCTTCAATTTATTAATCATGATGGATGGTACATTGACTTTACTTAATCAGTTGAGCCTTTTAATTCTCTTTAGATATTACTTTTAGATTGATTCCTCTTTTGAACTCATTGGTTTTATTTATCTAAATTGAATGAGGAGAGTTAGAACCCTAGTGAGATGGTATAGTTATAAAATAAATTATTACCATAATGTCCCTGCTAGTTACATATGTACCAAGAATTATCACTTCAACAAGTATTTAATATAATACGTGCGCTTTATCTAATGGACTAAGAAAAATTTCTCAATTCATATGAATTAATTTGAGAGCAACTTCAACATACTTGGTAAGAGTATTCAATTATGACACAATCTAGAATGGTTCATGATTATATACCTACATCCTAAAGACTCAAAACATAATAATATACCCATTTTATGAATAGGTCACAAGTTACAAATCTTGTTTAATTTTCAGCTTTTATATAGGTCTAACTAATTATAATCTTAGTTGGTTTCGATTTTAGTTTAGTTACATTAGAGCAAACATAATTCAAAATATCATAAGAAGTAACAAAACAATTAATATAAAAACCATGAACTCTAATCTAAAGAAATAATAAACCTAATCTAGAAAAGAAAGGAATATAATCTAATAAATCAATAAATCTACCCTAATATTACCTCTAACACATATTTCCATTAGCTAGTGGTACCTTTGGGTAGCACAACTGTGAAGTAATGCTTAAGAAACTACATGTTGATTGGATATAAAAGTTCATTTCCCTACAGGTCATTTAGATGTAATAAATTATTTTCCAAGATCTCTAAAATTTTATATATTCCAATCCATAATGGGGAAAATTTATCATGATGTCCTTTATTTTCATGTGATTTATCCCAAATAATCACCGATTCTAAGATCCTAAATGCTTTAACCTTTTCTCTCTAATCGTACAATGTCTTAACTACATCCTAATGTTTTCTAAAGTGATGTAAGGATTCAATCCTTAAATCTTCCATTTCTATTATGTTGAATAGTTGAGACTCTACTTTATATTTGGTTTCACATAGTCCTACATGAATTCATAAGTTTATAGTTTTAGCATGATTCATAATATTGTCTTACATCCATACACCAACAAATAGGGTGAGACCTTAAAGGCTTGTTAGTATCTAGTTCATTCTACTCAAAGATAATACTTCAATAGATTGTGCCGGTCCCTAGGCCTATCCCCTAATGATTTATTAATTGCATCTATCAGGTTTTTATTGATTGATTCTACCAACCATTTCCTAGGGGTAATGTCTAGAAGATGAATTGATAGTGTTTCATGTGCTCACTCCATTAATTCTATCAATATGAAAGCTAGTTCATTATCATATACTAAATAAATGGGGGTACCAAATCTAGTTGTGATGTATTCCTCCAAAAAGTGAATCACATCTTGTACTCTACAATTATTTATGGCTATAGATTTAGTCTATCTAGTGAAATAGTCTTTAGTAATGAGTAAAAACTTATGACCTACTGAGGAATATATTTAATGATACCAATGATGTCTAAACCTCATTGGGAAAATGACCTTCCTTCAATAATAGGTTGTAAAGGCATTATTACATATACTTCTCTCTTAACTAAAGATTGGGATTCATGGCAGGTTCTTACATGAGCATGAGCATCCAATAAAACTATTTTCCAAAACTAACCCATTATTAAGATCTTATGGGATGTGGTATTCCCAGATGGATGAACATTGCCTATATTTTGATGTAATTTTTCCATAATCTCTTTAACTTACTCCATAGACACACACCTCAGATAAATACCTTAATAGTTTCTTCTATAGAGGACTCCATTTTTTATCATGTAAGGAACATCTTTGAGCCTCAAAGCTCTCTATCATTCTCTATTAATATCTAGGAAACAAGTAGTTATAATCAAGTATTACATTATATCAGTATACCATTCTCCTTTAGATACCTAAGCTTCACATACTTTATCAATAGTGATATGTGGAATGGGCTCAATCATGAGGTGAATGATGCCTAAAACCCAAATGATCCTTATAGGCTTGATTTCTATGTCATAGTCTTGTATCTTTTACATCTAATTGACTTGATGTTATCCTAATTCATTTTATGATAAGGTAAGCTTCACAGTGGGATCATGCATGTTATTAATATTTTTATTCCTCAAGATGTAGTGTCAAAATTTATTCACTAATTTGACAAGAGAAAAGATTTTTTTCATCAACCATGGAGTACCTAAGTTCTACATATTTCATATTTTTTCTCATAAATTCAATTGGATGCTTAGTCTCATCCTTATTTTGTTTTATAACAACAACAATTGTATGTTTTGAAGTGAAGGATTACAAGTATAAATCCTTCATGAAATATGGAATAATTAGCACTAGGGCCTAAGATATTGCATCTTTAATTTCTTGGAAACACTTTTGGGATACTTTTGTCTATTCTATTTTTGCATCTTTCATAAGCATTACATTTAGAGGTTTAACAATCTTTTCAAAACCTGAGATAAAATTCCATACAAAGTTAATATTCCCAAAGAAAGATTTGAGCTCCTTCTTGTTGTTTGGTGGTGTAATTTTCAAAATTCCTTGAATTTTATCTAGATCAATGATGATCCTATCCTTGGTGATGATGTGCCCCAATATCTTACATTTAATCACTTCAAATATGTACTTATTTGGGTTTAGTGAGATACCAAACCTTTTTCATCTCTGGAATATCTACTAGAGGAGGCCTATGTGGTCATTCCTATTCTTTAATAACACATTAAGATCATCCATTTAGATGATTATGCATTTTGTTATTAATACTTTGATTTCATGATCCATATCTTTACGAAAGGTAGCTACTACATTCATTAATCTAGACAACATCCTTTTATATGCATAAGTTCCCCACTTCATATGAAATGTAGTCTTCATCATATCCTTAGAGTGTACCAATACTTGATTATAGCATGAAAATACATCCAAGAAGGACATCATTTTAGAACCACTTACTATCTATATCACCTCATCCAAATAAGGTAGGGGATAGTTGTCCTTTTTAGAATCATTATTTAAATTATCAAAATCAACATATAATATTATCTCACCATTCTTCTTTATTATTAGAACCAAGTTAGCCACCTAGGTAGAATTTTTGATTGGTAAGACTATTCTTACAATTAGTAACTTTTCCACTTCTATTTTAATGAGAGGATCTAGAATAGGATTGACTATTCTCTACCTTTATCTGAATAGCTTGTGTTTTGGTTTCAAAGGAATTATATGAGTAGTGACCTAAAGGTCATAAACCTTCAAATCTTCATAACTATAAGCAATAACATCTTTTTACCAAGTGATTGAATCCTTCACTCATCTTTATTTTGAATTATAGCTAAGGCCAATATTAACATAACATGGGATACATTCATCTCCATGATTTTCCATTTTGAAGTTAGATTCATTGTCCTTAAGGTGCCTAAGATACTAAGATTGAGGAATTATGTTGAATGGTATTCCTAAGGAAATCAACCCAAATAGAATATGATTCTCTTTTATCTATAGAGTACCTTCTTTATTTGATTCCTTTTGATATAGATGATTAACTTATCATCACTGATTTGGGACTCAAATTCCCCTAAATTAGTTATAAAATGAATAATCTAATGGTCATCATCAAATACTTGGAATTTTTCTATATTATCAATAACAAAGGGGAAAGGCACTAATTTTAAAGAGAATATTTTTACCATAGATTCTTAGAGAGGCTCCAAGTTAGTTGTATCAATAGCTAGTGAATATGTAGATTGATTACACTCTATAAGAATGATGACTATGATAAAAGCTGCAAACCTCTCAATTAGGTCCCAAGCTCTATACTTGTATCTTATCAAATAATATAACTTTCACTAATATTTGTTTCTGACCTAGTTAACCATTAGTTCTGAGTCACTGAATATTATCACCTATTTTTCATTACTCTTAAGTGAAAATTGTAATCCCAAAATTAAATCATCATACTCAAGCCTATTATTAGTGCATAGAAGTTTTAATTTATATTCTTATAATAAATTCTTTCCCTATGGATTAATTAGCTCAATTCTTATGCCTGATCCTTTCTTGTATCTAGCACCATCAAAGTGTAAAGTCCATAGCTAATTAGAACCTTCAAGTTCTTGATTTTGTATTTGATTCTATAGAGTGAAAGTTTAAATACCAAGGCTAGGAGATTCATACTTTACCTCTTCATTCTTGAAATTATATTTTATTATGTGATATTTCATCCTTAATAAATTATCAATCCATATTTTATTTGTAATGCCTCTATATAGTATCCAAATGTGAGAGAAGTCTATAAAAAGATATCCATTAAGCATTTTGGCCTAGTCCCTACTTCACAATAGTCCACATCCTTTAGTTATGTCCACTATGAAGATATAAATAGTCATCCCATGGTTTATATGCTACTTGAATACATACATTCATCAATTCTCCAACTAATGACACCACTATTTTATTTAGTTGTAAAACTATTCTCATTGAAGGGCTCAAAGTTAGACAATGATTTTTACATATTGAAGTATGAATAATATTTGTAGAGGAATCATAATCAAATAAATAGTTATTAATGTTCTTACCAAGTGCTCTAATAGCTAGTAAGAAAGGTTAAACTTTTGGCTTGCTTTTATAAATGACATTGGTGTCAATAATTTTTTATTTATCTATAGATGTTTTGGTTCTTTTTGTAGGGGTATTCTTAGTCATATACTTTCATAGCATCTCCTTCTATTCAATAATATGATCTAACTGATGAGTATTTATATTTTATTTGATATTTTTCATGTCTTTAATGATGTTGTATCCTCCTTTGCTCAATTATTACTTCTTATACATCTGATCATTCCCTCTTGGGAGAGGTGAATTATTATAAAATTTATGATTAGGTGAAATTACTATGCTATTTATAGGAGTAGATGTTTTGAATGGATACTTATACCTTAGATTGTACCAACCTCTATGGAACTATTAGAAATCATGAACCTTGTTAGTGTTCTCTTTTGTAATGTTGTCATCTTTAGTTGAAAATGGAAACTCATGAGTCTCAAAGAACATGGTAGTGGTTGAAGATCCAATATCTTGGTGGGATTTTGGTGGATTATGCATCTAGTATTATATTACCATTTCTCTTTGAAAGATTTCAAATGCTGTATAAAATTCTACACAATTGAGCTCACCATGATAAGAAGTATTATAGATTTTGCACCAAATGGGTAGAGTTGTCTCTATCATGTTAGTCTTTGGAAGTTTTATAGGTTATTCCATGTCATTTTTAGGCTTGTTGAATGGTTTTTTATACCTCTATAATCCATTATTTTGGTTACTAGTAGGGGCATTAGTGTTACCGATCTTTCATTACATGTCTAGGAAGTCATTGCTCAGCTTTTAAACCATGTTTTGAATATAATCTAGCTTTACCTTTGTAGATCTAGTGCCTTGTAGAACATCAGTAGAATATGTTTCTAATTTTTTATTCTATTGGAAACAATTTCTTTGTGAATGATTATTCAAGAAGCTGTAATTTGGCTATGTTGCTTGTGTTAGTGGAGGTAGCATGTAAAACTAGTTCTAATTAAATTCATGAATGTTTTGCTTTGCATGTGAAACTGGATTCAATGCAAGAATCTATTGTTGATGTTAGGTATGCCAAGCATCTAAGGATTGAGTTTCCTATCAATGTTGATATCCTCTTCATATGTCAATGTTAAGTTTTTTATGGTAGTTGTTCTCCTCAGGAACATGATAGTGATTGGGTATAGAACATTCTTGTACATCTTCAATGCTAATGTGGCTTTTGGTTTATAACTTGGTCTTAACCATGTGTACATAATTTTAAACTATGTATTCAAATATTGTATTGGTTCATTAGGCTTATTATTCATGTTGGTGAAGTGATGATCTATCAAAATTGGATTGGAGACCTATCCAGATTGTGTAAAAAATCTACTTTACATTCATCCCAAGAAGTGATGAAATTTTTCATTAGATTGAAATATCAATCATAAGTAGCATTCATTAGTGTAAAAGGGAAAAACATACATGAAACATATTCATTAATAACATCCTTAATCTCAAATCATAATTAAAATATTTAATATGTTCCTCTACTATCCTTGTTCTTAAAGGATAAAAGTATGGTAGGTTCTTTTTAGGATTCACAAGTAAATCATACACGTCTCCTAGGACAACAATAGCAGATCCAACTAAATAAGGTGGTTAAGCCATTAGATAATTAATATGTAAAGGGTTAATTATTAGAGATGGAGTCATAGGTATATTAAGGACAATTGGCATAATTCTTGGTCTCTAATGGTTTGTCAAGGGTGAGACTAAAAGACCATACTAATAATTAGCTCTAGTCACTCTCCTGGGTGACTCCAGTGCAAGTCTATGTAGAAACTAACCTCTTGTATCAGAGGTAATGGACCTCCTTATAGTGATATAAAGAGTATTTATATTAGGGTTTTAACCATAACAATCTCATAATGTGTAGCCTCTAACATTTTATGGTCTCAATAGAGGTGAACTCCACTCTAGGGCATGAGTTACAAGTATGCAGTCTTAACAACCTATTGATGTAATAGCTAGTATGGTATATAGGTTGTTGATAAAGTTATTGGATTGAGGGGTGGTATCTTAAAAATTAAGTAAAAATATAGATTATTTGGATGGATGGTTGGTTGCTAACCTAAAGTGGGTAGATCTCAAAACAAACTCAAAAGGAGGGAAGTGATTTTTAAAGACCACAAAGCCTTCTTTTCTACCTTACCCTTACCTCATTTTTATTTTTATTTAGATCTATCCAATTTATATTAGAAAATAATCATATATATAGCTCATATATATTTTCACTTACTTTTTAAGGGACCACCCCTCCGTCCAAGAACCTTGTCAACAACCTACATGCCCTACCAATTATTACATCAATAGGTTGTTAAGATCACATACCCACAACTTGTTCCTAAGAGTGAAGTTTACCTCCATTGATATCCTAAAATGTTATAGGATACCTCATTATGATATTGGTGTCGTTAAAACCCTCATTAATAAAACTCTAGATAAAGTGTTTTTGATAAGTTTCTTTATTCTCTCTTGGTATTTTCTAGGTGAAAAATGAATGAGGGTTGATATTTTATTTATATCAATCCCTTTGGATAATTAACATGCATTAAATCACATATTATAACCATTAGGATATGTTTCATTTTAAAATTAGATTACTTTATGGCACCGGACACTTGTGTTAGGTTAGAAAATAAGCAAAGATGATAGTGTCTATCCTAGACATTAGTGTTTAAGGAGAAGGAAAGTAGTCAAAAGTTTAAAAATTGCCTAGGTGAGTATAAGTAAATTTTAAGAATTATGGGAAAGATATAATACATGGGTTATTAACATAATAAAATTTAGATGAAGGTATAGGCCATGGGGCAAAAGATAGAATAGATTTTAGACTTGTGGAAGGAAAGAAAGGCCCAAATCTAAAAGGAACAACCAAGGTCTAAGTTTGCCATGTGCATAAGAATGAGGTGATAGATAATACATAAATATAATATAAATTTCCCCACATTTTAATTTATTAATAAATTTTATAATTTAAATGCAATAAATGCACACTTGGGTTTGTATAACACACCTTGTCTTTGTATGTGCCAAACTTGAGTGATTTGTTTGTGACTGACATATATCCAAGAACATATTATATTATATAATCAATGCATATAATTTTGGATTTAAAGTAATTAAAAATATTTAAATTGAAAGATAAAGGTTTAAGAGTATACTTATGTGTCAATGTAACCACCTTCCATATTGGTAAGTTGATTTTAAAAATTTGTATCATTGTAAAGCTATGAAATTAAGATTAGGATAAATATAGGTAAATATTGAAAGTGCATATATATAATAAGATAGAGGGGGGAGAGAGATAGATTAGAGAGAGATTGGAAGGCACATGTCCCCAACCTTGGAAAAAGGTTATTTTTCATTTGGCAATTGAAATTAGCTCAACCATGCAACCTAATCATACTTACAACTTAATGAACACGAGTGAGAAAAATCAAACCATACCATATGGAGAAATTTGGAAAATTTTATATAAGTTCCAATGTGGAGGAAATGTCCCCAAAATGTGCCCCAATGAATTTGGGTGTGCTAAATACTGAACAAGAGTGGAGAACATGCTTCTAAATCATTCCCCCACTAAATATGAAATTGTGAATGTGTGGAATCCATGCCTATATGACATGTTTCTACTAAATATAAATGAATCAAATTTATGTAATGTCTTCTTCTATGACATGAACCTACTGATATTCCCCATTTGAGGTAAGTGAAGAATATAAACCGGTAGCTACCTCACCTCACAATTATAAGACAACTGTATAATTTATGAATGGAACAATGTAACATATATAATGGATATGTCTAAGTAGATTTATTATTTAATTAAATAAAACAATGTGAGCATATCGAAGCTTATAAGGTTCACACCAATGTGTACCATCATTAGGATCAAATACATAACCTTTATTTAAGGATAACAAATGGATTATGAACAAATGGTTTGACAATTTTAATATCTATGTATGAAAATCCACCCACACAATAGGTTGGATATTATTTCCTAAAAATGAATTTCTCAAGTTTGTTTTCATCATTGGCAACCTATGGGATATAAACTAGAAAAACACTACACATCCTTTCTTTATCATTACAAAAATATGCATTTTGACCATTATATAACATTAACATTTATGATTTTTATTTAAAATTTTCTTTCTTTGAACCATTCTTTGAAATATTTGGTATGTCTTTTAGATGATTTGGAACATTGTAAACTTACATATCATGTGAAAGGTCATGCATGTTTAATGATATATCATTTTAATCTTGAGGGGGACATGGTATAGATGCCTCATTTTATGTTTTTAGGATCTTTTGGCACCCATTTTTGTTAACTAGACATATTTGCTTTAGGATAATTTATATTCATATCTTTATTTTCAAAGTAAAACAACAATTCATATGGTGACCATGCATTCTATGATATACACAATAATTTTTAGATTTTCATATGTGATGTATAAGAGGTAATTTTATCATATTATTTCTAGTCAACTTCCTTATAATCTCACTTGAACTCTTAGTATTATTTTTTTCACTTATAGAATCATTGTCATTAGGTGACTTTAGTTTTGAATTCCAATATTTTTTCCTATTAGGCACATTATTGGTATGCAAATATGAAAACACATGGTTTGAAGTAACATATTATGGATTATTTGTAAATGAAACCTATTTTGTGAATAATTTTATTATTAAATTTACAGACTGATTTTACTTTTGTAACTCATGCATTAGCCTCATCACAGTACTAATTTGTTCCTTTAGGGTTTCGTGAGAATAAACCCTAAGTATTTGAGATTGATTATCTTCATTTGAAACCATAGGGTTGTCCACCTTACCCCTTAGATAAGTGATATACTATAAATTGTTAAAATGATTAGAACTATCATCTCCTTATGATTATTAGGGGCAAGAGGCTCAATTTTATACATTTGAAATATTATAGAAGTTGATATAAGAATAGAATAAGAAAGACATACCAATGCTAAGGAGTAATTGACAATGATACCATGAGGATACAGACATTTTTATTAGTTAGATAAGTTTTTTTAAAATATGATAAAGGTTTTTATATAAAAATAGGAAATGAGATGAACCCAAAAAATAATAAAAATAAAAGTACATGTATGACATATAGATCTACATTTACTAAAAATAATAGAATGTTAAATTTTAAAAATACAAAAAATATTTTGGAAAACTAAAAGAAAATATTTAGTATACTAACCTATGTAGAAAATACCTCTAAGGAATTTTAAAATAAACCTATTTGGAGGTTTAATGTACCAATCAATGAATAATCTACTTATAAGCATATGCACATGAAGCCCTTATAACTAGAGGACAATAAAATCCTAGGGTATAGTTTTAGATATTAAAATCCATCATAAAAATATAAAATATTAGGAACATTTGAAGCCATAGATATAATAATTTTCATTCAAATGAATGAATTTCACCAAATGTTTAATCCCAAATTAGATAAGGATCTTATTTTGGTAGATAAGGTTCACCAAATGTTTTAACCCTAAAATAAAGATATAGATAGGTTGGGGATACCTATAGGATCATTAAAGGGGTATATATTAATTAAAATGCATAAGAGTGATAATAAAATATATAGTAAGCTAATTATGTTTTAAACTTAGATATAACCATACACTTAATTTTATATGTGGAGAATAGGCTAAATATACAAAGTAAAAACAATCTACGTATGAAAATGATAAATAATTAATATAATTATTTGGTTATGATGTTAATATAAAATTGGATGTATAAAAAGTACAAAGTGGGATAGAATATGATTGTAGAATAGTCATCATATTCTAGATCAGATTATTCTAGAGGTCTAGACACTAACATGAACTTGGGGTGGTAATGTTGATGATATTATCTAGGTTTAATGCAAGTGTCCTTTACAAAATACCTATTGGAAAAAGATGCAACCAAATATATGATTTTGGGTTTGACTTATCCTTTGAGCTAGTGTATTCATATCTGCATCATAGACTATCAATCCTCATGAAATGTTACAACCCTATTTGTTTATCTTCATGCTCACCTTGGGAAAAAATAGGTTAGTGGGCACATAATAGCAATCTAACCTCAAAGACCCTTATATCAATAAGAACTACCTACATAGATAATAATCAGAAGAGGGACTCAAAATGATGTAGTTTTCCCCTATGTTTTGTCTTGTGTGTTAATCATGTGATATGTGATAAGTAAGTACAAGAGTGACCTATCTTATAACTTAGAAAAAATATCTTTTGGAATACTCCTTTAATGCTTCAAAATTATATATGTGTTGTTACTATTAATGGTATACAAATAGGGAATCCTTGTTTAATTTAATGCTAAATAGAGTGTTTTGAAAATTTTCCTTTGTCTCTCTTGGTAGTTTATAGGTGAGGAATGAATGAGCATCGATCTTGTATTTATTTTACACATCCATGCACTATAGAAGGTACTGATCAAAGTGTATGGATCTAAGGTCTTCCCAATAACATATCAAATATTCCCATAGAAGGTATGACTAAAAAGGTAGTAACCACATGTGTAATACCAACCTATAAAGGTAGGTCAATCTCACCAAGAACCTTTTGGGAGGTCAAATTTAGTGCTCTAACTATTATATTAGAAGGATTAAAATCTTGATGAGTATAACACAAGTGTGTAGGTAATGTCATCGTGTAAACATTCTCACCTTTACCATTATCAATCATATCATTATATATAAGGTGTTTATCAAGGTATGCTTTAATGGATTAAAGAATGAAGATAAGAGTCATACGTGCAAACATTCTCACTTTTACCATTATCAATCATATCATTACATATAAGGTGTTTATCAAGGTATGCTTTAATGGATAAAAGAATGAAGATAAGAGTCATAATTTTTAATTTCACTAACATCAAAATTAATAAAAGGAATTTTAACCATATGAGGTATATGCCACATGTAAGTACCAATAATCCCATGCAATGGGCATCCATAATGTGATGGAGGAGAATGTGAATTATATGTCATTTACACTTCTAGTTCCTTATTATAAGGTCTTACAAAGGATTGTTAAATATCTTCTATCAATCCTTTTGGATAAATAACTCAAAATAAAGCACTTAGGAAAACCATCAGGATATGTTTCATTTGAAAATTGGATGACTTTATGGCACTAAATACTTTCATTAGTTTAAGACACTAACATCAATGCTAGTATCTTCGTAAATGTTAGTGTCTATAGAGAAATAAAGTAGGTACTGGTTCATAAGTTATAAAGGTGGAAGATAAGTACATTTTAAGCATCTTTTTTTCAAATTAATCATATCCTAATGTTTGGCCTAGTTTATTTAATGTGAGTTACTTATCCAAAGGGATTGATATAAATACAATATTGACCCTCATTAATTCCTCACCTATCATAGACTTAGAAATATAAAGAAAGATGAAGACAATCAGTTAAAATCACTATATCAAGTATTCAGTTGAATAAAACATATCTATTTCCATAAAAATTATAAGAAAAACATATCTATAGGTATGAAGTACATTTTCCATACAACAATCTACATCATTGGTTTAATTATATTGCACATATTGAATGATTCCAACACAAGCCAACACATAAGGGATACCTACATCAATAAAATACCATCTTTAGAGTACTAGTTGTGTAGGCAGTGCTCAATAAAAAAGGGTTATTTTGGGTTAGCTAGACACTATGTACCCACTAACCTAGTTTTCCCTAAGGCCACCATAAAAATCAAGAACTAAGATTTTATAAATTCATGAAGAGTAACTATCCATGACCTAGATTTAAATGCATCATAATGAAGGCAAAGACAAAAATAAAAGCATATAAGTGGTCACATCCTTTTCTAGTAGGTATTTTTTATAAGACACATTTAACCTAGACAATATCATCAAACCCAACCACCCTAGGATGATGTTAGTGTTCACAGCTCTAGAGGCATCAAATATTGAATCTGAAGATTATTATTGAATCTTCTTCTTATTCTAGATCCATCAATATATTAACATCATAACCAAATAAGTATATTAATTATTTGTCATTTACATACATAGATTATTCCTATTTTCTATATTTATCATATTCTTAATATAAGAAATTAAGTGTATGTTTATATTTGAATTTAGTACCCAATTGACTTGCTATATATTTGATTATCACCCTTGTACATTCTCATTTATATATACACATTAAATAGTAATATATGGATAAGTCCAAGTACTTATATTCACTTTAGGGTTAAAATTTTGGTGAACCCAATATTTGAACATCAAATCTTAAGATAATTAGTTTTTTCTAAATTTTTCTATTGTTCATCTCTGACATATATAAATTTATAATCATGTTTGTTATGGACATATCTATAAATTATTTCATGGTATAATAAATTATATTTGATATGTTTTGTTACATTAATTAACTAATTTAATCCATATGATTTATAATGGATTCAAAACTTACATTCTTGCATACTCCTTGTTCTAATGTTTACAGTGAAATTTTACTTGTCATTATAAGGTGCCAAATGAAGTGCATGAAACAATTATCCTCAATAGATAATATTGCTATCCAGTCCAAGGATATTAATTCCAAAACCTCACTCTTGGGATTTTTGTGCCATTCAACCCATTATAGGGGTATCTATTTAGATGCATTGCATATGACCCTACTCCTTTGTAATGTTAAACGACCATATGTAATCTATGTATTAAATTCCATAAAATGGACCAAGCTTATTATATCCTTTGAAAATGATGATTTACCACCTAAAATTAATATAAATAGTTGATTTCCACTCTACATATAGGTTTGAATTTACAAAAATATGATAAACCAAGTTCTTGTGGACAATGGTTTAAGATTCAACATTTACAACATATCCTTCCTTTCCTTAATTAGAATTGGAACTTCATATTTGGAACCATATAATATGAGTATAAATGGATTTGATAATATTTAATGATGCATATTTGAATTAATATATTTTAATATTAATGTGGCTCCATGTACATTCCCCACTTTGTGACAAGTTATGTCAAATTATTTAAACTATAACATTCTATCTAAAATACCAAAGAGATAGTTATCATTTTTACCTAAGTATCTAGCTTCATTACTCCCATGGATAATAGAGTGAAACATTATATCTCTCCCTCATCCTATAGAGGTTTATATGATTAGACCTATACCCAAAGGATATAATATGAATGGTTATTGTCATTATCATCAGCAACAAGGGCATTCTATGAACATATGCTTTACCTTGAAACATAAGATCCAAGATCTCATTCATGATCAATGATTATTTTTGATGATCATCTAAAGGAATAGATTTCACAAAAAATCAAAAATCATCTGCACTAACAATATTTAATAGCTATACTATACACAAATGGTGATTATGTTTTTCATAATGATATTGATCATACATAAACAAAAACCCATTAACATAGAAAGATTTTTTAGTAACTTGGTTTTGGTTTCTAATACATGAAAAAAAGGTTAGTTGGGAATATTCCTTGTGAAACTTAACAATACCAATTTTTTTTGGTCATAAAGTTATATAAACATGAGTTTGGGTTATGCCTATTATATTTCCTTATGCACTTACACTATGAACTCTTTGGCTATACCAAATGGAAAAAAATTTGATCAAAATTAGCAAGTTATTTCCTTTCATCATAAAATAAAATTGATACATATTCCAAATGATATCATTACTTTTTCTACTACACATGAAAAATGTGAGAAGGGACATGTTATGTACCTTTTCAACCTATCTAATCATGATGTAAAAAATGTAAAATATGAAACTTGAGTTTGCTAGGCACTGAGTGGGGCAGATACCTATGAAAATATATTGGATGAGATCATAGATTATTCTCTTCAAATATTCCAAAAATACTAATTTTTTAAAAAACATTCAAAAATCCAAAAATATTTTTGGCACCTACATGTTATATTCACTTCATGACATCTGTGTATTAATTACATGTTGGTGGATGCCATATTTATTTAATTATACATACAAAAATGTGTATGAAACTTCTATTTGAGTGTGATACATGCATACACAAATACATGATTTATTCTTATTTAATATGTTGGGCCTTCCCTCTACTCATGTCATATAGACATTGAGGGAATTTAATTATTTGTTATTGATACACACATGTTAAAACATATTATGGTTGCTCTACGTTATTATTTATTTTATCTTACATATGTATTTACACATGCCTTTATCCATGATTATATCATATATAGGGTACTTGATATTCTATACACTTGACATGTTTTCCTAACACATTTGATCCATGGGATACTATGACATGTTTATGTTAGTTGTTTATGATTTAATTAATGCAATTAATAGAGTGTACTTCCTTTATATTTCATTCATTTTTTGATAATTTTAATGTGATCCTTTTCTTATATCCCCCATTCCTATGTATACTTTATTTAACATATGCATATGCTATTTTCTATCGTATGCACATTTGAATATGTCATTATTGCTTTTTTGGGCTTTTGAGTACTTTATTTCCCTTTAATTGTGAAACATTTGAATAAGCCCCTTGTTTATAGTATCCTTGGACCATTGCATTTTGAATTGTTTTTTGAGTGATCTTATATTAATCTTTTACTGTTATTCTCTAGAAATTTCTATGATCTTTATCATGCATCTTAGGTATTCATGTGATCATATTAGTTCTATGCGTGTTGATGTTATATCTACCTATACATTTTCCTTCTATATGATACATGGCTATATTCATATATTATACAATTGTCTCATCCATTGATATTAGAATTGATTTTATCATCTAGCCTCACCAGTTTATAAGTATCATTGGGTTCTTTGTTTGAGCTAATCTCAACTACTAGGTGGAAACTCACATTTTCTCAAAGGTTAGGGGCATGGGCCTTTCACACACTCTCTCTCTATATCTCCTTGGATATATTCAATTTCAATATATATATATATATTTTTAATAATATCACATTCATACTCTTACAATGATACATATTTTTTAAATCAACTTGCCAATAAGCAAGGTAGTTACATCAACACATAGGTGTACTCCTAAAATATGATCTTTAAATTTAAATATATTTAAAATAATTTAAATTATATATTATATAAACTAATTATATACTATAAAATTCTCTTGGTTTTAGATCAATCACTATAAAAATCCCTCAAGTTGGACACAAAAAATATAAAGTGTGTTATGCACACCCAAATATGCATTCCTTCCATTTAAACTAGAAACTTCATTAATATATTAATGTGGGGGTATAGGTGGGGTGAAGAGGTAAATGTATATAATATTCATGTATTATATATAACCGTAGAATTTTACACTTATAAAAATAATAAATATGTTGTTCCTCAAAGTTTTAGACCATTTCCCACTTTCATAAGTCTCACATCTTCTGTATCTTCTGCCCCTTGGATTATCTCTTAATCCAACTAGTCTTATGTTGCTTACCCATGCCTTCTATCTTTCATAGAATGATAAAATTATAAGTATCTTCCAACTCTACATGTTTTGAGATTTTAATTAATTTATTACTCCATGGATACTAACATCTAAGATAGACACTAACATCGATGCTAGTGTCCTAAGCTGACATAAGTGTATAATCCTCTAAAGTCATATATTTTATAAATAAAATGTATCTTAATTATCGCTGCCTAAGTTTGTTAATTTTATTTAATTATCCAAAAGGATTTTTATAAATATAATATCAAACATCATTCATGCCTCAACTAATAAAAACCTAAAAAATACCAAAAGGGACCAATGTGACTAATCAAAATCATTTTATCAAGAATTTAATTGAGCAAAGCTTCCTTATTTCCATTACAATTATACGAATAACACATATAAAAGTATAAAGTAATAAAATTAATATAGTTACTTGGATTTATCCTTGGATTAATTATTAAGGGGTATATAGATATGAATAAGCATAAGGTGATAATCAAATTTACAGCATGCCAATTGGGTGTTAAAATTAGATATAAACATACAATGAATTTATTATGTTGAGAATAGGCTAAATATAGAGAGTAAAACTAATATATGTATTGAAATGACAAATAAGTAATATAATTTGTTGGTTTTTATGATAACACAATATTGGATTTTGAATAGGTATAAAATATATTAGAAGAATATTATTTAGTAGTTGTCTAATTCTAGATTAAGTGCCTCTAAAGCTCTAGACACTAACATCACCCCAAATTATCCAAGGTCTTATGTATTCTCTCAATGGTATATATTTATTTTCATATAAATTATATATATTTTGATGGAGATGGTATTTATATATTATATAACACCTCATTCTTAAACACTTAGAAAACTCAAATCTTGGTTGTTCCTCTCAGTTTTGGACATTTTCTACTTTTACAAGTCTGACATCTACTTTACCTTATACCCCTTGGCCCATATACTAGTTTGAGAAATCTTATGTGGATGAACCATGACTTATATCTTTCTTAGAATACTTAGAATGTACTTATCATTCACTTTTTCAAGTTTTGAACCTGAACCTGCTTTCTTTCTCCCTAGACACTAACTTTCAAGATAGACACTAGTGTACTCAGCATATGTCCATTCATTTTTTTAGAATAGGGACCCACTATATTTTTAAAAATATAGTCCTATTTTGAAAAATATTATTTCATAATATATTTATATGTTTCACCTAACGTTTTTATTTGATAAATTCATATGGTGATGTTTTTTTATTCAAACTAACTTATTAATACTCTTTGAAAGTTTTGCATATATACAAGTTTTAAAAACATGCAAAATTTTTAAAGTCTCATGAATAATAGAAATCTATCTTTAGAAATTATTTTTGGAAGTGATTTTTTTCCATTCATAGGTTTGGTCCTCATAACTTTATTCACCATGTATAAAATTCTTCGGCATTTATGTTCATCATAAGTTTTTTCTTTAGGAAAGCAGTCTTCAAAAAATTTGGTCTTTGATGAAAATGTTTTTCATTTACTCTTCAAATAAAAGGGTTGGAATTTGGTCTTTGGTGCTTGATCCCTAGAATTTACTCTTCCAAGTTTGGTTTTCAGTTAAAATTTTTGGCAAATCTAATTAGAGAAATACTTCAGAATATGGTCTTTATAACTATTGTTTTAAAAGATGTGAGCCAACATTTGGACTTTGGTAAAAGTGTTCAACAAGTGTATTTAAATTTTGATTTGAAACTTGGTATTTATAAAAGATAACCCTTGTAGCATTCGTAAAAAAGACTCATACCACAGGTCTTTGTAATCTTTATTCAGAATATATGTTCACTTCAAAATAATTCAAACTAACTCAATTTTAATGCATTATCTAAATTTGACTACCAAAACCCTCTATGGCATGGATAAATTTAAAGTGAAAAGAGTGATGGGATGACACATGGAAAAATACAATGAAATGAAATTATTTTGAACATCTACAATATCTATGTGGCATACACATAAATATAAAGTGGTAAAGTTTGATTTGAGAAAATTAAATGAACGTAGAGACAATAGACATTAATGTTGCATGAACTAACACTGAATTCCAAAATATATATCAAATAATTGAAAACAAATGTCATGATCAATGATAAAAAATTACTCTAATCTAACATCCTCCTTCAGAGCAAGCCCTAGATACGTATGTTTGAATTGTAAAGTGCATATAGAAGAACCAAGCCAATAAATTAAAGAATTAAGACTCTATTAGTGTAATGAACTAAATATGGCTTATTAATCTTAGAAATTTAAAGGAGACTTACCACCATCTATGTTCTCAATCAAGGACTCAACCAAATATAAAGACACCATCTTTGATCCAATAATATTTAATAATGAGTATCCTAATTACTTAGTGTTGTGTGATGTAATTCCACATGTAGATTCAAATACTTGTGAGGAGAAATTGACACCAACACAAAGAAAATTTTCTACAAATTTACTCCCTCTTTATTGATATGGATTGCACTTTTTCATAGCCAATCCAAATTTTATGGTATATATGGACCTAGTTTGAGACATGTTCTTTATTGGGAAAGTGATTAGGGGTACTGTTGAGGTCAACATACCCCCATTTAAAAAATGGGAACCCGTGTGTCAATTTTTTCATATTTATGCCTCAAAATTAAATATTAACTTGATTATAGTATCATTAACATGATTTCACATTATTTTTATTTGAATATCATCCACACCATGTTCTATCCAACTTAGTTGTTCATAGTTCTGATTTAAACTTATCAAAAATGCTGACATTAGATATTTGTGTTTCTATTTGAAAGTTTAAAGGAGTCCATTTGGGAATGAAAATGATTAGGGTTTTTATGATTAAATTTTTAATATATATTTTACTAGCCTTGGACTATAATTGATTAATATTTTAAAACCCTATCCTAATGTTTTACTCGGACCTTTTAAATTCAAATTTGAATCTAGTAGGAACTTTTTATGTGGGAAATTTTTAAATATTTCTATGGGATTGGTTTATTTTTTATTTTATAAGGATTATTCATGTTTTTAAACATGACCAAACCTTTGTATAACACCCATACTTAGTCCATTTTATGTCCTAAGCCCCCTTTTTAGTCTTTATATTATTCACAAGGTCCTTTTGTCATGTTTCTGCCTGTTGGGATTTATATTTTGGATACTTTGTCTAAGTAATTTTTGGTCTCTTTTTGTATAACATCCATACTTAGTCCATTTTATGTCTTGAGCCCCATTTTTAGTCTTTATATTATTCACAAGGTCCTTTTGTCATGTTTCTGCCTGTTGGGATTTATGTTTTGGATACTTTGTCTAAGTAATTTTTGGTTTTTTGTTCAAGAATTATTTTAGGACTTATTAAATTGGTCTATCCATGTCAAGAAAATTATTTCAAACATTTTTTAAAAAATAATTTCCTTGCATATTTATTCTATCAAGAATTTTACCTGACAAAATTGCCCTTCAGCCTTTTTACACTTGCCCTTTGGCATGTTTGTTTTGGAATTATTATTTTTCAAGTGACCCTTCCATCTTTCTATAAAGTCCTACTCATAAGTTTCAAAATAGACACTTTCCATCTTAGATTATCCTTTGGATTTTTTAACATGCCCTTTGATATTTTTGTAATGGGCACTTTATCTTCTAGACATACCCTTTAGGATTTTTGAAATAGTCCTTTGCCTTCCTCAATTATCCTTCAAAAATTTTAAAGTGCCCTTCCCCCATGATAAGTTCCCTTTGATAATTTTGTCTTAGGAAAATTACATACCACGTGACTCTTCATGAGGGTTATTTTGGACATTTTGTTCGTAACATTTCCCCTAACACCAAAAGGGTTGAAATAATTTACCTAAGACAATTTACTCAAGAAATTGATTTCATTGGAATATTTTTTGCCATGGTAATTTTGATATTTTAGCCTAAGACTTTAGATTGAATATCAATTTATTAATTCAAATAAGAACATTAATCTATGACTTTTTCTTAAATTCTTATTATTCCCATGCCCTAACTTAAATATTTCCTATTATCTATAGGAACAGATCTCACTTGGACTAATGGATATGTTTTTGGGGTGATCATGGCTTCACCCCCTTATAATGTCACTAAATATTATTTATTATATTACAAGATCAATGTAATATCATTTGGGAATAATCATGTTTAATGTTTAAATTAATCTTAAATTTTCATTGGTTCAAGATTAATTAGATCCATGTTGAAGCCATGCCTAAATGTTTTAACCTAGGTCCCTTTTGAATTGAATTCAAACTTGCATGGGAATAATTATCATACCATAGACTTAGTTTATTTTTTATCATAAGGCTTGGTCATGTTTTTCAACATAACCAAACCTTAGGCTAAAGATCTTAGCTTGGTCTAAACAATCGTATGGTCCCTTTGTTATAAATCTTAGCCTAAAGTCTTGTCCTAAATATTATCATATTTATTAATATGATGAAAACCTTAGGCTAAGACTTTACACTATGTATTCATTATATGCATGGTCCTTTTGTTATAACTTAGACTAATATCTTAGTCCTAAAGTCTTGTTCATGTTTATTAAAATAAAAGACATTAGACTTTATCCTAAGTTCCATATAATCCCCCATCCTAACTTAAAAATTATGTTTATTTTCAAGATCAATGTCCAATGTTTACTCAGGTAGAGTTGATCAAACTGTGTGAGATAAACCCAACAATCCAAAGATTATGATCCAAGGAACTAATCCCACTTGATTGATTAGATCAAAATCAATGAATCACATGTAAATGGATGGGTATGATTAAATGGATTCAAATATATTAATGAAAATTTAAGCCTTGGAACTTAACTTAAAGCCTAAAAAAGTTTCAAATGATCAATGGTATGAATTAAAATGTACACATCCAATCAAAAGGATGTATCAAGCCAAGACTCTAATAGATTCATGTTAAATATCTATCACTTTACAGAGATAAATGGAACATGTTTACTCTCTTGATCAATATCTGATGGTGTGAGGCAAGTCAAAACCTTTCAACATGGCTCAAGAGGCCTGTGGGATTGCCAAGTGGCACAACCTTAAATCCTAATGCAAATTAAATCCAAGGCATCTTTTATAATCAATTACACACATTTAAGTAGATGGATAAGATTAGATAGTGCATGGTCAAATAGGAATATTAAATGTGGCTTAGATTAATTGAGGTAATGACATGTGTCATAAAAAATTAAAATCTAGTAATGGAAACCATGGTTGTTCAAATAATAGGATCAAGCTCAATGAGTGACATCAATCCATGGATATCAATCAGATAGTGTGAGATGAAGGGAGGATTTTAAAAGGAAATGATCATTTTTTAAAAATTTATGAGAAATTTTTACATGAAAATTCCATGCAAGTGTTAGGACAATGACACATAAGTAGAAAGTAACATAAACTAGAGATCTAGTGAACCCACAAAAATCAAATACCATTAAAAGATCTAAGGTATAATCCTCATTTAACCATAAATGCTACCACCATTTGAGCACTATTAAACCTTCAATTAAGCCCTATATTTATCATGTATTCACCATAATCAAGTACAAATATCTAAATTATCACCTGTATGAAGATGATCTAACCCATAATCAACTAGTGTTCCTAAAGTTAGATGAAACAAGAATGTTCTTTTCATAACCAACATTATATAATACTTTGAAATAAGATATTCTTTATATATATACATGTGTTGTTTTTACAAAACATGTTATCTATAAGTTAGTCCATTAGGAAAAAGTCATTTATTCTAGAGTGTAATAGAAATGACACCTGTCCTATACACTTGTACAAATGTAATTAGAGGAGATTGACTGGAATGCTCCCTGGTATCTTATAAAAGGAGTATTGTCATTTTTAAAAATGGAGGTATTTATTAGCACCAAATTACTTCATAAACTTTGATCAATTAATATAAGTAAGGAATTCTAAAAATATTATCTAGTATTTTCTTGTTTGAAGTGCTATATGGTTTCTCTCTCAGTTGTCTAGTTTCACTTTCAGATTTGAATAGTTCTTATGGAATATAGATTTGTATCTTGAATGTATAATTTCTAATTTATGTCAATGCTATATTAATTTAATGTTATTATTCTTATTTCATTTTTTATACTTCTTTTACATTTGGGCTAATGTTGTTTACTTGCAGGAGTGAATCTTTAAAATGAGCTTGGTTCTTATTTGCATCATTTCATACTTTCCTTTTAAGCTTGCATGATGTATGTTGTGATTTAGACTAAATCTATTTCAATTCATACATTATTTAAATGCACATTCAAAAGATATTTGAACTTTTTCGTAATGTCTATAACAAAGATCAATAACATTCTTCTTTCTACCTTACCCTTCCTTTTGTTTTTAATCAGATTCCCTTATTTTAATTGTCCTTATAAATATCCATAGTAGATTATTTCTTGATCATAATTCAATATTATTATCATAGTATACTACATATTTAACATAGATCTACTATCTAGTTATGTTGGCTCCCAACCACCAAATAATATAAATATTATGAAATAATCACTTGTTCTAACTCTATTCCACCAATAGATAATAGGATTACCACAACCCATAATTCATGCACTGAGTTCCTAGAATTCTAAAATAAGTGTTTCTTAAATGCTCTAGGCACCTACGGTATATATTTAGGTATCAATAGGAGGATCTTTATTGGCACTAGAAGGAGCGCAAGTGTTAATTTTGAAAAGTATAAAGGGAACTTTAAATAAAAACTTAAGGGAAATTATCCTAAACAAAAATCCAAATGATAATTATATTAAGGAATATTCCTCTTTGACCATGTACTATCCAATCTTGTCCCTCCACTTAAACACATGTTTATTCTAGAAGCTCCTCTTGCCAATGCCTAAATGTGTATCATAGGTGCCTAGAATGTTTAAGAAATGATTCTTATTTTATAATTATAATAACTAATTTCATGACTTGTGGGTTTCAATAATCTTGTTATCTATTGGTGAAATAGGAGCATAATAAGTGACTGTTTCACAATATTTATATTATTTGGTAGTTGGGAGCCACCATAGCCAAATAGAAGATCTATGTCAAATATACCATATACTATGCTAAGAAAAAATAATTATGATTAATAACTAATATAAGATGGATATTTATAATGTCAATTAAACTAAGGTGATCCAGTTAAAAAATAGGCAAAAGGAAGGGTAGGGAAAAAAGAAGGATTTTTATGGTCTTTGTTACAAACATTATGACAAAGTTAAAACATATTTTGAATATG
This sequence comes from Torreya grandis, assembly GCA_037957365.1. NCBI lineage: Eukaryota > Viridiplantae > Streptophyta > Pinopsida > Cupressales > Taxaceae > Torreya > Torreya grandis. The sequence continues at coordinate 1,032,822 of JARHVA010000730.1, forward strand.
TATTTAGCCAATGTATGAACTTAAATAAGTTAAACCCAAATCATAACTTACATCAAGTAAGATTCAAAATAAAGTATTAAATGCTACAAATAGGAACTAGGCTCATTTTAAATATTTAATCCTACAAGAAAATAGCTTTAGCCTAAATTCAAAATAAATGAAACAAATGAAATAAGCCTAAGAACATTTAAATAATCTAGCATTGACATAAATTAAAAATTATTCATTCAAGATACACATCTAGAATCTATAGCAACTATTCAAATATAAAAGTGAAACTAGACAACTAAGAGAGATACCATATAACACACCACACAAATAAATACAAGACAATATTTATAGAATTATTTACTTATATTAACTACTCAATGTTTACAAAGTAATTTCATTATAATAAATATCTCCATTTTTAAAAAATGACAATACTCCTTCTATAAGATATTAGGTAGCATGTTGGGCAATATCCTACAATTAAATTTGTACAAGTGTATAGGATAGGTGTCCTTTCTATTATACTCTAGAACAAATGACCTTTTCCTAATGATTGACTTATATACATTTTGATATTACAAATTTCACATGTATATATAGAATGAATATCCTATTTCAAAATATAATACAATTTTGGTTGTGAAAACAACATTATTGTTTCATTCAACTTTGGGACCCACTAGTTGATTATGGGTTGGATCATCTTCATATAGGTGATAATTTATCTCCCTGTACTTGATTATGGTGAATATAGGGTCAATCTAGGGATTACCTAAAGGTTTCATAGTGCTCAAATAGCAGCAACATTTTGGCTTAAATGAGTATTATACCTTAGATCTTATAATGGTATTTGATTTTTTTCAGTCTACTAGATCTAAAATTTTCATTACTTTTTAATTATGTGCATGGAATTTTTGTGACAAAATTACTCCTCAATGTTCAACTAATAATAATTTCCCTTTAAAATCCTCCCTTTATCTATCATCAAACAATTGATTTTCATGGATCTATCATCAAACAAGAGAATAAGAAGAAGGCAATGGAGAAATCCCTATCACTAGTGGGGAAGATTAGGAGCACACAGAGGTAACTATTGACTAAATTTGACTTGAGGGTAAAATTTGGACCCATATAGGTAAAAAACTTGGGCTTTTAGATGTTTTATGGGTCTAATACTTTTTCATATGGTATGTTATAGTCCATTTTATGTAATTTGATAACTCTTTAGACTTAGTCATTGTCTAATTCGTTTATATGTTATTTTGGGTCACTTAGTAGTCAGAGGTCATAAATACAAGTGGAATGGTTTATAAGGTGTCCAAGTGTCCTATTTTAATTTCAAACATCCAAGAATTAATATTCCCTATCAATGTTAGTCCCATCTAAATCTTTTAGGTTATTTAACTGAAATTCAAGAAACTAATTAAAAAAGAGGGAGTTTGGCACTTGTACAGCCCATGAAGGAAGGGAACACATGGGATAAGGTCATGGAATGTCTCTTAATTTAAATCATAAAAAAACTTTAAATTATTTTTAAGTTATAAAAAAGGTCCAAAACTGTTCTGCTCCTTCACTCTTTTAGACACATAGAAGTGGTCAATAGGTTTGTGCTTAGTATGACTAGTTGGAGAGGTTCTAGGTCAAAATACTTTATAAGGTGGTATTAAAATAAAATAAATTATTTTCCATAAAAAAATTTAAATTATTAGTCAATCATGCTTTTTTAACCATCTCTAATAAGTTGACTATGTTTGTATGCTCACTATTTCCTACACCCTATAGGTTTTGCTCCATTTTGGACAAGTTCATAAAATCTAGCTAGTAATGTTGACTCCAGATGATGTTGGATATATTATAAAGTTTTATTCATTCCTATTTTCATGTTTCATGGTTTTTTTATAGGCAAGTCATCTCATGTTCTAGGGAGGTGTCACAATATGAACATTTAGTTAAGTTTTCATTGCTACAGAATGTGTGTTTATTTGAAAATATCTCATGGGAATGGGATGTGATGTTTCAAATATCTAAATTAAATAATAATTCATCACTTCATATTTTACTTCATCATACTATTCTTTGATCAAATATTTAGTTTTACCATTCTCATAGTCAACTCTCCACTCACTTTCACTTGTAGTCACATGTATGAGACTTACGTAGCTTGTTGATAGAATTGTAATCAAGGTGTATCATTTTGTTCAAGTCATTAGGATATGAAGAGAGTTATATTATATTTTTAATAGGATGCAAGGTTTGTTACAAGCTCATGTACCATATAAACTAGTCACTAGATACCCTTGTCTTCTCTATTCTAAGAGTTTGCAAGAGGATATCACATTAGAATAGAGGTTTTGATATTTGTCTCAAGATATTCATAGTGATAATAATTCATTTGATGGATTAACTATGATTTTATGTTGTTCATGAGGCCATCCATCCACATATATTTATCCATTCCATGTTCACTTCATGCATATAGATCATACACACCTAAAGGAGTCTCCTTAATGATGTCATGTTAAGGTGAAAAATTTGGGATATTTTTCAATATTTTATATGGTTATGACATGTCATTACTACATTTTATCTAAGTCAAATTAAAAATTCCTCTTTGATCATGCATCATTTGATATTATCCATCAACTTAAACATATGTAATTAATTCTAGAAGCTCCTCTTATTGATGCCTAAATGTGTACTATAGGTGTCCAAAGTGTTTAGGAAACCCTTCTCATTTTAGAATTATAGGAACTTAGTACATGAATTGTGGGTTGTGATATTCATTTTATCTATTGGTAGAATAGATGAAAAATAAGTGACTATTTCACAATATTTATATTATTTGGTGGTTAGGAGCCACCATGGCCAAATAGCAGATTTATGTCAAATATACAGTATATTATGCTAAGAATAGTTAATTATGATCAATAAATAATCTAATAGTAATCTAAGATGGATATTTAAGATGATAATTAAATTAAGGTGGTCTAATTAAAAAAGAAGCAAAAGGAAAGGTAGGGTAGAAAGATGGATGTTATTGGTCTTTGTTATAGACATTATGACAAAGTTCAAATATCTTCTAAACATGCATCTAACCAATGTATGAAGTGAAAAATATTAACCATAAATCATAATATACATCAAGAAAGCTTCAAAGTAAAGTATGAAATGATACAAATAGGAACCAGACTCATTTTAAAGATTCACTCTTGCAAGAAAATAGTGTTATCTCAAATTCAAAAGAAGCACATCAAATAAAATAAGCCTAAGAACTTTAAAAAAATTTAGCATTGGGAAAAATTACTAATTTTTATTTCAAGGTACACATACAAAATCCATATGAACTATTCAAATCTATAAGTGAAACTAGATAACTAAGAGAGAAACCATATAGCACTTCACACAAATAAATACTGGGCAATCTTTACAAAATTCCTTGCTTATATTAACTGCTCAAAGTTTACAAAGTAATTTGGTTCTAAAAACTCCCTCCATTTTTTACAAATGACAATACTCCTTTTATAATATTTTAAGCAGCATATCAGTAAGTCTCCTCCAATTAAATTTCTATTACACTCTAGAACAAAGCACCTTTTCCTAAAAAATGAAGATCCATAAATCCTTTTTACCTCATACTTTTCATATCTCTTCTCCATGACAGAGTATAAATATTTTACCTATCTATATTATTTATATATCTTTATATCCTTACTATAATATATTCACAAAATTCCCTAAGCCTCTATTTTCATTTTTTTGGGAAAATCTCCTTGAACTTAGTCCTCTTGTGTTTAAAGGTAGTTTACACCTTACACTACCCATTTTATGATTCAAATAGGTTTGATTTGAGTTTTCCCACATTATATAATCTAAAATAAGGATTTACCATGTTTCAAATTTTCCATATAAATACCTTTAAAGCCCTTAGGTACCACCCGTAGGTGGGCATTTGCATATACAAATAGTGGGTATAAACCTTAGATAGTATGTAAGATTTATAGGTTTATAATCACTTTTATTCTTTCACCATGTTTTGAAATGAATTCTTATCAATCCTAAAATATTGAAACATCTCCCAAATTCTTCATCTTAGCATGACATCATTAGGGAGACTCTTGTATGTGTGTATGAGTTGTATACAGGAAATGAACATGGAATGGATCAATATATGTGGATGGATGGCCTCATGAACAACTTAAAATATCTTTAAATCCCTAAAATTCATGTTTGTCACTATGATAATGTTGAGATAAATCTCAAAACCTATGTTCCAACATGATATCCTCTTGAAAACACATGGAATAGAATACGAAGGGGTACCTAGTGACTAGTCTATATGGTGCATGAGTTTGCAAGCAATATTGCATGATATTCAACATGAAAAATAACTCTCTTAAGCTCCTAATGACTTGAAAAACTAATACAACCTAATTATAATTCCATGAATAATTTATGCAAATCTCATATATGTGACTGCAAGTGAGAGTGAGTGGAGAGTTGACTATGAGAATAACAAGATTGAATATTTTATAATATCATAGTGTGATTAAATAGAAGATTAATGGAAGAATTACTATGCCATTGAGATATTTGAAACATCACATCCCATTCCCATGACACCTCTACAGAGAAACACACATTTTGCAACAAGGAAAACTTGATTAAAGCTTCATATGATGACACCTCCCTATAACATGGGATTGAATGACTATAAAAACACAATGAAACATGAAACTAAGAATTAATATCATCTAATAAGAGATATAAAATAATCTAGAGTCAACATCATTAGATAGATTGTATGGAGTAGTCCAAAATGGAGCAAAACCTATATAGGGTGTAAGAAATAGTGAGTACAAAAACACAATCAACTTGTTAGAGATGGTTCATAAATAATGTTTAACCAATCCTTTCACTATTGTAATGGAAATTAAGAAATTTGATTGTAATACCACCTCCTAAAGGCATTTGACTTGGAACCTCTCCAACTAGCCATACTAAACATAAACATGCTAACCACTTCTATGTGTTTAGAAGGATAAAGAAACAATAAAATGGTTTTGTACCTTTTTATCACTTATAAAGAATTTAAAAGTTCTAAGATTAGTTTGAGGAATATGGAGATACATTCCATGACCTTCTCTGACATGTCAGCTTCCCTCATGGGTAACAAGTGCCAAACTCCCTCTTTTTTAATTGGTTTATTTAATTTTAGTTAGATAACTAGAAAAATATAGATGGGAATAACATTCCTGATAGGTAATATTACTTATTGGACATTTTAAAGGAGAATAAGACACTTGTAAACTTTAAAAACTATGCCACTAAATGATTAATAAGTGACCTAAATACATATAAACTAATTAGATCATTTCTAAGGCTAAATGGACATCAAATTACATAAAAAATACTATAAAATACCTATGAAAAAGTATTATACCCATAAAAAATATTAAAAAACCATGTTTTTGACTTATAAGGGTTCAATTTTGACCCTAAAGTCAAATTTGGTCAACAAAATGGTGACTCATATGGGTGGTATGCCTGCTATACTAAAGATTAGTAGCCTTATCTATCCATGGTAAAATGGATTCAATGAATTATTGAATACAACTATAAAATAAATGCCTAAAACACACATAAAATAACCAGAACACACCAAGCAAACATATAAAAAGCAAGACACCAACAAGACTCACACATGTGCATAAGCACTTAGGAAAAATAAGAAAAAAGAATAGATATGCACAAGGAGAGAGGAGAACCTTAGTATCAATGTTTAATATAGATCCTATTTAATGTGATATGAAGCTCCTCTTCATTTAAACTTGAGATTTGGAAAGCATTGTGTTTTTTGTATTGAGTGATGACATAAGGGTCACTCTATAAAGCATCAAACTTTGTGTGTTTTCCAAGATTATCTCTATCTTCATCCTGCTTTAGAACAATTTCCCCCTCTTAGAAGTTTCTTGGCATGGATTTATTATAAAAACATCTCATTGTTTGATCTTGATGAGCTTTCATAGTTTGCATATCTTGATCCCTTATTTCTTAAAGCTCCATCAACTCACATAATCTAACTTCCATGCATTCATTTTACATATAATCTAGCTAGTAAGTGAGGGCTAAAGCTTGTAACTCAAGTGAAATAGGTATAATATATTCTCTTCCACAAACAAGTGTGTATGGTGAGCTTCCCATGGCTCTCTTAGGGGTGATTCTATCAACCCAAAGAGTTGTCTTCAACTTGGAAAGCCAAATTCTTTAGTTTTCCTCTATTTTCCTATTGATCGTCCTAATTAGATTCTTATTATTGAAAGTATCCTGTCCATTACCTTGTGGATAATACTTGGAGGAAGTAATAAGATAAATTCCATGTTTCAAATCCCACTCACTTGTCTTCATTACAAGGAAATCCAATGCATTGTCTAAAATGATTATTGAAGAAGCCCCAAATATTATCACTATACACTCATATAAGTCTAAAATTAAACTTTCATTTGATTCCTTAAGAGATAAAACCTCCACCCATATTGTAAAGTAATATGTAGTAGCTAACTCCCACTTGTGAATAACACTATAAGGTGGGTTGATTAAGCCTATAAAATATAGACCCCATTATATAAAAGGTTGGTATAATTGTATTGGATGAAGAGATCAGGATGAAATATGTTTCTTTCCATTAAAGAGGGCACATTTATAACATTTCCTTACCTAGGCATGATTATCCTTTAAAAAACTATGGCAAAAATATCTAGTTGTCATAATCTTAGTTATTGTGGTCTTTGAAGTAAAGTTACTATCTGTTGGTCCATCATTAAACTCAAATAATATCTTCTTAGCCTAATATAATTCAACACATCTCAATAGTACACCTGATAAGTCTTTCCTAAAGAACACTACATTAATAAGTACATAATGAATAGACTGCAATCTGAAGTACCTTCTTTTGGATCTGTCTAGGCCATGTGGATAGTCATTGGTTTGAAGAAGCTTGATCATTTACTATGTCCAACTCCTCATTGGTAAAGATGCACTATCATAGGATCATATTGAAGAGTTATAATAGATTCCTTTTTTTCCTTCAAGTAAGGTGCTCACATAGCCCTTTTCTTTTCACTAGTTTGGTTGTCTTGATTTATGCATCATACTTCATTACTTTTGTAGTCCAACCAACCCTTTTTTCATTCAAATCTATACACAAAAAGAAGTATTTTACATTAGGATGAGGTACCAATGTATGAATATATTTTTTAGATAACATATTCCTAAACTTCTTTAGACTTTTAACAACTGAAAGTACTTGCTTCTATACCAAAGTGTATCTTACCTCATTGCCTTCCAATCCTTGACTAAAGAAGGCAATAGGCTACTCCAAGTTTTTTCATTTGATTGAGTGAACATGGAAAAGATAACTTATTCATTTACTAAGGTATACAAGTTGAAATATTTTGAGAAATCAAGTCTTGCAAAAGTTAAAGCTTGATCAATATCTTGTTTGATCTCTTCAAAACTCTCCTTCCTTATTGTCTAAGTAAACACTTCATATTTCCTTAGCATATAGGTTAGAGGGTTGACTAAGTTATAAAAATTAGGAATAAACTACCTTATGAAATTTTCATTTTCAAAGAAACTTTGCAAACATTTCTTGTGTTTGTGCAAAGTCAATGCAAAGATTGCACTCACCCTTTTAGGATCTATGGATAGACCTTTATTTAAAATAGTGTGTCCCAAGAGTTTGACCTTATGGATAGAAAACACAAAATTATTTATATTGAGAGATATTCCAATCTCTCTACATCTCTCAAAAATATTCCTAAGGTGAGTTAATGATGTTTTGTATCCTAAGAGAAAGCTATGATATCATCAAGATACATCGACACAATATCATTTATGAATCCTTGAAAATCCATACCCATTACATGTTTAAATGTTTCCCTAGAATTATAAAAAAACAAAAATAATTATATGATAATCATATGTTCCCCATTTAGTGGTAAATTTTGTCATGTATTGATCTCCTCCCTTTACCAAAATCTGATTATACCCTGAATATCCATCAAGGAGTGAAAACCTTTCACTACCTACCACAATTTTCAAAATTTGCTCCATGAAAGGAAGATGATAATGTTCCTTTAAGGAAACTCTATTCATATCTCTAAATTCAACACATAACTTGATTTACCCATTCTTATTCTTTATTGGAACTAAGTGTGTGAACCAAGATGAATGCTTAATAGGAAAAATGATCTTAGACTCAATCAAATTTTTAGTCTTATTTCTCATGAGAAGCTCAATATTAGCATTGATTTTCCTTTGCCTTTGATTTATATGCTTAGAATTTTCATATAGATCTATGGTATGTTGAGATCAATTTGGATCAAATCCTTTTAAATCACTATATTCCCATGCAAAGACAATAGAAAATTGCTTGCATAATTCAATGAAAGCATATCTTTCTTCTCTAATATGTACCTTCCCAAGAGTAAATAACTTATCTTTGAAGATTTATACGCTCTCATATTTTTCTTGATTATTAGACATGTTTACCTTTTCCTTCTTTAATTGATCATCATTATTGAAGATACTCTCAAGTGTAAATAAGCCCTTAGGGAGCTTGTTTGTCTTTAATTATACAGTCTGGCCTCCATATTGCTGCTATAGTATAGAATAATTATTTGAGGAAAACTAAACCTCCTCTTTTATAAAAAGATCTATTTTTTGGTCACTATAAAAAAATTTACAATTAGTGACACTATCAAGTATAGATGGCCTTACAATCACTTTGAGATGAGGCTAGTTCTTGTCCTCTCTTATCCCCTTTGGAACATCAAATTAAGATCCAATTATTTCCAGCCTATCAACATGTTTGTTATCCTCTCTTGGTATATATTGAATTTTGAAGGCTTGGAAATCTTCCACAAGATCCCACACTCTATGCTTATAGGTTTTAACAAAGATTTCCTAGTCATATTTTGACCTCTGACTTGATTCAAAACCAACTCACTATCACCATAAACTTGTAAATCTTTCACACCTCTCTTTCTATCCCATTCAAGGCCATGAATGAGGGCCTCATATTATACCACATTAAAAGTACAACTAAATTAAAATCTAAAAGTCTATTAATACATTTCCTTGGATAGAGAAACTAACATTGCTCCACCACATGATCCAACCTTGATTCTTGATCCATCAAAGAATAACTATCATAGACCATCCATAATTTCATTTGGATTCATAAATTTTGGCATGAAAGAGTCTTCTTCATGAAGGTAATACACTCCAAGACCAGCTTCCTTTATGAATTTATAAGGATCATGTCCATAATGCTTAGTTCCCCATTCATCTAGATGTATATCTACAAGTCCTTTAAGATACGAAGTTAGAGATTGATCCACTTTCATATCTTCCTCATCAAGAATATCATAATTCACATTTGAAACCTTAGGAATTTAGGGCTTCAAATTATTATGATGAATAGGTTTTGACTAAATATTCACCTTGGTACCATAATTTGTTCTAAAAACCATATATGCCAAATTTACTACCAAGTATCCACCTATCTTGGCTATAAACTCTCTTGACAAACAAAGAGAAAAGTATGAGAATAAGTCTAAAATAACCACATCATGAAGGATAGATAAAGTAGGACAAGCATGTAAAATAAAATTCAAGTCCTTGACTAGTCCCAAGTTCTTTACGCATGATCCATCCAACTATATAACTTCTTTATCCATTGGTTCATACTTGGGGCCTACTTTATCCACTATGGAATTGGGCATAACTAAAGTACTATCACCACTATCTATGATAAAATTATGAACTAAATAATCAATAATGATCAAGTATAGATAAAAATTATGAGTATTATCAATTTTATTCACTTGTCCATCAATGGGTTGAGTTCCATTCACCAAAATATCATTTTTAGTCCTAGTTGATCCAACTTATTTAACTAGTTTAAACAATTCTTTTTGGAACATATCCATTTTTCCAAATATTGTCAAAAAATCCCACAATGAAATATTCATGTGTAACTTCTTAATTTGATCCACAACATTGATATAAGGATTTTTAATATTGAATTTCTCTTTGGAAGTACTAGTACCTTGTGGTGTATCATGTGAAGACAGATGTGTAGATCCTAGTCTTGAATTCTGAGACTTCTGATTTTCCCACACCTTAGGAGATTAATTAGATATACATACCATTTGGGGTGATGGAGGAGTAAAAATAGATCCTTGATTTGTCCCTTCTATCTCTTCTACAACCCTTTTCTTAGATCTAGTGTTAGAATATACACTAGCATTCATATTATTTAAACTTCCCAAATGATTCATGACACAAAAGTCTCCCTATAAATGATTCATAAGAGTATAATAATATTTTTCTTATCCATTTTCCATTCCATTTTACATTTTCATCTCAAAAGTGGGAACTTGAGGTACTTGACTACCTTGTATTGTCATGGCTTGACTAGGCATTTCATTAGCATATGAAACTTGGCCTTGATTTTGGTAATTTGAAGGGTAGCATTGTTGTTTTTAAACAAAAAATATTTGAGTAGGAAAAATATCTCTATAATATGATGTGGAATTAGGATCAAAACTTTGGTAGGGTCTATCTTGAGTTACTTGACCTTGTCCTTGAACATTACCTTGAAAAGGAGGCCTACTTACTTGTCCAAACTGATTATAAGGATACTAAGGCCTATAATTTTGATCTTGTTGCCTTTTGAAAGAGAAAAATTAATTAGTAACACTTTTAAGAAAACTCTTCACTTCAAAAATCTAATTGGTAGGGGCAAGCACAAAATTATCTTGGCTATTAGGCAAAAGAACCAAAGTGGGTAATGGAATTTGACTAGGAGGCTAAAAATCAAGAAATAATAGCATTGGTGGTCTAGGAGCAATATTCCCTACTTAAACAAGACAATTATCAACATTAATGGATATTTGATAGGCATTAGGTAGTGTATTTACATTCATGAATTGGATTGGATCATCATGGCTATATCAATATTCAATGCTTTTAGGTAATACAAGAAGGCATAATTTAGAGTACATCTGACAAGTGCTAGGATCCTATCTTATGTCTTTTGAAATCTAGAGTTAAAATCTTGCATGAACTATAGGGATATCTATTAATAGTAGTAAATTTATTATCTAGTGACAAATTATCACTCTTATCTTAAAACCTCTTAGACAATAGATTTCTTAGTTCATCCCATGAAGAAATGGAATTAATAGGTACATATCCATACCAATCTAAAGTTATCCCTTTGAAATACAATGCCAATATCCTAATGGACACATTTTCTTGAGTGATATTATGGATTTTGTATAAGTTTTCCATGTTTATAATGTGCTCAATGGGAGTAATAAGACCTTCTTCACTAAAATATGGAACACTTTTAATCACTGATCTAGGAATTTGGTATATGGAGCAAGATTTAAAGGAGATGATCTAGTGAAGGAAGGCTACAAAAAGATGGTTTATAGACATATTGGAATGTACATTCTATGTATTAGGGGTTGAAATAAGTATAAAATTGGAATTTTTAAACACCAACTCCATTGAATAAGTATGATCATTCACAAATCTAAATCTTTTGATAGAATAACAAGGTAATTAGACAAACTCAAAAGGTATACCTTTAGTAGAAAACCTAGTAGTCACCTTTGGCATGGAAATTAAGGACTATTATTTAACTAAAGATTTTAAAACTTAGTGGAATCACCAGGTATTGAATTTAGATTTTATTGTAAGTACAAATATTCCAAGACCAGTATCAATCTTAGACAATATTCTAGGACTTAGATTCCCATCAAGCATGCCAAAAACTATTTTCACTTGTATTTTCACCCTTGAGGAGATATCTTAACTCTCCTCATCCAAGCATAAAAATTAAAGAATCTCACTTTATGTGGGTAATCAATTTTTGAGATGAATCTCTATAAGTGTTAGTTCCCTTGATGCACTCTTTGAATCACTATCTCACTTATTATCTTTGCATGAAAAGGGTTAACAAGACAAACTCAGAAAGATAAAATTATTTAACAAAGATTTAATTTATTCCTATTGATTTAAATTATAATAATTATATCAAATTGAAGATCCTATCACACATAACTAACAACTCATGATAGATTATTACATCAATGTTTCATATGTTAGGTTCAAGAGGTATACTTAATGTTTAGGAGGGATAATGAATGATATTTTAGAGAATATATTCATAAATAACTTATAATACTCTCATACCCTAAGAAATAACACTAACAAAGACATATATAAATTAATATTCTACATACTTGGTGGACAATCAAAGACAACATGCTAGAAAAGACCATCTTTTACTAGATAAGATCAACAAGATTTGGAACCAAAATCAATTATACATAATATAATTAGGTAAATTAAATTTTTTATTGATTAAAAATGCATTAAAATACAAAATTTTATATGGTTTCACCATTAACCAATAAAGGCTGCCGAAAATAGACCAAAAAGTCACTACTTATAGCATTTTGGAGAGGGGTGAGACAAGTGAAGTCTAAAGGTCACTTGGACACTTGATAAGCTAAGAAAAGAGGTTATATATGAATTATAATAATATTTTGAATCGACCATGAAATTTAATACAGTACACGTGTCAATTCAATGCATGAAACTCTTAAAAATTAGCATGAAATTCCTTATGTTGGCTTAGAAAATTACCTTCATCATCTAGCTTTTTTGGAACGTCCCAAAATTGAATAGGGATAGGTATAATGATTTGGATTATAGGTAATGGTTTAAAACATGAGTCTCCATGAATTTTTTGAATTCTTAATTATCTATAATCTTCTATAAGTGAGCCATCACTACCTGTAATCTAAGAAACTCCTCTTTCCCACACCTTTCACAGTTGACGTCAAAAATGGATTTAGTTTCTCATGAAAATTCATAAAATGGAAATAATTAAATTTTTAAAGACAATAAATATCTTCATATTTCCTATGTATACCTTGAAAATCCATCCACTTAAATTTATCACCCTTCCCACTATCATGCTCACTAGGCCAGTTTGATTGGTTGAGATGAGAGCTCTTGAAAAAACACATAGGATTTTTTTCAAGGAATTAAATTACCATGGTTATTTATAATAAGTCCATATATTCCTCAAAAAAATTATTTCATTACTTCATAGTCCCTAGATTCTGAATAATGAAAAAAATAGTCAAAGAAAGCCATTATATACCATGTTAATATAGGTAGGGTAGAACAAAATTGATGAGGAGCCTTGAAGAGTCCTATAAAACCTAAAATTACTTTCATGGACATTAAATACCATTATAATTTCTCTCCCTCTTCATCTTCTTAATTGGGTCCTTATCTAAGGGTTAACAAGGGTTTTAAGTCTCTTTTGTCCTTAAGATTTGTTCATAAAGCCCTAATATTCAAACTATCAATAAATTACAAAAATTCAAGGTTAAAGACCCTTTTTATCACCTCCAAACTTCTTATATCTCTATGTAAATTTATAATGGAGATATGAGAAGCTCAAACTATTTACTTCAGATTTTCCTTTCATTTACATAGGCTTAATGTTTCCTTTGAGGCAAATATGGCCTCCATTGTATCTTACTAGAGTTCGAAAATATTTATCACATATGTAATGAAATTGAAAAAATTGTATAATAGGTTATAAATCTCTCCTAAGGTTGGAAATTAAAATGACCTATCATTTGGGCTTTAGGCCAAAACCCTACCTAAAAGTCTAACTATAACCTTAAGGGTTTATATTTACCATTTGAGATTATTATTTATTTTATCTATTAATTATGTTTTTATAGGTATGATCCAACTTTCCACATATTTTCATAGGTTCCATTGAAATTCTGGTCCATCATTTCACCTTCTTCATAAACTATAGGTTTTATTCACAAGGGAGTGGCCTCTATCTGAGACAAAATAGAGGGTACCTCCACTATTTTCCCAATAAAACCTAGTGTTTTAGGTGTTTATCCAATTTTTATAGACATTATAAAAAAATTTCAAACTTTTATCATTTTATTTGACCCTCCAACTTCTAAAAAACCTAATATATACAATGAACAAGCAACTTGTGTGTAGGGTTTAGAAAGTAGACTGTGTGCTAGAGTATTTTCACCAATTTGAGAGGTATAATATTGTTTTATTATTTAATATAACCCATTAAAATTATATAACCCTAAAAAAATTTGTATTGATGTTTCCAAAGATACATATCAAGTTTTTTACCCATTTTGGCTCCATTTGTTTGTCTAGCCAAAACTCTGATTTTCTTGACTAGTTGACCTCTGAGATAAAATAGTGAAGTATATCCTTCATATTAAAAGAAAAGTGAATATTTTATAATTTTAAAGAGGTAATAATTAAGATATTTACCAAATTTTTAGGTTATACACACCCATTTAGGCACCTAACCAAGTCAATTTGTCTGAAAAAGGCCTCTAAAAGGACTATTTTTTGCATTTTTCACTTCCAACTAAGAATGAACTCTCTAGTATAAATACAATGTTATTAGGTTTATTAAACATGTTATTCACCTAAAATTCACTATAAATAATCTTTAAATTCACCTTAAACCACTCTTATCCCCTAGATTCTTCATTCTTACCCATTAAGCAACATAAGTCTCTTAGTGCAACTGTACGGACTGTCATCCTTAGGATAGTATGAAGAGTAGATGGTCAACTTGAAATAAGTCTTGGAGTATGTAATAAATATTTTTAATGTATCATGAATCAGTTTTAATAAATACTTATACCCTTTGGATGCACCTTGGGATGATAGGATTGAGTTTAGTCTCTTGACTGTGATACCATACTTCTTTGACCAAAATCGTTCTTGTAGGTGCATGTCTACCTAATAAGACCTTGATAATGATGTTTAAAATTCCTAATTTAAGCATCAATATCAAATAGTATCTATTAATACCTCCATTCACCTTTTATGGTCTAAAACATCACCTAAACACCATGCTAGCTTACTGTCTACCTACTCAGTTGTAAGTGAGCATTTTCCTATGAAGTGACACCTATAGGTATACATGAGGCTTGAAAAACTATACATAAACATCATCCTAATGATATTAATGATAATTTTTACACCATTCCATCAATATGGATATGACAACCATGAGAGTATGGTTTTTTTTGCAACATTGGGAGTCAATGGTCACTCAAAAATCAAATCATGTAGATGTGAATATAGGATTTTAGTGCTTTAAAAGGCATCTTTGAGGCCCCAAATAATAAATCTCCATCAATAATTTTGATCTAAATTTTTGAATAAATATTCTCCATGGTATAGACTACAAATTTTAACTATCTATATGATTTAAATCTCTTGATATCCTTACTATAAGATATTCATAAAATTCCCTAGACCTCTATTTTCACTTTTTTGGGAAAATCTCCCTGAATTCAGTCCTCTTCTGCTTAAATATAGTTTACTCCTTGTACTACCCATTGATAATTAAAATAGGTATTGATTGATTTTTTCCACATTCTAGAATCTAAAATAAAGTTTTACTATTTTTTAAATTCTCCATATAAGGAGCTTTAAACCTTTGTGGTACTATTTATAGGTGGGAATTTGCATATATAGGCAGTGGGTATAAAACTTAGATAATATGTAAGATGTATAGGTTTATGATCACTTATGAAATTTAAAAAAGTGTTCATATTAATTATTATCAATCTGAAAAATCTCCCAAATTTTTCACCTTAGCATGACATCATTAAGGAGACTCCTTTAGGTGTGTATGATCTGTATGCAGGAAGTGAACATGGAATGGATAAATATATGTGGATGGATGGCGTCATTAAAAATATAGAATCATAGTTAAACCATCAAATGAATTATTATCACTATGAATATCTTGAGACAAATATCAAAACCTCTATTCTAATGTGATATCCTCTTGCAAACTCTTAGATAGAGAAGACAAGGGTATCTAGTGACTAGTTTATATGGTACATGAGCTTGTAACCAACCTTGAATCATATTAAACATATAATATAACTCTCTTCATATCCTAATGACTTGAACAAAATGATACACCCTGATTACAATTCTATCAACAATCTAGGTAAGTCTCATACATGTGACTGCAAGTGAAAGTTAGTGGAGAGTTGACTATGAGAATGACAAAACCAAATATTTTCTCAAAGAATAGTATGATGAAATAAAATATTAAGTGATGAATTATTATCTCATTTAGATATGTGAAACATCACATACCATTCCCATGAGACCTTTTCAAATAAACACACATTCTGCAGCAATGAAAACTTAACTAAATTTTCATATTGTGACACCTCCCTACAACATGAGATGACTTGCCTATTAAAAAACTATGAAACATGAAAATAGTAATGAATACAATTTTTTAATATATCCAACATCATATGGAGTCAACATTACTAGCTAGATTTTATGAACTTGTCCAAAATGGAGCAAAACCTATAGGGTGTAGGAAATAGTGAGCATACAAACATAGTCAACTTATAAGAGATGGTTAATAAAGAATGATTGACTAATAATTTAAATTTTTTTATGGAAATTAATTTATTTTATTTTAATACCACCTTATAAAGTATTTTAACCTAGAACCTCTCCAACTAGTCATACTAAGCACAAACCTGTTGACCACTTCTATGTGTCTAAAAGAGTGAAGAAGGAGCAGAATAGTTTTGGACCTTTTTTAGAACTTACAAATAATTTAAATTTTTTTAATAATTTAAATTAAGAGACATTCCATGACCTTATCCCATGTGTTCCCTTCCCTCATGGGAAGTACAAGTGCCAAACTCCCTCTTTTTCAATTAGTTTCTTGAATTTCAGTTAAATAACCTAAAAGATTAAAATGGGACTAACATTATCAATAGGGAATATTAATTCTTGGATCTTTGAAAGTAAAATATGAAACCTTGACACCTTACAAACCATTCCACTTGAATTTATGAACTCTTACTACTAAGTGACCCAAAATAACATATAAACGAATTAGACAATGACTAAGTCTAAAGAGTTATCAAATTACATCAAATGGACTATAACATACCATATGAAAAAGTATTAGACCCATAAAACATATAAAAACCCATGTTTTTTACCTATAGGGGTCCAAATTTTACCCTCAAGTCAAATTTAGTCAATAGTTACCTCTGTGTGCTCCTATTCTTCCCCACTAGTGCTAGGGATTTCTCCATTGCCACCTTCTTATTCTCTTAGGGGTTCTTCCTCTCCAAACTTATCCCCTTGGTTTGAGTCTTCTCCTTCCTCAATTCTATCATTACTATCTTATTTCTATATGGGTTCTTCTTCAAACTTTTCCCCTTTGTTTGCTTCTTCTTGAGGATCCTTGGCATGGACCTCTGTAGGTCCCTTCTCTATGCTAGCAAACTCTTCCCTTTATTTGTTTACCTGTTTGAGGTGCCAACATCACATTATTTATCCTTCGATGCACATTTATTACCTAGGCACACCTATTTTATAGCATCACCTTATTATATTGGGTTGGTGTGGGAGCTAATCACCTATACTATCATGGTTTTAATGGGTTTTGCACCTGTAGCAACATTGTCTTCTTTTTATTTTCTATCCTTTTACCTTTGATCCATTTTTATTTTTACCTTACTCTTATTTATGGTTTTTGTGGTCTTATCCTCTTTATCCTCTATTTTCTTGGCCTCCATTCACTCAATTTCAGCTTGAAACAATGACCTTGGCCCTCATGGCCTATCTCTTATGGTGAAACTCCTATACCACATTAATGTGATCCTTATCTAGGCCCATGTCTTTTTATTTTAACTTAAACTCTTATTTAATTGGTATTCCTCATGGTCCTACTTCACCAAGTGTGGTAATAGTGTTGCCTTTGAGAGCCTCATGCGCTTCCACCTCATTGGGCTCTTCATCTATTCCTATATCCTTACATGCTTCTTTCTTCCCTTTCAAATATCACACTTTGAGTTTCCACCATTCTCTCCTACACTCGTCACCCTTGATAATCTCAATGGCTTCTTTTGACATCCTAGCCTTTGTCATTTCCTCTCTTCTTTCCTCCAGCTCTTGTGCCTTCTAGATAGTGACATTACTGGGGCCAAATTTCTTCCATATCCTCATCTCATTCTCTAATTCACTTTGAGGGGGTGGAGAGGGGGTTGTTTCACTCAATAATGGGTCATATTTCTTGGGCACAACGTATACACCCCTACCAAATGTTTTTTCCTCCATCTCTTTTTTTATGTCTGATAGGGTTACTATTGGCACCATAACAAGAACCTTCCCTTTCCTCTTCTCCTTGACATTAGGGGAGGTCTTTAGAATTAATGTAATTTAAATTCTTTATGGGGGCTGAAGGAGAAGATTCTTCTTCTAAGGTGATCTTGAGCCTTATTCATTCCTCTATCTCTTCCAGAGTATCTCCCTTCTTCTTCTTGGGAAAATTCTTCTCTATTGGCTCCAAGGTCACTTCATCACTAATATTGATAGGGAGATCATCACTTTACTCTGTGGTTAGGACCTTCTTCTTTGGATCCATCTCATAGTAGATCTTATGAATGTTCCTAGATATGGTCACCTCTTAGAGAGGTTAGATGTTAGTGTGATCCAACTAATCCTCTTCATCCTTGGTGGCTTTCCCATCTACATGAATGAACTAGCACCTCATCTTACACCTCTCCATATACAATTATTTTAGTGGGATGTCTAGATACTATGCATTGGGGATCCTTCATAGTGTTTACCTGAAGCATTTTTCTAAGAAGGCATAGGAGAGATTTAACGACCCTCATATGTTCATATCTAGAAGTGTTAGGGGCATAATGAATTATAGGTGCATAATGCATTATTGGTGCATAATGGTAAACATAATTATTATATATATACTTCAAGGACCCCTTATGAGATGCACCATTCTAACATGAAGGCCTCTATGTAAATTTCACACCATCTCATGACATGAGTTTTATATTTGGTGTTCAATTAGAGGGGCACACAAATTATTTATACTTCTATGATGAGTGATAATTATGCTCTAGAAATATCTAGATGTTATCTTCATCCTCATTTGGAATTCCTATCTCCTCCATGATAATTAGGATGAGAATGGACCCCCACTTGAAGGTCCGTTTTGTCTTGTTGAAATCCTAAATATTTTTCACAAATTCTATGGTGATGAATTTGGAAATGTTTAACTACATTCCTTATGCCATATGATAGGTGATGAAAATGTAATCCTTAGTCACAATAGTCCAACAACTACCTAGGCATAGTTTAGAGCTTATGAGATGCACTACCACCCTTATGTTTGGGTCCTTGCACTCATTGATGGGGAATGAAAAACCCCCTCTAAATTAATTCAATAGCTATGAAATTCACTCCACTTCTTCATCATCATCCATCACTTGGTGGATGTCTCAAACCACATACAAAATCCTAGTTATTTTTATTTATCAATTATAGTAAAATCTTCATGCACCTCCTTACAAAGTAAATGTGGTATTCATGGACATGACAGAGTAGGAACTATACAAGTTCTTCTAGTTTATCAAATCATGGTAACTCATAGAGTTGAGATGTGATGGAATATATCAACTTGTCTTAAATTGAGACATCAAATAGGGTGGTGCCTTGCTCTGTCTTGCATGTTATATCCACCATCAAATATTTCATGAGATATTACAAATGGATAGATGTTTACTGGTTATATTCCTTTAAATTGTAGGTGTGCACAAATGAATACTAATTTTACCCTATTAAAACCTTTATATGGAATTACATGACTTGGTATGACATCTTTGTGAGCATCTTAATGTCCACTAGCGCCATGCTAACCACTTCTACTCATTACACCACTATTTTTTAGTGGCCTCTTTGGGTGATGAATGCACACATTTTAGATCATGTTGTGTCTACTATAATCTTTATCCTTTCCATTTATTCTCCATCCTAAACCTTATAGTATTAATTCATGGTAGGTTGGCTTGTCAAAGTCTTGAATGGTGATGGTGTTTTTACAATCATGAGGTCTATAACTATTTCTTAGGCTCTCAAGCTTCATTGGTCGTTAATGATAGCCTAGGGGAAAAAAATCTCTAGTTATCTAAACCTACTAAATTCTTCCCCTTTAGCTCCCAAAATTAATCCTACTATGAATAAAAACTTATTCATTATGCAATCATTTTAATCTTCATCCTTGGAGTGCTTGAATTCTTACTTGGTACACTTTAGCTCTCTAGTTTTCACACTTCAGCTCTCTGGTTCTTTCTTTAGTTTACTCTAAGTCTCAAATTATCATAAGGTTTGTAAACTAAAATTTATTGATTTTTGTCATTTTATACCCCACTCTTTTATCTACCATCATTAATGTAGGTATTTTATGGCATGGCGATGCATATTTTCTTTGGAAAATTCAAAATTTTGGGAACTCCATAAAAGTAAATTGTCATTAATGCATTAAATGTGTATCTTTGTGCCTACACTACTACCTCATTAAATGATCCTAATGGTAATTTAGTGAAGTGATGTTTATTTTAAATGGTTACTTACCTCTAAATCATGGGTGGACACTAGCTATCTTTGATGATTCTACTTATGTGATTTGTTAACTTGGCATGACCTTCACCTTCCTTGTGATAACATGGGTGTACCACCTCACATGCACATGATTTAGCCTCCTTGGTTCCACATTATCTTCCTATTTCACTTCAATTTCAAGCATTCTTCTCTGCCTTGGTTGGTTTTTTATACTTCATCTTTCCTTGGCCTATCCTACCCCATATAAATCCCTCATACTAGCTCTCCAGTGATTTAGCTTCCTTTCCTAGTTTTCTTATGCAGGATCAATTTTTGCATCTTCTTCTTCCCTCTTGTATACAACCATGTTGTGCATATTTTATTTATTCTTTAATTTTTGGTGTGTGATCAATTGATGCACCTATTTCTAACTTTGAAACAAAGGCTAATTTTATGCTTATGTATTTTGTCCATTTGTTCTCAAACATTAAAATTCTATCAACTTCCTCACACATAAAAACTTAGGCATCTAGCCCTAAGTGCTTATAAATAAAATGGGCTTGACTCACCCAACTAGTTTTATGTGTGTAAGTGATAGAGTAGTTTTTTATTGGGCCTTCAAGTGCCCGTACAATCTACACCATATGCACATGGGTATTTTGCATCATATTCTTTCATATATCAATTTTAATGCACCCACCACTTAGATGTCTAGCCTCATTCATTTATAAAGTGCAAGTGATTGACTCACCTAATTGGAATTATGCATGAAAGGCTAGAAAACTTTATTGGTAGATCACCCTATCTCATGGATGTCTTGGTTTATGATTTTATATGCTATTTTTCCTAAAGATGGAAATCCTCACACACCTAAAAACTTAAGTGTCTAGCCCCAGGCATATTTAGAAAGCATAATTTCGCAACTCACCTAACTATAATTATATGTGAAGTGTCAGTAAATTTCCCTAGTGGGATTTAAAATACCACTTATTCCCTCTTTACACTACACAAGAATCAAAACAAAATTTAGAAGAACTATTTGGATTGTGAAAAAAGTTACTTTTTTTTAGAATACTCAAACCAAATAGTGACCAAGAGGTTGGTGTCCTCATTTCACAAGCATCACCCTATTGTTGGTAAAGCTTTAGTTGATTTCCATTGAAATGCTCAGGTAACATTTCATTAGACAATGTGTGAAACTTACATGCACCTATCTCCAATATGTGGTGGATGATATAGGGGTCCACCCATTATATCCATAATTTTATTGGGTGTTTAAGGTACTTAGAGCCATATATAAGTAATGATGCTCCTTCAGTCATCTTTTTGTGCTTGATGTTTTTGTAATGCTAGAGTTTCTAGTGCACCTTCTCAATTGGTTGACTAAATATAGCTTGGGCATGCTTCTTGTCCAATAATTCCATGTATTCCAACCTTGTACTTAAATATTCTTAGTCATCTAATAGATAAAAATGGATTTAATATGTAAGGATGGCACCATGAATTCCATGGGGAGAACTACTTCAGCGTCAAACACTAGTTGAAATGGTGTGGCCTTGTTCAAGCAATTATATGTTGTGTAGTACTCCCATATCACCAAAAACACCCTATCATCCCAATATTTATGACCAAAATAATATATATTTGTTAGGTATATTCCCAATATCTTTTTAAATGCTTCAATTATGTTGTTTTATTATGGATGGTAGGGGGTGGTTTTATGGTGTACCACTATGTATTTAGTTAAGAGGATGTGCATCATCTCATAGATGAAATGGGTGCCCTGTCACTATTCAAACTAAGTAGGCACCCATATCAATTTATGATGTTATCCTAGATGAAGTGTGTAACTATTTTGGTTGTGCAATATTTTTTTAGTGTGGCTTCATCCCTCTTTATGAAATAATTAGTATCCATCAGAATATATCATGCACTTATACACTATGCTACAGGAGTTATTGGCCAAATGAAATTAATGGCCCATTTATCTAATGGCACCTAGGTAATATTGGGGAAGAGAGGAATCTCATCTCAATGGTTACTCTTCCCAGTGCATTGACATATTTTGCATGCCTTAGAGTAATCCTTTACATATTAGAATAGGCTTAGCCACCACAAACCTGATTACAATATCTTATGCACCATTGCATCTTCAATGCAATGGCCTCCTAAAATTCCTTCATGTGCCTCTTGTAAGATGGGGTCCCTCTCATGTTATAGAACACACCAATGTAGGACTTCATCTATACCTAGTTTATATAATTACCCCTAAATTATATTGAAAGGGGTGGTGAAAATAGCAAGTTTTCTTTTTCCTTATTTGACATGATCTAGGGCACAAACCTAGATGTTATGAAAATGGCAATCTCTACCAAGTCTTTAGGGACATACTAGATTTAGTAAAGTTGTGAGTCTAGAATATCATCCTCAAATAACACCACTACATCACTAGAATTTATGTGGGACAAATGATCTATCCCTAAGTTCTACTTTATAGCTTTGATAATAACTAAGAACTAGAAATCCTAGAATAGAACTATCCATCTGCATATGTGACTATCTAACATAGGTTTTCTCACAAGTTACTTTAACACCTTATGAATATTGAAGAAGATAAATAGGGTTTCCAATAGATATTTTTAAGGCATAGACCATTACCAATGCCTCATGCTTGATAGTGGTATGATTATTCTCTACTCATGTTAATTTTTTGCTTGTAAAGGAAATGGGATGATCCATTTTTCCTTCACTTGGCTGCACCAATATGGTACCAATTATGGAGCCTAAAACATCAACATGGATGTGAAAAGGAGTTGTCCATTTGGGGAATTATATAATTAGTGTTCTTTCCAATTTTAGCTTTAATATCTTGAAAGCTTCCTCTTGCACCATACTCCAACATAACAAACCATATTTATGAAAGATATCCTTTAGAGGCAATGGAATATTTATGTAGTTCATTATAAACTCTATGTAGTAGCCACAATGGCCTATCAAGGTGTGAACATATTTCTATGTTGAGGGAGTCTAGATTTGAGTGAAGATGGCTATATTAATAAGATCAACAAAAAAACCATCCTTGTAGACAATGTGTTTGAGCAATGATACAAAGGGGGTTGTGAAGATGTACTTATTCAAGTTTAATGATATCTAAATCTACCTTCACCTCTCAAACATTAGGCACAAATTGTCATAGTTGTCCTTTATAATGCCATACATAGTCCAATCATTAAGACAAACTTAGAAGGATTTATGGATGAATTATTTGAAAGTAGTAACCCCATTTAATTTCAAAGGTTATATTATGCTTATCCTCCTCTTATTTCTACATTTTATTGTAACCTCAGAAACCATCATTAATTATATATTTTGTTCATCCTATGATTCCATCAAAGACTTCATTAGTAAATAGGGTTAGAAATGGGTCAGTGATGTAGGCAACATTCAATATGTAGTAGTTGACATAGATATAGATGTGCCCATCCTTTTTTATGATTATGACCATCAATATCACCCATCTAGACTCTTATATATGGTAAATGATACCCATAGCTAACATTCCATCAATCTACATTTTCATCTTGGAATAAAGATTGGGATTCATCGTATATAGGGCTTTCTTGACAAGCCTTACACAATCCACTAGTGTGATTCTCATTTTTCCAAGGGAAAGTTGGGTTCCCTTAATGTCCTAGTAGTTACATAAGAATAGGTCTTAAAACTCTTTCATGAGGTCTATGATTTGTTCCATCTCTATCTTAGACTATTATGTGCTTATAGTGGCAATCTTGGGATCACCTTCTATACTGATGTCCACTTTGGTGGTTTTGAAGGGTGAGTGGTAGGTTTCATTCCTCTCTTGATGAGAGTCCTACACTTACATTATCCCCTCAATTGTTTCATAACAAAGATGCATCAGATCTTCTTCATCTTGGGTACTATCATCCACATGGCACATAATTTTTTTCTTCCTATTAGAGCCTTCTAGTTATGTTTCTTCTAGTTTTTTTTATCCTCTTCACTGGAGTCACTATTGATCACCTTTTATTCCAAAAAAGTCAAGAAAACCAATCCTCTCTCCTCGAGCATGTCTCTAAGGTGTTATTATAAGATGGCAATGTCCTCGAACATTTCCCTATGAATGATTTATAGTGTCTCTAGTAGCTCTAAGTTGTTCAAAAATGAGGATAAGGTTTGCATGAACCTCTCCTTGAGTACCTCCCAATCTCTTATCTCTTGGCATGTTTCATTTACAATGTACCATGATCTTACCCATGTTTTCAAAGTATTATATAAGGAATTCACCCATAGGCTTTTTGGTGCATTATCACTATAGACAATCTAGGTTTATTCACACAATCACACATGTACGATTGGGTTAGAATTACTTAAGTAATCAACTATGTCTAAGTCCCCATTAATCTTTCCAAACCTAGTGCATATTTATACCTTCACATCTTGCCATGTTGGCAAGCTAGGCCTTTGCACTAATGATTAGTATTGCTCTTTAGGGTACGCACTAGTGCACCCATTCTATCTATTTTCTTGAGAACACATGTTTGAATTTCATGGACATAGCTCTCTACAAGATGGCTCCCTCCATATTTTGGGATAACTATAAGCTTCTCTTTACTCAACTGAAACACCCTTTTCCATGCATTTTTGTTGTAGATAACCCATTTATTCTTAGTGAACTCAATCTTAATTAGTCCCATTATGGTTGGCCTTAGCTCAATTTCCTACATTATGTGCCACCTTTAGCTAGTAACTTCATAAGCCTCTTTGACCCATCAATCATAGGCTATCAGTTATACCAGAATTTGATTTTCCATCCTCCCATTCAAGCACTCCTTAGTTGATTAGGTTAAGCTTATCAGTCCCCTATACCATGATGTTATAAATATGGTTGATCTCATCTTCAAGATTAACACATTTCACATATTAAGGCCCTTTATCACTTGATAGGGGGATCACCACCCTCTATCTACTATTATTAAAAGTCATTTAGTGTTTTTTAAAGCTCATGTCCACATTATTGGCATAGAACCATGGACTACCTAGGAGTGTTTGATAACTATCACGCTCTGCCAACTTGATTACCTTGAAGTCAACTCAAAATTTCATGCTTATAATTTCTAAAATGGCACCCTTTAATATCTCAATAGGTTACACTCCAGTTTCATTAGCCATAAACAACATATGAGGGGAGGGATTTAAGGGTGGTCATTCCATCTTCTCCCAATAATTTTTGGTCATAAAGTTAACCTCGATGCTCATTTCTAAAAGAACCTTACAAATAGACCATCCATTGATGACAATTTTTATTAGTATCTCTTGGTCATAATATCCATTCTGAGTATGCCTTACATTATGTACCCACTCCATATGTAGTGAAAAAACTTGAATCATCTAAAGCATGACCTCTTACTCTTTTCTCTTTCTTGAACTCTCTAAAATCAAGTTTTTTATTAGGGAAGCATCCCTTCAATTTTTAGGAGGCACACAATCTTGATCAAATCTTGTACTTCATCCTCTTAACTATCTTGCTTCTTGTTTGAGGTGGTAGCCTATGATTTTAGATCTCTAGTTAAATGGATCTCTCCTTGAAAACTTTGTATTATTATTATGGATTGTTATAGGATTCCCTTCTATCACATAGGGTTAGGTTAGGGAACAATTTTTGGCTCAAGTCATGATATGTGCTCAATGTGGCTTGACTTACCATATTCTAAGTATAGTTATTTTGTCAACATAATAAGTGGCTATGTGGTGAACCCACTTCAAGTTGTGTCCTACACATTATTTAGTTACTTACAAGTCTTTTATAGTTTGGGACTCCATTTTTCCTCTTTTGGCTCACTCTTAGCCATTGTAACACCCTTATCTATGCTAGGCTAACCTTGAGTCAGCTTTTTATATTAGTTTGGGAAATCCTCAACTATATTTGGTCCTTGATAATACCTTCATAATTTTTGTATGGGGTAGTCATGCATGGAATTCTCAATCAACCCACACTTGTAACATGATCATAGTGGGAATATTCCTCTATTACTTCTTCAACCTCACTTGCACATGCCTCACTAATTCCCATAGCTATTATCTTGTTGGCCATAGCCTTCATTTCCTTAGCTTGCCTACCTACCATCTATGGTCATTACATACCATATAACTCTGTCTATAATTTGGTGCATCTCATCAATGACTCAAAAATACACTATTGAATGACTATAGGCATGATACATCTTGTAATAAATAGTAGTGTTAATTTTATTGGTGTACTATAATAGGGGATAGTTTTTAGAGTCATGCATCCCATGATAAAATTCATAGTTGAGAAGTAAATCATGAGAATTTATTCATAGATAGTTATTATTGTTATACCCCTCCATCTTAGAGTTATTACACCACAATCTATATTGAGTGTCATGTGCCAAACCAATAGCTATCTTCTATCGATAAGAGTCCATTAACATGATCTACACCTCCATAAATTGGTTGATCCTAGTGTTGACATTGTCTACTACCTTATCTTAGAGCATGGATTCAAGAGTCTCATAGGGGCACATGAAGGTTTTCATGCACAACATTCTTTTAAAAGGTACCAATAAGACACCAACAAACTATTACATGGGAGGGGTGGATATCATATGGAATCTTAGAACGGAGAGTCTTAAATAACATGTAATATAGGCACACATTTTAGATATCCCTTGGCTAATTTTATTGAGTATTATGATGCTTTATTTCTTAAACTCAAGAATACCAAATTATTTCAAAACATCCTCCTTCAGTATATTGTAATCAACCATATCCTACTTCAGATCAAATTTATGATACCAAGTATGGGCATGATCCAACAAGGTAACTAAAAATTGAGTCACCTTGCATTATAACTATGTGATACTCTTATAATTCCATTGAAATTCACAATTGAACACATGATCCACAACATTCTATATGATGTGATACTTGGGCAAGTACTTCACCATTTTGTAGTAAATCTGCTAAAGGGGTGGTGTTGGAGTTTGAGGCACATTCCCCCTGGTGCTTATGTTAGAGGTGGTCCTTTAATAACTCTAATGTTAGGGTTGAGTACTGACCCTATTATTATAGGTTGTGATATTGAACTCAATGGCATTTTAGTACTCAATTGTGGTGTTAGGACACTTCTTGTGGGATATTACCTAGTTAACATAGCTGACATCCTCTAAATGAGAATGCTTACACTTATGTTATGGATTCTTGGGTTGGTGATCACTATTATTTTGGTATTATTTTTAAATTCTTCATAAGGAATCACTTGTTTGATCACAAAATTTTGGTTCAAATTTTGAAGTCTATCAAAGTCAATGTCAATAATAGGGTTACTCATCATTCTTCTATCTTCTAGAGGAGAATCCAATGTATGAGCTTGTACTTTAGGTTAAAATGGGGTAGGTGCTTCTAATTTATTCTCATTCATCACATCTTGTATTAATATAATGTATTATGCACACAAATACGAAGATCAACCTCTTGCTTCTTTCTCTCTTTCCTCATGTTACTATAATTCAAGGGATCCTACCCCATGTCCTTCCCACTCATTATCCTCTATCAATTTATACATTAACTTATTATAATTATATGTTCATAGCCCTTAGGTGTCAGGTCACTCAACCCTTTCCATCATACCTCACCTACACTTCCCCTTCTCACCTTTTGTGCTTACTCATATGTAAAAGATTTTAGCCTTCCATTCTTACAATTTCAATACCATAATCAATAAATAATTTAGTTAATTTTGTGTCAATCCATCTTATGAATTAACCCCTTGGTTCATAAAATAACTCATAATATAATTATTCAAGGTATGAGAAGGTTGACACTACTAATTCCAACATGTAGTTATTTAGTGCATCATTATACCACCTATCTACAATATGCATCCAAACATCATATAACCTCTTTTGGCACTCCTTTATCCACTTGAAGTGTTGGTTATAGATTCATATTCTATATGTTGTATAGGAAACCAACAATAAATATACATGTTTAGGTAGTTTTCAAAATAACACCTCATACAAAGTATCATATAGGTTGGTTTGCACCCATTCTCTTGGCTTCTATCCTTGCCATGTTAGATGCTTCTACATGAAAATATCTTATACTTTCTCTAGTTAGTGCTTTATATTCTCAATTGAAATTTATAGCATCATTATATTACACCATTGTAAAAAAAAATCAACACAGGTCCTAAAAAAGGAACCAAAATATTGTAGAAAAGTCCTCAAATGTTAGATTATTTTCCTTATCACATGATTATCAAGAAATCCATGTCAATTATTTAATTTATATAATTAGGAAAAATAATAGAAAAGTATTGGGTGAACAACATTTAAATTCACTAATATGATAGCATCAAAATACATAAGGCACAAACCTTGTGCACTCACCTAAAGCACAATAGAGAAGGGACTACGACCTGCATTAGGCTAGTTGAAACATGGCGTAGCTTAGCCTCTTTATAAATTGGTCATTTAAATAATGAACTTAGATAGGATTATTGGAATAAGCCATTATCAATAACATCAATAGGCAAAATTCTATTTAAGGTATCTAACTTTGGCCATAGGGGCTCAAATCTTGGGGATGCCAAGTTAAGTGTCATTCAGACACTTATTGATTCATGAAAATGCTCTATACTTAGTGGTTCATTCCTCATGATAGAAATATATGAATGGTTTTTAGGTATTAGGTGAATTCATTCCCCAACACTTAGCCCATTTTATGGTTTAATCCAAATTTAGTATTTGACATAAGGATGTCATTAATGACTTATTGTAAACCTTCTCTCAACAACATATGTAAATATGGAATTTATACTATTAATACTAATCCATTCTAATCATAGTTATAAAATAATGATATAATGATATAGATAAGATAAATACTCAACTTATTTCAATTTAATCTTCATTAACTAAAATTTTAGTAAAATAGAGTGAAGTTTATATAAAATAGAGCACATACTCATCTAAATTATACTACACAGCCAAAATTTCACAAGCGAGATTGGGAAATACATTATGATTATCCAAAGTATTAATGTTAAGTATAAACTAGATGCATGAATAATTTTAGAGATAATATTTTAGGGTTTCACTACATTAATATCACATCATTTCTCTCTAGGTTCAAAGTTATTTTTATAGGTAGGGGAACATCTTTGTGCTAGGTTAGATGGGTGCATTCAAGGTGTTAAACTATCACTAGGGGATGTTATTCCATTAGCTCCACTACTCTGACATCCTCACCCTCCTACCAACACATGTAGTACTCAAAGGTATGTCCCTTAAAACATAGGAAATAAGTAACTACCTATCGGTTGGTGTTCAATATTAAAAGATTATTCTAGCTGGAACTAAAAGTACTGAAAGAGAAATCATTTTCAATGATTTCCTCACATTGAGATGTGTTGAGTTGGCATGTTCCACTAGTTAGCATAAAAAGGGGCCTAACACTCCTAGATGGATAATGTCTTTTAATTTGATCCAATCCCTCCATATTTCTTAGTACTTAGCTAAAATATTTATTTGGACTAAGCCTTAAGGAGATTGGGAGGCCTACATCAGATGCTTGGGAAGATCATGAACTCAGTAGGATACCCCCAATCATCTCATTACTATTTATCTAAGTCTAACATGTATTTTAGAAACACCCATGTGATGTTCTTGGATGCATAATGATTGATAACATTCATTACCATAATTTACTCTACATTCATGTTACTTCTCAGGCTCGACTAGCTGATATTGATCTCTTAATTTTAAAGAGACTTTTAATGACTCATTTTCACCTTGATGTATGCATATATCCTTATGGGCTTCCCCCATCTATGATTTTTTAACCTCTTATACATGTGCACCTTTCCTTTTTATGATATGTGATTGAAATTACTAGTTGGTGTAGAATTGATCATGGATCTACTCTTGAGGGGATGTTAGTTTATCATCTAGACTTGAGTATAATTCCTATAGTCCATACTAAAAAGAGTCTTCCTTGTGATTGTGCCTATAGGATAACCTTTTGATGATCATGTTCGTTCTCTTTAGGCATGCACTCCTATTAAAGATTTGATTATTCTTTGAGGTCTTCTTCCATAAAATCAAATATTAGCTCATTTATCCAAGAGAAGTCTAGCCTAGGATTTTTGATGCATTCTAGAGTGGTGTACATTGACCCTTCCATATTAATATCCTCCCCTTATACCACCACTTTTCTCATTCTCTCACTAACCTACTACTCCATCTGATTTTATCTATCTTCTTCTTGTAGTAGGGCTGATATTTTTAGTGTGGTGGCATAAATGGGACTACTAATTATTATCTCCTCTGCTTTACTTGAGTCACCCTCATCTTATTTTGAGTGGACTTCATTTGTGCTCTACACAACTAGTCCTCTTTTGAACAAGGAGATGGTGGGAGGGTAAAAGGTTTTGATTGGTTTATAAGGATGTTTCACAAGGTTGGACATTGCGAAATTTGGATGCATGACCCAAGAAGGCATCCATGACTATGCTCTAGTTTTTTGACAAGGAATGGGCACAATCTCTTTCAAGGAAAGGGGGTCTCTGAAACTTGGAGATTTTAAATTAGTGGGTTTAATTGAAATTTAAAATGATTTATCTTATTTAAATCTAGGTACTTTAGGCACATAATCTCTCTATCTCATAGGTAGGCCTACAAGCATAAGGGGAGCCTTCTTGAAGCTAGGAAATGAAGTAGTGGAGGTCATTAGATATGATTTCATTCCTTGCATCTACATAAGAAAATAATGGATTTTCTCTTATTTTGATGTTATATGCCTAGATAAGCACTCTTATTCATATATGCATTATCCGATCACCTCCTACTAATGAACATAAGATTGATAATCAAATTCTTCCTATTTCTTACCATACTCTTTATCTCTTTCAATCTCTCTCAACTATATATGGTAATTCATACATATATCATGTTTGATCTTTTAGGTTTGATTAGGAGGGTAGTAGTGTGTATTGGGATCAGGTTAGTCATTTTAAGTTTGGTTATAGGTGTAAACATGCTACCAAGAAGGCTAAACTAGGGTGGGGGTAAATGTTATGAGAAGGGTAATACCTAGTTATTTTGAGCCAAATTAGGGGAAAAATATGGTCACTCTCACAATATTTATATGAGAAATGGGAAGTTTTGAAAGTATCATTTTCACAGAATGGGGGTGGAAATACATATTTTTAAGCAGTCAGACTGGTTAAACTAGTACATTTAATTTTTGGAGTTACCATGGTGTTGAATAAACTACCCTAGATGGAAATATTTACTAAAAAAAACAACAAAATCCTTTAATGGATTATGTAAATCTCATCTAGTTTCTTCCCAATATGCATGCCATAAAATATTATCATTCAAAATGTACACCCTTGGATGATCTCCAATGTCATAGGTTTTGTGAAGGGTCGTAGAGCATGAATTCCTTGTGTAGGTCATAAAAGTGTTTGGCACTGGGAGTGGAAGTGTATCACTCACCTACATGTGTGGAGCATTAATTTCTCATAAAAAATATGGTAACATCCCCAAGGTGTGGTAATGTTTCACTCCTTGGGATGAGCCTTGGATTAGGCCAAATTCCTTTTATTCTAAGAGCACTTAGTTTAAGACTAATACACTGACCTAAAGAGAAGAAAGGTAAATCTACATCTAATCTAAACCTAACATTTTTGATAGAAAATGGCGGGAGAAGGAAATAATTTGACTGAAAATTAAAAGGTCCATACACCAAGAATATAATTAGCACTCCTACTACCTTAGACACACTACAAGTAGTTGAGAATAGGGTGTTATCACATAATCTCCATCAGTGACACTCTAAATGCATAAGTGTTTTGCATAAAGGTGTGTGAATGCAGTGTAATATAGAGCGAGATGATAAATGATACATAGATAATGTCTACATAGACATGAATATGCATAAAATATGACCTAGAAGTGAGTTTTGAGTTATAAATAGAGCTATTAGAAATGGATAAAAATTATATGGGTGAACATTACCCCTAAATAAAGTTTAGCAAACATAAGCAACACATAGAGTATAACAAGATAAAATGGAGGTGAACATAATTATCATTAACATGCAAGGTTTATACAACATAATTTCACTTGGAGGGTAAATTTTGATAGTGTGAGGTTTCTAAAAATGTGTTGAGCCCTTTTACAATGAAAAATAAGTATTTTATAAGGGATCAAGCCATTTTACAATTAATGTACCACTTGGGGTGGTAGATAGTATTTTAATTCTATTACAACACCATGTCTATGTATTTTAAATTTTATTTGGTGATCCAAGTCTAAGAGTGGGTGGAAGGATTGTACTATATCTAGTGTATATCTAAGAGTGAAAGATTACTAAAAAAGTTAGAGGGGTGGTGTGTGATCATGTTTCAATGTCTGATAGCCACTTCTACATTTACTTGTTTTAACAAGTCATCAAAAACTACTCAACTAATTTTCTAACTACTTATTTATAATTTTTTACCATTTATCAATCACTACGTGGGTCTTCATTGAACTTCCATGTCATTTTTGTGTATCTAATGGGAATCATTACATAATGCCATTTGGGAACATTTACGTATTGAGGGATATATGGTTGGACTATGTAATGATATGTGAGTATGTGAAGGGTAAAGATGTAAAATTCCTTTATAGGGGTGCATTAATTTTTAATATTTTATGATAAGTCCCCCTTTATAATCTCTTAACATATTTTATTTATACCTAGGGGTCCATGTTAGTTTGTGAAGTAGTATGTGCACAACATAGATCATAGCCTGTGACTTATGAGAGTGAATAAGTGAAACTCTATGATTGATTGTGAGACTTCATCATTAAGTCATAGGGTAAATTTTAAATAGGAATGCACATGAGAATGGAATATCCTAGGTACACTTATCATGATTTAGAGCTACTTCTTGCACACTTCTTTTTGCATTATCTCAAGACAAAGAGGTTTACACACTTGAAAATCACATGACATTTTAGATTTTGTGATGGAGGGTTCCTAGATGGGGTACATATTTGAAACTCCTAATTGGAATGATTCAAAAATTAGTCAATACATAGATATGGATTGATTGCTTTAAGCAAAGATATATATGGGAGTTATCTATGTGTGGCTTGCTTTAAATAACTTGACACTTCATAGTGTGTAACATTCTATAGGATCCTTGTGAGTTTTTCATAATATAAGGGTGACTTATAAAGTCAACATAAACATTAGATGATTTTTTTTGAGGTCATATAGCCTATTGAGATATTATTTGATGTAATTTTTCCTTATCAAGGTATTAGTCATCTTCTACACACTCTTCCATTTGTATGTTCCTTTTAAGATTTTTTAGCTCACAATTGATTTACTTGCATCTAAGCTTATTTTTCATCTTTCGTTTCTTTACTATCAATTTTATTGGCCATCTTACCTTTTTATTCATTACCCATCCACACCATGGGTTATCTATACTCTAAGCCATCATCTTTACTAGTACTATTTTATACTTCAACTATTCCACTTCCCTTTGGAATTATTCTTCCTTTTATTTTCTTTTCCTTTCTCTCTCTTGCTTCTCTCTCATTTTGTTGTTGACTATTGGTGGTCCCCCTATAAACTTATTCATCTTTGAAAGCAAGTCTTCTTGTTCCATATTTGCCTTACCTAAGTCTCTTTCACCTTAGTCTTTTGTAAATTTACCCAAGTATCCTCCTTGGATTTACCCTTTGAACATCCTTTGTGTTCTTCCTTAACTTCACTATATCTTTTTCTCTTCAAGCCTTCTTGTATTTTACTACCTTGAACCACTATAATATCATACAGCTAAAATCAAATATCAGTTCTTAAGACCTTTAAACAAACTTCAACAATTTTTCATTACCTTTTTCTCTTTATAACCTTGGAAAACATGATCTCTAGAACCTACTACTAAGACAACCTATCAAACATTTAAAAAATAATCTTAACTTACCATGTAATTTCATGACTAATAAATTTTCCAAGATCACTTCTATGCTCTAATACCACTTTATGTAAGCTAACTACTCAATAAATCAAATATTTATGTCTAATGTAAACACCTTGCACTGAATTCATAATAAAAATGGTGATGTATGTTCTCTAATTCATATTTGCATACTTTTGATCCCAGCTTCCTCATTGAGATATATTACTTAAGAAGATGTTCTCAAATTTTAGAATCTCTAATATACCATTCCACAAGTTTACACTACTTTCTCACTATAATTATGGCTATCCTAATACTAAATATATAATCATTCAATGAGCACACTTTAACACTTCATCATATATTTCATTAAAATAAATACTTATTTTATAGGTATCCACATCGTATTACAAGTCAATCCATGCCATAGTTTAACTTAGTCAAGGAGTAGATAAATATGAAGGAGATAAAACATAGATCTACAAGTCTATACAAACTTTTGTTGAAAAAAATATAGATTTATAAAATTTTGGGACATTATACCTATAATACCTATCTACAATATTCAAATCCTTACAAAGGCATATTCAAAAACTACTTTTAACCTTCATTTTTCTATATTAGACTCTTTTATGACCCTAATTGACTTTTTCACAAAATGCTGAAATCTAATAAAGTTTGAGGTGACTTGCACATTTGTTAATTCTATAATATATTTACATCACAACCCACATAATCTTTAAATACCTAATTCCTAATACAATTTTTAGCATCTGCATAACAACCATGAATGGTTTAAAAATTATTTTAATCTAGATAGGGAAAATAATAAAGTTTCTTTCAACTAAAGCCATTTTCCAATCAAAATATGGATCTAGAAGATGTTTACATTAGAAACATAACTAATTAGTTCAATTTGAGAACAAATTGGGATGATATAGATAAAGGTAAGTTGTGGCCAAGAAATTCTAGATTTCATTCTTTTGGCCATTATAATGAGATTGAATGTTTCAATAATTTGGATCTATCCTATCATGTTTGGTCTTACAAGACTAATTCAATATTCTAATATCCTTACATGATAATAACTAATTCACCAAATATTGATTTGTGTAATCTTTAATTGGTTGATTTTTAATATATTTGAATAATTCAATCTATGCAAGCTTATATATATAACAAATTTGAATAATTTTAAGTTCCTATGATGACATAATTCTAATAGACTTTGGAAAACATGCAAATTATTCAGATTTCAATAATTATATTTTGTGCAAAAAAGGATTTTTTTACATTTCTTTTCATCAAGTCAATTATTAACAATTTTTTAGACTCGTAACTCAAAGGATAAGTGAATTTCAAATTCATTTGAAATTAATTTTCATTCATTATTTCAATTGTCCACCTCAATATTACACATCAAATAGATATTAAACTACTATATATTACATGAACAAGACTGTTATTCTTCCCTATATATTAAAAACATGTGCAACTCTGAGTTTATCTATCTTTATACATGAAATTGTAATTTTTTGACCTCTCTACATGAACTATATTATCAAAATTGTAATTCAGATCTATATATCTTTATGAGTGGTCATAAAAAATATTAACCAAGATTACGACAAGTAGAATCACTCACTTACCCATTTATTAATCTGAGATAGATCTCAAAATCATAATAGAACTTATCAATTTCTACAAATCATTAAGTAATCCATTAAAAAACCATATTATTCTTGAGATTAATCTTCACATT
This sequence comes from Torreya grandis, assembly GCA_037957365.1. Taxonomy (NCBI): domain Eukaryota; kingdom Viridiplantae; phylum Streptophyta; class Pinopsida; order Cupressales; family Taxaceae; genus Torreya; species Torreya grandis. The sequence continues at coordinate 1,069,139 of JARHVA010000730.1, forward strand.
TACATACATTTCAATTATTTTTATTGTCACAATATACAATCCTATAGGAATGTTTTCATCTTCCTCTCTATGTATATCTCCTTATCCCTCTACTTCTATTTCAATGTCTAATTTTTTATTCTGCTCCTTCATTGTTGGTATAGATCATATCCCCTCCTAAAAATATATCTATAATTGGTTTGATCTTGAAACATGATGAAGATTTTATCCATAGTATTAGCATTGATATTATCCTATTTTTAATAACCCTCTCCTATGTTGGGTGAGCTTCTAGATAAATATTGAGAGGATATTACTTTTACATGGAGTAAAGATAAATGCATTTTATCCTCATGGTTATCAATCATGTTTAAGGACATTATCATGTATATATATGGATCTTACAAGACTAAAAATTATTTCAATATGAATTTACATACTATATTGAAGCATAATAGGGCTTCTAATTGTCTACAAACACTTATAAGACCATATACATAATTTTTAACCTATTTACAACTATATTTGTCTTTTTAATCTTGTATCACAAGGTAGTCAAAATGTGCCTACTGCTGGAGCCAATATTGTTCCTGTGACATTACAAAGAATTGTAATATAGTGGGAATGTGGATATAGTCATTATCGTAAAGATTATCCTAAGCTAAAATATGGCCAATCAAATAATCATAGAGTATACATAGTTATTGGCAATAGGAACACTTATTTATAAACAACTCTGATCTAGAACAGAGGTAAAATAAATAATTTTTTTGTTTCAATTTTTTTTGATTTAGGAACAACCAATAATTTTATGGATACTAAGTTAGTAACATGTTGTAATTTGAATCTAATGAATTTGAATGTTTTTTGGGATATTGAATTTGGATTCGGTAAAATAGTACCAATTACTGAGTGTCTTGAGTGAGAAACCCTAGACTTAGGTGTTTTTAAAACCCAAGTAAATTTATTTATATTTGCTCTCAAATATTTTGATATTATCTTAGGCATGGATTGGTTATATTAACACAAAGCTAATTTTGACTATTGTAGCAATGTAGTATATTATTTTAATGGTTTGGGAAAACCTATAGAAATTCAAGGTTTGATGAAATCAAAAGTATGTAAGTTAATCTCAGTATTACAATGAAATAAAATGGTATGAAAATATTGTAAGTTATATGTTGTTTTAATGTAATAAAATACACCTAAAATAGTAATGGCATTTGAGGAATATCTATTTTTGCAAGAATTTTTTAATGAGTTTTTAGATAAATTACCTGGTTTGCCTCTTAAAGGTGAATTTTATTTTTTTATTGATGTAACTCCTAGGGTAACCCCTATATCTAAAGCACATTATCATATGAATTTAATATATTTTTAAGATCTTAAATCTCAACCACAATAACTATTTTAAAATGGTAATATTAGTCAATCATGTTGCCTTGGGGTGCACTAGTAGTCTTTATGAAAAATAATGATGGAACCTTGCGATTTTGTGTTGACTATCACATTTTTAACAAGGCTACCGTTAAGAATCATTAACATTTGCCAAGGATAGATGATTTATTTTATCAAATGAAGGATGCAACTATATTTTCAAAGATAAAAATGATTTGTTTGATCAAATGAAGGATGCTTCTATCTTTTTGAATATATACTTGAGATTAGGGTATCACCAGCTAAGGACCAAGGAAGAAGATGTTCATAAGATGGTTTTTAGAATAAGGTATGGACATTATGAGTTTATGGTAATGCATTTTTGTTTGAATAATGTACATATTGAATTTATGAACTTAATGAATAATGTATTTAGGGATTATATAGACAAATTTTTCTATTATTCCTTGATATATTGATCTATTATAAGAATGTAGCTAAGCATGAAAAATATTTATGCTTAGTGATACAAAGGCTAAGGAAACACAAACTATTTAGTAATTTATCTAAATGTGCTTTATTTTAGTATGATGCCCACCATTTGGGTCATATTATATAAAAGTTCGGTGTTTCTATTAATCTTACAAAGATTAAAGATATTTAAGAGTGGCCTATTCCTAAAAATGTACATAAAGTATGAAGTTTTATGGGATTGGATGGTTATTATAGAAGATTTGTTGAAATTTTTTCTAAGTTGGCTAACTCAATAAAATACTTTTAGTGAAAGGGTAAAAAGTTTGTGTGGACTACTAAATGTGAATTATCTTTCCTAAAGCTTAAATATTTATTGACTTCATCACCTATACTTATTGTGCTAGATCCAATTGGAAATTTTGAAATATGGGATGATGGATCAAAAGATTGATTGGGTGTCATGTTAACTCAAAATGTTTCAATTGTGTCTTATGATTCAAGAATTAGACCACTCATGACCTTGAGATTTTTTACATTATTCTTTATTTAAAGCAATGGAAACAATAGAAACACTTTTGGTTGGGTAAACATTTTGAGCTAAAATAAAATCATCACGACCTAAAATATTTATTTTCCCAAGATGATTTGAATGCTTTCTAGTGTAGATGGATATAATTTTTAAGTAATTTCGATATGAATATTTCATATGTGAAAGGTAAGGAGAATTTTATTATTAACTTAATTAGGTAATAACATATCTTACTTCCTTATCTATTTTGCATAATAATTTTAGAACTAAATTATTGGAACAATAATGCTCTAATAATTTTTGACAAGATGTAAGTGCAAATTTGACTGACAAGCTTATACAAAAGAAATTTTATAATTTTTTAGTTGACTATGATGGTTTAATCAGAGATAAAAATAGAATTTATCTACTTAGTTTTGGTGACTTAAAAAATATTTTACTAAATTAAGTGAATAAAACACCTCATTCCACTCATCTAAGTGTCATGACGATGACCCATGAACTAAAAATATTATATTATTGGCCTGAAATGAAACATGGAATTGCTAACTTTATGTCAAGTTATTTTGAATGCCAACATGTGAAAGATGAACATTGTCATATAAAAACATTGTTTTACCCTCATGATGTACCATGAGGTAAGTGGGTTTCTATTTATTTGGATTTCATATTTGGTTTGCCAAAATATAAAAGTAAACATGATACCATTTTGGTTGTAATATATAAATTTTCAAAAGTTGGTCATTTCATTACTGGAAATTTGATTGATGATGCATCGATGTTTGCTTCATGGTTTGTTACATAAATAGTACAGTTGCATGGTATACTTGAATTTATTAATTTTTATTAAGATAAAAATTTTAATTCAAGGTTTTGGAAAACTCTAACTACTGCTTTTGGTATAAGGTTGAATTTTAGTTCATCTTATCACCCATTAATGGATGGTCAAATTGAAAGATTAAATCATGTTGTGAAAGAAATGCTAAGAATATATGTTATGGATAAATGAGGTAAATAGTAATATTATTTACACTTAATTGAATTAAAATATATTAATATGTATCATTAAGTGATTAAATGTCTCCTTTTGAAGATTTGTGTGGTCGCAAGTGTAGAAATCCACTTGGCTAGAAAAGTTTACAAAATAGGAATGTTGTTGGTCCTGACATTTTGAATGATTATGATAAGAAAATGGAAATTATAAGGTAGAATTTGAAGATTTCCTTTCATAGGTAAAATATTTATGCTAATTTAAAAAGGGGACCACATGAATTCGAAGTAGTTGATAAGGTTTTTATGCATGTTAAACCATAGATAAATTTAATTATATTTGAAAAGTCTTCTAAACTAGCCCCTCAATTTTTAGGACCCTTTAAATTTTTGGAGAAAATTAGTCCTATTTCCTACTAGCTAGCATTTCCACCTTCATTGTCTTAGATTCATGATGTGTTTCATCTTGTTTTATTTAGAAAGTATATTATTGGTATATTTAATGTTTTGGATTGTACTCATATTTCAGTTTTAGAAGTGGAAAAGAATTATGATATTTTCCAAGTGTTGGTTAAATGGGATCCTCTATCAGAAAGAAAAATGAGAGTATTTTTAGGAAACATTATCCTTAGTTATTTTGATCACTGGGAAAAATATTTTCTAAGCGAGGGAGGATGTCATGACCCTAAGTGAATTGAATTTAATTAATCTGTCTTGATATAATCTAGATATGAACTATTTGAGACATAGTTCATTGATTTACTATGGTGTTACACTTATTTGATCTACATTGATACAATTTATTATAATTATTGAGATAATTGTGGATTGCATTTCATTATAACATTTGATATTATTGATTAATGTTTATTGATTAATTATTTAGTTTGATATATTATTTAAATGTTGTTATTGAATTTATTATACTTAGATGTCTAAATCCTATTGGTAGTCTATTTGTTGACTATAGGGATATGTACTTGAGCTAGGTTGTGTTCAAACCTGAGAAGTAAGAAAACATGGAAAAATAAATGGATAAATGAAATGGTGAGTTTAAATGTAAAGTTGAGCTTATTAGTATTAAGGATTTATATTTTTATAAGTTAATTACTATATATTAACATTTTATGATTGATTTCATTATTTATTGATTTAAATCAATCTTTATGTTAATGTAAACATATTTTTATCTGATGTTATTATTTACGAGAATGTATCATTGATCATCATTATTTGAGTCATAAGTATTTGAAAACATATTGTCTTCTTATCGATTTTATCATTTTCCATCATTTTTGTGTTTGATGTTTTCATGGACTCCTTTCTTTTTGACTTCAATAGTCTAGTTGGTCACATAATTGATTGTGTTAACATTTGTTTCGATCTTCATCATAATTATTAAATTTTTTTATCTTAATGCCATTGTATTAAGTTTAAAATGAACCTTTTTCATTTTTAGAATTGTATTTGTTTCATCTTATAATATACATTGTTTTAACTTGTGCACTATGGATTTGAGTTGTTAAACAGACCTTCTTTTTACTTGTTTGATTGGCATGTTGTTAACCCATTATTTGGATTAGGGGAATTTTTTTATGTTTGTCAGCCCACATGGGGGTCATGGTAGTTATTTTATTGTGTTTTATTTGAATATAATGACTTAGGGGCTATGCCATTGGCTTGAATTACCATGTAAGAATGTCAATATGATTATTTTGGTTTTTATTTTTTGTTGTATTCATTTTTGGACTCAATAATGAGCTTGGAACCTTGGGGAAACTCTAAAAAAATTTTATCATGGTGTCCAAGGGGAGTGTGAGGGAGCTCTACATGAATATTTTTAGGGACTAAAACTATAGTTGCATGTATTAATCTTGACAACCATGTAGGAGTTGTGGAGAGTTATTTGTGTTTTGTTTTTATATTTATTATTTGATTATTTTATGTGAATACATATGGGATTTTTATCTTCAAGGATGGAAGTGCAGAGAAACCTATTACAATTAAATTCCATAAAACAAGTAAGTGATGTATTTGAAATTTTGTGATGTTCTATAAATGTAGTTAAATGGAAAAAATGTTAGGGCTTTACCCATTAATGTTTACATTAGTTTTCTACATCATTTTATTTTCAAGTAAAACTCTAACTAGGGGCATCAAGTTGGTTTATTTGTTCTATATTTGTAAACATCATGGCCATAAATGTCTTAGTCATGGTATTGTAAATCACTTTTAGTATTTTATTACTACTTATTTAGTTGTTTTGTTGAGGCTGTGGTTATTTTTTACTCACTGCATTTATATTGTGTGTTTGTTCCACTATGAGGTCGTAGTTTATAAACTATAATTTGGTTTAAGATTAAAGTGTATATATATTTTGTTTATGTCTTGGTTAAATCCATTAAAGATCCATTTAAGGGTAGGGATCAATTTAATAAATTGTGTGTGTTTATGTATGTTAAATTTATAAACTCATAGCTAGGTTTTTTATTGATTATGTTTTATTTTAGTCAAAATCCTTGACTAAGTTGATTTTAGTATTATAAAATCTATTACAGATTTATGGTGATTGTTTGTTCATTTATGTGGCTTGGATTTATTTTGTTAAGTTTTTGGTTATATTTTGGAATCCATACATCTTAGATATGTTATATGTGAACTAGGCTTTTGATTTGGTTTCTTATTTGAAAACTTAACCTATTAAAGTCAGGTTTAAGAAAAAAACTTAAGAAAAGGAAAATCTTGGTGTTTATTTCAAACCATAGCCAAAAATGGGGGAAAGGAACATAGGGAGTCCCCATAAGGGTTTGAAATGATTGTAGGGTTTTTTGGGGAATAATATATTATTATTATTTTATTTATTTGAATCATTGTTTGACTTTTATGGAATTATTTGGTTATTTAAGTTGACCTAGGTTTATGAAATCATGTTGAAAATAATTAGATTAGTTATGTGTTTAAGAGTTTTTAATGATGTCATGGTGATGTCATGAAGGAGCCAAATTATGTGGCTGAAGTGCCTTGATAGTCTAAATGACAATGACAAAGTGTGCAATTTACTTGTCTTAGTATGCTTGAAGGAGGCTTGGTTGATCTTCAGTTTTGCCATGTTTAATGATGCTTAGGGATGAGTATGGTAAGATGAGTATGTAAAAGGGTCTTATAAGATATTTTATATGCTTTAAACACTTATGTGTATGAGTGGATTTCATCTAGTTGATCATTATTTTCATCTAGACATTTTGGGTCTAATGGCAAAAAATATGAGTAGGCAATTTGCTGACATCACCATTAAAATGTATAGATGAGTCAAGGGGAGTTGGTCATATGGTTGTGATAAAATTATTCCCTATTTATATAAACAAACTCTCAAGACATGTGATGTACCATAGCTAAAGATATGTAAGTGCAAATTCGGGCTCCTAGGAAGTTTGACTATGTTTTCCCATACTTAGCCAAATTTGCAATGTGGCAAGAAGAGCTGAGTAAGAATATTGATTTAGTCATATTTTTCACATGTAATAGTTTTATAATAAGTTGATAATATGGGTTTATTTAGTTTTGTGCCTAGCTAGTTTTTCATAAATTTTAGGTCAAGAAGCAAAGTGAGACAAAAGATATGCATGCTTAAAGTTGGCTTTTCTAGATAATTCTTGACATAGTTGGCTCTATGAAATAAAAAAATTGAGTGAGCATTTTAATGTCATTATATATCACACATGTGAGTGTTACAGGATTATATTGACACATGGTTGGATTCTTATATGTAAGGATATAATATGGTCCAAATCTCAGAACATGCACTTGAGTGAAGCAAAAGATATGGAGGTTTAAAGTTGACCTTACAAATAGATTGCAATGGTCCCCATACTTAGTTTATTTTTCATGATGTTAAAGATCAAGACTAGATGGAGATATAATGGCTCATGGGAATTCATAAAATGAATATGTATGGTATTTATAAATTCAAAAAGGTCAAAGTTTTTATTGGTTAATAGAGTTAAAGATCAAGACAAAATGAAGATCCAATAGTGTGTGTGTGATTGTACAAAATTAATCTAATAGTGCATGTTGAGTGAGATGGTAAGAAGTGCATGATATTTAATAGTATAAGTGATTAGAAGGAATGATAGGGTGTAAATTTTCATGATCATGGAGGTTATGAGCAATATTTAATGGTGATCATTATGAGATAAACACTTGTTTGACCCATAGAGATGGATGGTGCACATTGAGTCAATATTTCAAGATTACATGAGATGAGGTCAAATGTTTGAGGTTTGACATTTGGAAGTAGTGAACTATGAGTTAAATGTAAATATTTGAAAAATAATATACATGGTGTGTGATTTATATAAATCAATGAGGATATGAGATGATAGAATAGTGTTTTACATTTAACTATGATCATTTGAATTCAAATATTTGAATTTGACAAAAGAAAGACTAGTGTCTTGTTTTTGGGCTATATCTTTTGATAAAAGATTAATTTTTTCATGGTGTAAAAATTGAAGTGGTAGAGGAATCCAATATGAATCTATAAATATATATTTAAAGATCTGAAAGTGTATATAATTAAATTTATTATGGTCAAAATTTTACTATGTGTTCGATGATGTTCTGTGAGTGACTCGAGAAGGATGTTCGAGCTCATTATGATGTTGTTTTGATGTCTCATGCTGATTTAGATATTTTGGAGTGTTTAAGACTCCATGAAGAAGATATAAATTCAATATTAAGTTTTAATAAATTTTATATAGTATGAACAAAGGTTTATAATTTGATTGTGTATTCATTTATGGTGACTATGTGCACAAAATATTGTTTGAGAAATTTGTGTTTTAATAGAAGAGTTTTTTTATGATTTTGATCATTTAAGGATATCAAAGGAGTATTTTAGAATTGTTACATGCATTTTTAAGTGGTTATTTTTTCTTATTTTTCTTTAATAACTGTCAAATAGGTCAATATGTCTTCATAGGACCTAAAAGGTAACTTATGCCTATTTGAAAGAGAGTTGTGCTTAAGTGTTACCCATGTAAGATGCAATAAGGGTGATAGCATTTGTTATGGCCAAGAAATATTATTATGTACATGATAATTCATGAAGGCTCTATAAACATTTAAATCAAAGATGATGATTTCAAGATTTTAAAAGAGAAGACTTGTGCATGTTGTGCATGTGAGAGTTTTAGAGCAAAGGAGAAGTAGATGTGCTTAGTAAATGGGTTGATAAGTAGAGAAAATAGTTGACTATGTATATGGCATGTAGGTCATATTATTTATATCATAATATTTCTCTTATATTTTGAGGATATGTAAAGAGGTTTGAGTGTGAATATGAGGATATTTTGAGTGAAGGAGTGAGATTGTGACATGCTTATGTGAGAGGTTTGTATGAGATAGAGAGGGAGTTTGTGTAGGGATTAGATAATTAGAGATTAATTGTTAGATGTTGAAGACATCAATTCTAAAGTGCAGATGTTCACTTTAAAGGAGGGTCTAGAGGACTTGAACTTCCTTAGGGGTAGTTATTCCTTGTAAAATAGGTGTTTCACTAAAGGTCTTTGGTCAGGAGGATTTGATCAAGGTTTTTTGGTATAAGGAGTTGAATAGTCTCTTGTTTCTAATTTGTTATAAGACAAGTATTTCATGTGTTATAGACTTGAGAGTGGGTTTTATTCCCCATGAGATTTTCTCATAGGAACTATGTGTTATGTGTTTGATATTTTGTATGCATTGAATGAAAGAGCTCTTTTTTTTATGTTTCTTGATGATTTTGATAAATGTTAATTATTTAATATGTTTAAAGGATTGAATTTGGAATGTAAATATCTAGGCTCATTGATTCACCCCATCTTAGTGATTATACCTTTAATAATTGGTATCAAATCAGGTCCTTTGGTAAAGGCTTGACATCTTAAAGGTGATCCAAGGTAAAATATGGGTAGTCATCAAGGAGGTTTCTCTACTAAGCAAGCACCAATGTTCAATGGATCCAATTATGAATTTTGGAGTGAAAGGATGAGGACATACATTATGTTTCAAGAGATTAATTTATGACAATCTGTTGTGGATGGTTATGTTGTTCCTAATACTCCTCCATCTAGTTCTACCGACAAAAATTTGTTTGAAAATAATTCTAGGGCAATGAATGCTATCACTTATGGTATTTTAGAAATTGAATACACCAAGGTAATCCATTGTAAATCTACTAAGGATATATGGGGGAAAATGTATATCATTTATGAAGGATATTTAAAGGTCAATCTTGCTAAGTTACAGACTCATAGAAGACAATTTGAAAGTCTCCAGATGAATGAAGAAGATTCTATAGCATCCTTTTTGTAGAGAGTTGATGAGATTGTGAACATTATTAGAGGTCTTGGAGAGAATATTGAAGTGGACATTATAGTTAAAAAGGTGTTAAGGTCTCTATCCTTCAAGTTTAATCTAAAAGTATCTACTATAGAATAAATTCATGATCTTATTTAGTTTAATATGGATCAATCGCATGGCACTCTTACTTATTATGAGATGAGCAAGATTGATGATATACTACCAAAGAAGGAAGAAATATTCAAGATAGAGATGAAGCTAAAGAAGAAGTTCCAAGGTAAGAAACCAAAGGAGGATGACATTTATGATATATATGAGGATGAACTAATTGATTTGTTTTCAAGGAAATTGAAAATAGGTTCAAGTAAGTATAAGGGTAAATTACCCACCAAATGCTTCAATTATGGAGAGATAGGATATTTTGATAATAAGTGCCCTCATAAGTATAATAATGATGATGATGAAGAGCATGATCAAGGTCATGATAATTGAAATAGATAATTTAGGTTTGATAAAAATGAAAAGGGATTTAGAAGGTTTGACAACAAGAAATGTACTTTAAGGACAAGAAGAGTCTTTACACCAAATAAGATTATAGCTCATCAGATGAGAGTGAATTTAGTGACTCTGAGTATGATCATGAAGATTATGGTCCTACTAAAGATGAAGCCCTTTTCATGGATGAGGAATATAATTGCTCACATCAAAAGGAGTCTACTTGGATTTATTTAGATGTTGATAGACATAAGGTAGACTATGAGATTGAAGGTATGAATGCTCTTGAAGAAATGAATATTGAGAAAAAGATCAATAAGAAGATGAAATATAAACTCAAAGACTATGAGTAACAATTCAATGTATTTGAGGCAAGATTGGTTGAAGATCCTAGAGAGAATGAAGGTACTATCATACTTATTAATTCTAAGTTGGAATTTATGTCTATAAATCTAAGAGACAAATAAGAATAATGATTAAGGTATGATTTTAAGAATGTGTCTTGGAAATATGAGTTAAAAAAGTCTACAAGAAAAGTGAAATCATTTGTAAATTTTGATAAAAGTTCTAGTGATTTGGATGATCTCCTAAAAAGTCAAAAATGAGCTACTGACAGATCTAGATTGGGTTTTAATGAAGATCCCAAAGTTTTTTCTCAAGTTGAAATGCATATTAGTGAGAGAAAGGTGGATTAGCCTTTGAAAATAAATTATCAGATAATGAATGAAGGTGTTGGTAGAATAAATAAAAATAAATTCAACCAACTAAATGCCATGAGGTCTGTAAATTTTAATGGTTACTACTATTCTTGTAATCAATTTAGTAATAGAGCTAGAGAATGTAAGAGACCTATTAGAAATTAGTATGCATGGAACTATGATGGGGGTCATTAGTCAAAAGGTGTGAGGAAGGTTGAGTGTTTCAAATTCCTTGATAATGGATAATTTAGTAAGTAGTATCCAAATAAGGTAAGGCAAGGTGATTCTTCTTCAAAAAGAGTAGTTTGTCTCAGTTGTCATGACATTGGACACATTGATAGTTTTTGTCTTCACAAGTTAAGAAAAGATGATTTTCATCAAGGATTTTTTTTTGATACAACTATGAAAATATTGGTCATATTTATAGATTCTATAAGTAAAGGCATATAAGATAAAATAGATTTTATCAGGCTCCTAGAGTTTAAGGTAGAAAGAAAGTTAACTCATGGAGACTAAAGGTGGTAAGTATTTGTCATGATGAGACTATAGGTCTAAATAATATATTTTTTATGATGAAGAATGCTACAAAATTTTAAGAGTGCTAAGGGTTCTCATTGTCTACTCATGTTGAGAATGAAGATACCAAGCTCAAGGAGAAGGCCAAGGTGCTAGTTTAGTAACTTTATGAGATGTGTATGGATCCAAGTGAACATCATCCTATTTATAATAAAGTATCATTTAAATAATATCAATTATCATTACCTATTTATGAGCTTCCAAGATATAAGGTTGATTCTTCAAATCAAAAGGTATGTCAAGATTCCATAGTTACTTCATGTGTTGTCAGTTTTACCTTAGAAGAGAAGGAGAGTGATATAGAAAAGGAACCATTTATCATAATTTAGACTAAGAAGAAGAAGAATAAGAGAAATAAGTCTTATATATATAAGAAGATTCTAATATTTATTGAGGATATGTGGGACACTATTGGCTTCACTTTGTTTTAGAAAATAGTGGTGTAAGGATGTCTCTATCTATTCTTCTTAAGATATGCCTTTCAATAAAGATGAAAGTGTTGTTTTGATGTTCTTTAGAATGTGTTAGAGGAATAGACATGAGTTTTTTTAGTTATAGCATGTATGTCTAGGTGGAAGATATGCTGAGGTGATGTCATGATGTTGATAATTGCATATGGAGTAGTCCATAGGGTCAAATTGAAGGTTATTAGATGGCAAAGGAGGATTTGGGAGTTTTCAAGATGATATTTTTTCATCGAAAGGTATGTAGAAATTATTATAGCATGTTATAGGTGTTATTATAGTCTAAAGGTATGTTTAAGTCAAATTAGAGATTTTTGAGTGTTCTTAATTTTTTGTCTTTGGCTTAAGGGCAAGCAGGCCTAAAGTTGGTTATAATATGTATGGGTTCCCAAAGATTTGGTTTCTCAAATATTGGTGTATAAGCGTGTGATGGGTGTATTTAGGTGTAAAAGAATTTATAGAGGTGTGGTTTGACTAGAAGGAGGTTTGTTGACCTTTTTTTTTTTGAGTTTATAAGGTTTTGGGCTATGCTATAAAATTAGTATGCCTTACGAGTTGAGGTTTGAGGCTTTTTAATAGGATGAATAGGCCAAATGGGTTATAAAATCATTCTTCACATATATTTGAAGGTTTGTGGTTTTAAAATTATTGATGTTTTTATCAAGATGGAGCTAAGTGTTACAAATTGGTGTGATTGAGGGGGCATATGAGAGTGCTCTAGATATGAACTTTTAGGTCTTGATGGTGTGTCTATTGAAAGTTGTGAGCTCTGAAAGTTCCAAGTAGGGCTATAAGGAGACTAAATAGGTCTAGTAAGAAGAGATTTTTTTGTTCAATTTCTCCAAAAGATCAAGGCATGAGTATTTCAAGGTGAGTTATTAGGTTTATTTAGTACATATATCATTTCTAGAGAGTGGAATGTAGTTATATTGGTGGTCTTTGAGGTGGTTTGAGAGAGAAGGATAGTAAGCCTATATGGTGGTTTTTCATGGTGTATGGAGATGTAAAGATGGTCATAGTGATGCAATGGCTCCAAAATCTTAGGATTAATATCTCTTAGATGCTTATTTTTTATTTCCATTAGATTTTAGTACTTTTGTGTGTTCTTTCTTCATTGGTTATAGTGCTTGGTTGAAGAAGAATGTTGGCATATAACAAGAGGAAGGTGTTAAGGCAAGAAGAGGTAGAATCAAGTTAAGGATGAGTTTATATAATATTTATAAGATGGTCCACTCTTTTTTATGTTATTTTAAGGTCCTTAGTATTATCTAGTGCCCACTTCATCATTATGTCAAATGGGGAGAAAGTTCCTATTGTGAGAGTGCTTGGAGAGAAAAAGAACGTAAGCTAAATGATATTTATTGACATCAATGACAAGGGGGGAGATTGTTGGAGAGTTATAAATTATTTAGTGGTGATGTCATGAAGGATTATAGGTAAGTGGATGAAGTACCTTGATAGTCTATGTGACAATGACAAAGTGTGCAATTTACTTAAGTATGCTTCAAGGAGGCTTAGTTGACCTTCAATTTTGACATGGTTAAAAATGTTCAAGGATGAATATGATGATTTAATAATGTAAAAGGGGTCATATAATAGTTTTTATATGATTTTAGTGAGTTTTTTCATGATTGGATTTCATATGGTTGAAAATTATTTTCATCTAGACATTTTGGGTCTAGTGGCAGAAAATCTGAGTAGGTAGTTTGTTGACATCACCATTGACACATGTGGATCAGTCAGGGGAATTGGTCATATGTTTACTATCAAATTAGTCCCTATTTTATATGTGAAACTTCTCAAGTTATAAAATTTAGTGAAACTAAAGATATGAAAGTTTAAATTTGGGCTCCCAAGTAGTTTGACTATGTTTTCCCATACCTAGCCAAATTTACAATGTCACAAGTAGTTTGACTATTTTTATGACCTATAGGTCATATTTATGATGTAAAAATAATTATCTTTCAATTTGAGGATATGTGAAGAGGTCTGAGTGTGCATATGAGGATAGTTTGAGTGAAGATGGAATGTGATTGTGACATGCTTATGTGAGAGGTTTGTATGAGATAGAGAGGGAGTCTTTGTAGTGGTTAGATATTCATATATCTATAATTAGGTGTTGAATACATTAGTTTAAATTTAGAAGTGTTTAATTCAAATGAGTGTCTAAAGGACTTGATCTTCCTTACGGGTAGTTTCTCCTTATAAAATAGGTTTTTCACTAAAGGTCTTTAGTCAGGAGGATTTGATCAATGCTTTCTATTCTAAAGGAGTTGACCAGTATCTTATTTTTAATTTATTATAAGACAATTAGTCCATGTGTTTTAGACTTGAGTGTGGGTTTTATTCCCCATGAGGGTTTCCCATAGGATCTATATGTTATGTTTTTGATCTTGTGTATGCATCAAATGAATGGGGTCTATTGTCTATATTTAATGATCAAGTTGATATGTGTTTATTGTTTAATAGTTTTAAAGGATTGAAATTGAAATTGAAATATCTTGTCTCACTGATTCACCTCCCCCTCTTAGTGAGTGTACCTTTAACATTATGGAAATGATAATATGCATTATTATCTATTCATTATTACATTGAATTATTTTGGGGTCAGTGATATATTGATTATTTTATTCAATTTGATTTTCTAAATCATTATTGTTGACCTTAAAGTTATTAATATTTTTATTAAAATTAATTATAGACCCTGATGTGACCTAAATATTTAGATATGTTTTATTTTATTAATTCTCAATTGGATAATTTTTTTATTTTCTTTTTACAAGTTTTATTTTTAACTCATAAATGTCTATTAAGCTAGTACATGAAGATGAATTCAACATAGGTTAATATATTTATGAGACATATTATATTATAAAATATAATATGGCTCAGAAAATGGGAAGGTTTGAAAGACAGATGTAGTTGTAATTAGGTACCAAGTTAATGGATCTTAGTGGGTTGGTTTATGTGTTTCATTTTATTTTTGTTAGTTATTTGTTTAAATGTTTTTAAGATCAATTGTTTTGAAATACTTTCTCCCTCTATTTTATAATACCCTAATCTATATCAAATTGATGGTTGGGGTCGTCTAAGGCAATTTATGGTTGGGATCATTGGCACTAGTTTGGTGGGATTATCTTTATGGATTGCATGGAATGATTGGATTTTTTTCTTCTTACTATGAATTATGATAGTTGTTTTAAAATAGATTGTAGTTGTTATGTAATACTTATGGTTTTAATTCATGTTTCTTGTCATAGTTGTATTTAATACAAAGTGATGTAACATAGACATGTATATTTCATTCATGAAATAATTATAGTTGATAATTTGAATTATATATGGTATTACTAACTTCATATGAATTTATATTTTTTCATGAATACTTTGATAAAGGAATATAAGTATGAGTTCTTTATCTTGTTCTCATAGCTAAACACTTATTTGGAATAAGTAGTTCAAAATTTGAATTAAATGATATATTATCTTGAATTGCTATGTAATCATGTCTTTGACTATATTTTAAATCTTTAGTATGTGATTGAGAAACTAGTCATTTATTTGAATATGTAAATATTAGAGTTTGAATTCAGATGTAAAATATAGCATGAGTATGGATTAATTATTTATTGACTTAGATTATATGAGTTTCAAACATAATATTAATATGTTAAAGTTACCTATATGATTCTTTTTAATCATAATCTTATATAAGATAGGTGACAATACTCATGGGATATGTTTACTTTTGATATCTATTATAATGTAGTAATTTGGGTGAACTCAAAAGCTATAATTAAATAAACTTTTAAAATCCCTTTATAACATGAATCCTATTTGTGACTTAGATTAAGTAATGAAAGTATTGATACTTCATTAAAGTTTTGACTATAACTATATGGTTATTTAAATAAAAACCTTGTAAATAAATTTGGTAAAATTTATGATTAAATTTAGTTTAACTCTTGTGTGAAAATTTGTAACAACATAATGCAATGTGTGATAAAATAAAACTAAGTTAGAATATGTACTTATCACCTAGAATACAATCTTTTCATTTTAATTACTAAGCACATATATGTGCCATGGACTATATGGGAAGCTCTAAAATGAATTCATTATAAATAATTATTGTTAAGATTAAGTTAATATTGTGTTATGTTTAATTTATAATTGCAATAATGTACTTCATTTTTATGTTATAAGGAACATGGCTATTCCTATATAAGATTATTATGATTGAGGAATAAATGCTATATATTTATATTAGACCATTAAATATTTTATTAATGGGTTATTAAATTTGATTGGCAAAAGAGGTCATGAACTTATATTTTTATAATAATAATCTAAATTTAAATTGAAGATTAAATATGCTTTAATATTCAAGTAAGGAGTACAAAAAATGCGTAGACTAAGATCATGTATTTAAGATAAGGGAATTATAAAGTTAATCAAGTCATTATAGAATCCCTAGATTCGCATGAATTTTTACCCTACTTATAAATGGTAATATGTTATTAAATATAAAATAAGCATGGATATTGAAAAATGCCTTAAAACTTGCATACTTCCTATAACAGTTGTGTAAAATCTCATACGTCAATTTGCATGTGTAATAAAAAGGTTTTTAAATGCATTGCATTAATTTTTGAAATAATCATTTTCCGTTGATATCTTTATACTATTTTTTTTTTGTTAAATTATACTTAATTAAGCTTGGTATGATGATTATTTGGTTTAATTTGATCTTACTTTACCAATGTTTGCTAAAATTTTCTAAAATTACCCTTGAGGTATTGGCTATTTTCTAACCTATGTAGGTGTTCAAGTAAGGGCATAAGTTAGTAATGACTCTATTAAGAAGGCCACATCATAGTAAATAGATAAAGGTTAGTGGATAAGACCACCTAACCCACTTATATCCAAAAATTGGGTAGTTAAATTACTTCCTAAAGAATTCATTGATGGGTTATACACTTGGTCTAGTTTCTATGTTGGTTGTAACACAATTATAGATATCATAATGTGTTTTCATGCTAAACTCTAGGTGACACTTTTTTGTTACTTTGTTTGAATAATGATTATATAAAAAAAAATTATGGTTGTTACACAACTAAGTGGCCAAACATGTAAATAAATTAGTTCAAAATTTACTAGTGAAGATAGGATCATGATCACTTAAAATTATTCTTGTGGTACCATGAAAATTCTGAAATATATTGAGAACATCAAAAACTATTGTAGTAACTTCAAATGGATATGATAATGAAAAAAAATATCATATTTTGTGATCCTATACATAAAAACCATTATAATATTTTTACCTTTAGACATTGAATACCATGTAACTAAATGCATGAAAACCTTCTCCCACCACTAACTAGAGATGCATAATGGTTTTAGAAGACTTGATGTATTAAATTTTAATCCTTTGTTCTGTTGACAAACCATGAATTTTAACACATTTTTTTTATATCCCTCTTGATTCCTTCCTTAAATAAATATTTATTTATTCAATGATATGCATTCAAAACTAATGAGTTCCCCCTATTGAATATTCACGAATCTCTAAATTTTTCTTGTGTTTGGGGATATAATCCCTACATAGTTATAATCCATATTTATACTTTAATGTGTTTCATTTAAACTCAAAAAATTTAAAAACACACAAACCATGATAAATATTTTGTATTTGGAATTGTATCCTTTCCATTATCCCATTATGGTATTTCTTCCTCAAACCAATCTACTTTCCAAATGGTCATTTCACATAACAATTCCTTAATGGATTCACTCCTCCTAAAAATGTATTTGATACCAAATTCTACATTATTATTTAATACACTATTCAAAACTCATATCTCAATGTTTTAATAACCCATTTTTGTTTTTCTTATTCTAGTAATCATCATTTCAAAAAGTATTTTAGATTGTCATGATCAAGTTTTACCTAAATGTTTCTACCCATCAGACTAGGTCTTTATTGATCAATTACATCAAGAGTAACCATCATCTATTTCTCATATATTGGATTGATATTCTCACCCCCCGCCCTTGAATTTATGCCACTCAAATTAAATGGTTATTCATTATCACATGAGTATTACCCCCATGCCATACCCTGATGCATCACATTCTATAAAAAAATGTTTTGGAAATTAGGGTAGCCAAAACTAGATTGGTATACATAGCCTATATAACCTTCTCAAATGCCTTGGTAGATAGTTAAATATAATGTAAGGAATATTTATTCAACAAGGCTACGAATGGATTTTTTTATGCTACTATAATTTTTTACAAATATACAATATTAACCTAATAGCTCCATAAATCCATGAACATTATTAAGGGTCTTTGGTATTTGACAATCCATCATATCTTAGATCTTTTTAGTGTCAAATTTGACTCATTTGTGTGAAACAATATGACCCAAATAGTCCACATCATATAATCCAAAATAAAATTTAGAATATTTCACATAAATCTAATTTTGTTACATAAGTAATAATACATGTATCAAATACTTAAAATGTTATTACCAAGTTTTTTTGTAGATTAGGATGTCATAAAAAATATAAACACAAAATTTATTAAAAAAGGGATTGAAAATAATATGCATCAAACTATGAAATGTATATGGTGAATTTTTTAGAACAAATGGCATGAACATATCTCATAATGGCCTTCATGAGTTTTGAAAGTTTTCTATGGATATACTCATCTTTGATCTGAATTTGATGATGCCCATAAAAATATATAGTTTGATATAATAAATAGAACCATGTAATTCATCTAACAAATAATAAACAACTAGAATAGGGGACTTATCTTCTATGACATACTTATTGAGTTATTTTTAGTTATTTTTAGTTAGGGCACATCTTCCAAATTTCATCCTTATTTTTCACTATGACCACTTGGTATGTATATTCACTTTAGCTATGTTGGATAATACCTACCTCTAACATCTATTTTATGATATTATTAATTTCTTTTTTCTAGGCATATGGATACCTATATGGTCTATTGTTTGATGTTTTACTACTTAGAATTAGTCTAATGACATGATCATGTTTTTTGATTCATGGTAGGACTTTTGGCTTTGAACCAAAAACTATTGGGTGGTCATTAATAATCATTTATAAATTGGGATATGTAGACACATTTATTGGCTAAACTTCTATGGAAAACAATCATGTTACAAATCCTTCAGTACATTTTTAAGATAAATTTTCATTTGATGTGAACTAACCAATTGGGGAGACTTTCATCATAATCCCATATCTCAAATTTCCTATCTTTATAATGAAATCACATGAACAATTATTATAAATTCATCTCTATTATGACTGATTTCATCTGTTCATGTGATATTATACTCCCAAAATAATATTAGCTCCACTAATGAGAATATAAAACATAGGACAATAAAGTAAGTAGTCCCCCATGATAATATTAATATAATGGAAATTTTCATATTAATTGATTATTACACCACCTACAATCATAACTTAAAATCTGGGACATGGATACATTAAATAATTCAAATGAGTACCCAACTATTATTGATGAAATTATGTGTACTTACTGAGTTAATTAACACTATCACCTTTTATTTCTTTAGGACACCTACCAGCTGAAGATTTTGAGAAGTATTTATACTTAAAATTGAATGATAAGACATATTAGGGTGAAAATCTTTTGATTAATCCTTTAACTCTTCTATACCCTTACTTGAGGCCTCATCATCTTGTTCACCTTCATTAGATCCTTCAATGTATAACTTATTTATAAAAATATTATTTTCTTTGATCCACTTTTTGTGATAGCCTAAATATAAGTCTTTGGCACATTTATCTTCAATTTTTGTAGGGTTAAATCTTGTATGTTTTTTAAATGATGGTGTTTGAAAATTGTATTTGTGGTCTTGAGTGAAAGCCCTCCTTTTGACCAATTATTTTTCCTCTACCTAGAGAATGAATGGTATGGATTAAGAAATATACACTAGATTAAACATTAAAACATCAACTTGGATGATATCTTTGAGCCCCCATAATAGAAGGTTAGGAATATTATTATCACTGATGTCATCCATGCATAAGGATAGATTCTAAAATTAT
Source organism: Torreya grandis (assembly GCA_037957365.1). NCBI lineage: Eukaryota > Viridiplantae > Streptophyta > Pinopsida > Cupressales > Taxaceae > Torreya > Torreya grandis. Next base: position 1,089,183 of record JARHVA010000730.1, read on the forward strand.
TGAATATAATCCTTAATAACATCTATTTGAAATAATGTTTATAACTAAAGTATAATTATGATATGTTTTAATGATAGTTACTCTGTATCTTTTTTGTAAACACCAACTAGGTAATATCATCACCTTTATGTTTATTTTTAGCACATAAGCACCTATACAAAATGAACTACTTATGTTCAAAATAGAGATATTTCATGATCACCTTTTGCACACATGGTGTCTGAGGTAGATCAAATATTTTTTTTATTGATACAACTCAGTGGACACTTACCAACAAAATTATACACTTCCACCTTTAGAAGCAATTAGTTTGAATTACTATCAGAGTTATGATTATTCAGATTGGGATAACTTGATCAGAGTGGTGGAGGATTATTTTTTAGAAGTTGAGCCATAATAATGGTCAACTGGTCACTTAGAGTTGATAGCTAATGCTTCATAAAATCCATTTCCTCTTTTAATACATTGATATCATTCTTCCTTACCCATGATTTATATATCTAGCTTAATTTGTTTAACAACCCTAAAAGCTAATGGATCTGAAGTTCTAGACTCCATGTTTTCATTGTGAGGATTGTTTGGATTTTCTTGACCATTCTCATGTCTATGAGTGTTATAAAAAAACATGAAAAAAACCTATGAGGTATGGTTTTAGGCTAAAATAAAATCACCAACATATTATTTTATTTCCATCATCTCACAAAGATTAATCCAATGAATACTAATTTGCACTAGTGTGTGAAAAACAATTCTAGGTCTTTTTTCAAAAAAAGGGCTTAGAATAATACATCAATGGAAAAAAAAATTCCCACCCATAATTTATGTTTTATTTATCATACATCTCTTCTAATTTTCATAACACTATATCTAAAAAATAATGCTATTAAAACTATCCCAAATTGATGTTTCGATACAAATTTTGATGAAATTACTTATATGTTTAATAATAATGACACAATATATAATAAAATTACTAGAAGAATAATTAGATCCAAAAAAATAATTGGAAAAATAACACAATACTTTATAATTATGATTTATGTGCTTTAAGGGAGAAACCTCAAAAAAATGCGATAAGTGCAGAATTTATAATATGATGATAAAATACTAATCACTACCTTTGATACATACTCAACCTAGCCATGGTTATTCCATAGGCTGACTGTACTAAGAAAATAGATAAAAATAATAATATAATATGAAAGGTATGTAAGTGACAAGTTAGCCACACATATCCTTAGATGAACTATAGGTTAAGGCATAACAAAATATTATAAAATAAATTTACAAAATAATATTTTCATAATAGTTTATAGTTTATATTATAATTTAAATTATATGAAACTTTTAAATACAATTTTTTTTAATAAGAGTAGTTTTTGATTAATTAAGGTGGAAAATTAGGGGCTGAACCCTATACAGTCAAAAAATATAGGAAGGCTAGAAAATAAAAGATGCCAGCACCGAGCCAACGACACAGCTGAGAAACATAGTCAGAAGTAAAACAAAACACTGGAAACACCAAAGTCAGAAAGGATGAAACTACATAACTATAGAATTAACAAGATCCTTAAGATTCTCATTGTCTGCATTGTCAGCATTCCCTGGATAGCCCACCACTTCCAACATAGTCATATTTAGTAGAATGTTATTTTGAAGGCCTCTAGTGAACACTTTTTCCAACTTTTGAATGAGGTCTTTCAAGGCCCCAATTTCTATTTTCCAATCATTATCATTCTCTAAACCCTCACTAGATTATTATACATGCATCTTCTCCTTAATATCAATAGTTCCCCTAGAATCAACACCCTGCTCTTCAGTGACCTCAAAAACCCAAGAAACCTGTTTACCACTAGTGTCCTCCGAAATTTCTTGAATTTCTAGCTCTTCATACTCTTCATCGTAGGTTTCATCATCAGAAGTACTTTTAGAATACTCAATCAACCTTATCTTTGGGGTTGGTTTACCAGTGATCCACCCTGACCTATGCACTCCTGAAGGGAAACCATCCTTATTGATTTGGAAGGCCTATGGGGTTTGCCATGTTGGCCCCCTGTGGCCCCATCTAGATTTTTATGGGTCCCTTCCTTCATCTCTTCAAAATTTCCTTTTTCTCCATCAACCTTCCTCTTCATTCCATTTTTTCTCACAAGGGAGATCAGATTATTAGCAGGGGTCATAATAAGGGTGGAGAGAGGGGCGTCATTGGTCTTGGTAGGAGCAGGGGAAACCCAAGATTCATCAATTGCATCACCAGAAACTAGGTTTGAGGGAATGTCTTCATTGACACCTCTGATATTCATGTTTGGCTCAAGGGAATGGTGGAAATTGTAGAGACAAAAAACAAGCCCTTGGTGTAGGGGAATAGGTTTTAAGTCTGGCTTTTTGGCCATTTTGGTTCTCACCCTCAGGATAGAGTGTTCCAATGAGGACAATAGGTAGAAAGGAAATATGATAATAGCATTACATCTAAAATGATTTAACAAAGGAAGGTGATAGTAATGAAACTTGGTATATCACCCCTTGAGAGTGAAGTATTTCATAAAAATGAAACAGACACCATACCATGGCTCTGGTAGTTTTATTCGCTCAAACCCTCCTTGATACAGGATGAGTTCTTCTCCTTCACCTAGAAATAGTTTGTGACTAGCCAAACCCTTGATTTTGGTTTTTCTTTGGAGATTTAAACCCTACATGGTGATTTTCATGGCAATTGAAATGACCTTTTTAGAGATTTCAAAGCTAATACCCCACACAGTGACCCACCTATTCAACCAGGATCTTGCAAACTGCTCAGACACATTTTTGTCATAACCATTCAACCTTTCCAAGTACGGGCTGATACCTCCTTCTTTATAGTAATGCTAGACTAATGGGTTTTCCTTAAATTCATAGTAGGAGACTAGTTTAGTATGAGTATGATCTACCCCCATTCTATAATTACAAACCCAAATGATGAAATTCCCAAATATCGCCTCGAGCTTCGAATAAGTAATAAGCCCTCAGTTTCATTTGCACTAAATGCAAATGTGAAGGCTCATTTTACAAAATGGCTCACCATGGTGATGTCTACTCTCATGCTTGAAAATAATTCCCCCTTGGTTTTCATGATGCAACTCTTGCACCTCCACCTCATGATACAAGGAATTAATCATGACAATCAAGGAAGCACTAAGGTTATCATTTTCCATGATCTGCAATGGCCTTCTCCACGTGGACCACCTTCAAAAGCTATCTTCATCATCAATGTGCATCATTCATGCTCTATCATCTACTTTTAAATGATATCTATAATGTTTAGGGGTATATGAGCCCCTTATCACCATACCCTCCATCTTGAGAATTGCTGACCAAGGTTGGCACAAGCATTAGCGACCCTGTTACCTTCTCTGTAGGTGTGGGTAATCTCAACTTTGGAAAACATTTGTAAAAGAAATTGGATGTCTACAATGATGTCTTTTAGTTGGATACCAATGTTAGATGCTTTATTAATGGCACTTATGACCAACTTAGAATCTCCTTGAATATTCAAATTTCTAATTCCTAGGGATATAGTTAACTTTAATCCCTAAAGTAAAGCCATAGCTTTAGCATAGTTATTGCTCTGGAAACTAATGCCACGAGCATAGATATCAGACATCCCTCCTTTTTCATTCCTTATTATTCCTCCTCCACTTGCTTTACCACTCAACTTGGATGCCCCATCAAAATTGAATTTCATCTAATTGGGTCTAGGTGGTATCCATTTAGTATGAAGTCTCTGAAGAATTTTGGAATTATCATGCCTAGGGATAAGGTTTAAAATCTTCCATTTTGTATCAATTTGAATTTCAAATTGAGATAGGGGTTTATCTGCAACACTAATATGAGCTATTGTAACACTTTCCAAGATGGTCGTAGTAAAGGAGTTAAACACCTGAGCAATATTTGTAGCAGTGTCCCTAAAATTTTTGTGATTTCGCTCTTTCCATAAAGTCTAGCTCAAGCATGGCAGAGCTTGCTTCAATAATTCCTTAATCTAGGGATGTGTAAAGGTTGAGTTCTAGCTAAGAATTACTTATTTAAGGTTAGAATTTCAAACCCATTCAATGCCAAAGTTGTTAATTATTATGCCCCATAAATCCTAGGTAAACTCATAGTGTATGAATAGGTGTGAAATTGATTCCTCTCTAGAACCACATAGAAAACATCTGTTGACCAAAGTAAACACCCTCTTTTAAAGGTTATCCTGAGTAGCAATTTTTTATGGGCAGCAGCCCACCAAAACAAGTTAATCTTTGGAATGAGTTTATGATTCCAAACCTTTTTCCATACCTCCTTATTCTGAGCTTCAGGTGTAAGTAGATGATAGGCAGATTTGATAGAATATGATCCATTCTTATCTGGCCACCAGTAGAGTTCATCCTCCTAAGGGAAGAGATGGATTTTGATCTCTTGAACACATTAATGGATCTCCCAAATACTTGGGATAAGCTCAGGCCTGTGCACATATCAATCCAAAAGGTTTTTCCAGCTCCTTATCTCATTGTTATTTTCCATATATCACCAACCCTATCACCAAAGAACTGAGTAGTCAGGTCTATAATTTCTCCATAGTTTCCTTGGGAGATGAGAGGCTTGTCCCTTAACTAATTATCCTCCTAGAATTTAATCTATCATCCATTTCCAAGCTTCCACCTAATTCCCTATTTGAGAAGACTTCTACTTTTTAGCATTTTATTCCATATCACAGACCCCTGGGGTAATCCTACCTGTTGAAGAAAGTTGGAATCATCAATGCTATGCATGTATTTGGCATACATTATTTCCCCCCACTCATTGTTGTTATGAATCAAATTCCAACTAACTTTGAGAGGAGGGCTTTATTCATTTTCCTAATGGATCTTATATTAAGTCCATCATGAGATTTTGGGAGACACACTTTTTCCCATCTAACTAAAGACATTCTCTGTTTGTCTTCCACTCCAGTCCATAAAAATTTCCTTTGGATCTATTCCAACTTTTCAACAAAATACGTAGGAATTTTAAAAAGAGACATGAAGTAAGTAGGAATACCTTGCAAGGATTCCCGAAGAAGTTGCAGCTTACCAACACTGTTGAGTAGTTTCCCCTTCCACCCAAGAATTTTCCTCTATGTACGTTCCACAATACCATTCCAAAAACCTAAAGATACCTCTTTGACTGAGAGTGGAAGACCTAGGTAGGTAGCTGGTAGGCCAACTTCAGCACAATCTAGGATATCAATGATTATATGTTTAAGTTCATTGGGAGTGTTGAAGAAGTACACATTACTTTTCTAGAAATTTATTCTTTGTCCTGAGTCTCTAGCATAATCATTAAGTATATTCTTCCATATTCTAGCTTTGATCATCGATGAGATGCCAAATAAGATGGTATCATCCACAAACTATTGTATAACCATAGGATGAAGGGAAGAGGCAAGTTTGATGCCTACTAGGTTTTTTGAAACTATATCAGTTTATATGTATCTTCCCAGTGCCTCAGCCATAATGATGAATAGGTATGGGGAGAGAGGGTCTCCCTGATGAATTCCTCTCAAGGAAGAGAAAAACCCTCTAGGAACACCATTAACCAGCAGTGAGAATTTAGTAGAAGAGACCACATTCCATAATAAGCAAGACAATTTATCATTAAACCCAAATTTTCTAATCACTTGGAATAGAAAATTCCATGAGACTCTATCGTAAGCTTTGGATATATCAAGCTTGAGGGCCATCCTAGGGATTTTAATCTTATCCATGGAGTGGATAGTCTCATGTGTGGTGATCATAGCATCAAGAATCTATCTGCCTGGGATGAAGCCTTTTTGAGCAGGAGAAATAATTTTGTCAAGCAAGGGTTGAATTCTCATAACCAACAGTTTAGTACATATCTTATACACAGTGTTGCATAAGCTAATGGGTCTAAAATCAGCAAGGTGTAAAGGTTGAGATTTTTTAGGAACAAGTACAATGAAGGTAATATTGACTTGTTTCAAAAGTTTTCCAGACCTAAAAAAATCATGAACTGTAGCCGTGAGGTCTACTCCAACAATCTCCCAATATTCTTGAAAGAATAAAGGAGGAAAGCCATCAGGACCCAGGGCTTTAAAAGTTCCCATGGAGAATAAAACAACATGTACTTATTCATTGGATATAGGCTTTCACATTTCTAGATTGTCTTCTTCTATTATCAAATAAGGGATTTTATCAATGAATTGACTCATAGATCTATCAATTCTATCATTATTATTTTCTTCCATAAGCAGGTTCTAAAAGAACACCCTAGGTTGCTCCTTTATTTCTTTATCCTCAATAATAATGTCTCCATTATCCAGGACAAGCTTAGTTATTGAGTTGGCTTTTCTATGTTTCATAGCTGAGAGATGAAAAAAAGTAGTGTTCCTATCACCCTCTTTAAGCCATTGAACATGAGATTTTTGTTTCTAGAAAACCTCTTCCCTTTCCATTAGATTCTTCCATTCTAAAGATAGGTTGTTCTCTTATTTTAAGGTGCCCTCAAATTCATCCCCTTGATCAATCAGTTGCTGAATAGCCTTGAGTTTTCCCATTATATTTTTCTTCTGTTGGAAAACCTACCCAAAACTGTATCTATTCCAATGATAAACTTCTTGTTTAATGTGTTGGAGTTTATTGACTATTCTAAACATGGGAGTACCTTGAATGGGAATATTCCAACATTGAGTCACCATTTTTCTAAAACCTTTTTGTTTAATCCACATAGCTTCAAAACAAAATGGAGGAGGTCCGTGATGTCCCTGATCTCTCCAATTGAGGATAATTGGGCAGTGGTCGGACATGGTTCTAAGAAGAGCCTACACCTGCATATTCTAATAATCATTCTAGTTGTTTGATATAAAAAATCTATCTAATTTAACATAAATTATTTGATCTCCTCTTCTTCTATTGGTCCAAGTAAAATTTTGGTTCTGCAACTCTATGTCCAATAATCCCCAATAATTGATGAATTCAGCAAAGTCGAACATGTTGTCCAAGTAATCAATAATTCCACCCTATTTTTCAAAAGAGTATAAAGGTGTGTTAAAATCTCTAGTTAACATCCATTTATAATTCTAAGTATTATTCCTATAGCTACTCAAATCTATCCGTAATTTATGTCTCAAAGCTCTGTTATTTGGTGCATAAACATTTACAACGTCTAGTTCAAGGAATTCATGGAAAAATTGGTAATCAAAAAGTAATTATTATGGTCCATAAGAGAACCTTGGATTTTATCACTATTCCACATAGTGATAATCCCTCTTAAAGCCCCTTTAACATGAATAATACAAAAAGCTGCCTTAGGCCATATATAGTCGGTAATTTTTATAAAATTCTCCTCTTTCATCTTGACTTCTTGGAGTAATAGAATATCTAGTTTATTATCTAAAATGTATTTTTTAACTTCAAACTACTTTGAGGGACTATTAAATACCCTCAAATTCCATGATAATATTCTCATTTAGAGAGTTTGGAGGGTTGGGACTCCATTATTTTCTATTTTCCACTAGCAATCTCCCTAGTAATCTCTCTGTCTTGTTTCCCTTAGGGTTGGCCTCCCTTGTTTGGGCTCAGTACCAACATTTACATATTTTTTACCTTTTCAGTTCTTTTTCTTTGGAGTAACCCATTATTCCTATTCATTTCTACCATCTTGTCCTACTACCCCTATTGCCAAGTAGTTTCCTAACTGGCCTCCATCTTCTAGAGCATGGAAAATGTTTGTATTTGACTATGGATCTGGTACTCATTGAGTGTAACTTTTAGGTGTTTCTACTTCTATCTAATCCTTGAAACTTTGTCATCTTCATTGACTTCCTTTAACAAAAGGTCCCCTCGTGCCCCTTCCTTAAACATATTCATCTATTTTTCTAAAGTGTAAACTGTGTTTAATGTGGCCTTATGACTATAGTCAGATACTATATTCTCCTTTGGGACCTCTTTTCCCTCACTACTAATGATATCTTCCTTTCTCTTCTCCTCCTCTCCTTCTTTTATATCCTTCTGACTATCATCTAATCCTATATTTTCCTTTGGGACAACTTCACCTTTATTGCTAAGGGTAGCCTCATTTCCCTTCCCCTCCTCTCCTTTTCATGTATTGTCAGGAATTTCCACATTATTCTCTATTTCTTGCTTTCTGTTCGCTTGCTCCTCCTCTACATTCTAGGAATCCTCTTTCATCCCCCTTTTCTTCACTTTGCATTGTGTCATTAGATGTCCCTTCCTCTTACATATTTGACAGAAAGTGGTAGCATTCTCATAAGTAATTAGTTGAGTCCAGGTTCCATATTTAGAGTTTAACTCAATGGACTTAGGGAGAGTCTTATTTATTTCAACATTTACATAGAGTCTAGCATACACACATCTAGACTTAGTTCTGGTTATATGATCTGAGGTGACATATTGACCAATAGAATTGCCAATGGCTGTGAAAAAATTTTCATCCCAGAATTCCAAAGGGAATCTTGGTAATCTTACCCAAGCAGGTGCTATTTTATTGAGGTCTAAGTTAGGATCAAATCCTAGTTTCCATGAGCATAAGGCTAGAGAATGTGGTCCATATAGCCAAGGACCTCCAATAAGGGTAGCGATCATGTCCTCCCTATTCATAAATATAAAAAGGAATAGACCTCTAGCCATGGCTATGATTGAAACACTACCTTTGACTTTCCACCTAGACAAAATCCATTTTCTAAGAATTTTGGTATTAGGATGAAAAGAAAGAAACTTACCAACCAGCGTAAGGTCCATGGATGCCACTATTTCCTATTTTGGATACTCAACGCCTTTCCCTCCAAGAGAACAAGGAGGCTCGACATGCCTTTCGATGGACACGTCTTTTCACCTATGATTTCCTTCTTCCATCCATTGGATGGACTATCCACTAAAATATTCTTGGATAGATCCCTAGAGGTACTGCCACCTACAGTGACCTCCATTAGATCTGTGGTCCCACCTGTCACACTCAGGGGGCCCAACCAGGTAGGAAAAAACCAATTTCAAATATTGTCCACACGCTCCACTCCTCCACTCCTCCGTATGTTGTATGTTCTCCTCTTAATAAGAGTAGTTAATTATGGCTAATTTATATTTATTTCTTTTAATAGTTAGTATTCAATATCACAATAGTAAATACTTGTAATATCATATTAGAAGTAAAAATTAAATTTCAATAGCATAGATAAATAAAAAAGATAAAATTAAATAAATAAATAAATTAATTAATTAAAAAAAATGATATTTTTAGTTAATAAGCTTAAAGTGGCAAAACAAACATCAATATAATTTTTTTTGAAATTTTATAAATTTTCCTCATTTTAACCTAGTGACAACTTAAAATGTAGTGTTTTAAAAATTTAAAAATACCATCTCAACAATTGGAAAAAATTATTTTTCAATCAACATATTATAAAAATAAATTAATCGAATATATTGGGTTTTGCCTTTTTTTTAAAAATAAATAAAGGAAAAGTAGAATAAAATAAATTTCAATTTAGATTTGCTTCTACCTAGCCAAATTAATGATCTATAACAACATAGTTTTCATAATAGGGAAACCAATATCAATAATTTAAAATAAATAAAAAAGGTGAAATCTATTAGAAATGGATAATAAAATCATAAGTAACTCATTTCCAGGAATGAATATTTTTTTAGCTCAAGCTTAACAATAATTAAGATAGGATAAAAAAAAACTTGACTATGAATGTCTACTTCTAAAATGTATGAATGTGTTTATGTTTCAATAAAATAATTATTAGATACATTTCATGATATAATATGCATAAAAATAAGTATTTAATCTATTTTTTATTGATTTCTTCTATTTTTATTAGATTTACAATATTGTGTTTAAATTTTGTTTAAATTTTTCATTTCATTTATAAGTAAATGGAATATACAATTTCTTTTTCTTATATTATTTTCTTATTCTATTAATTTTATGTATTTATAATAATTATTTTTGTATTCTATATAAGTACATTCATTACATTGAATAGTACATATATTTTATAGATTGACATGTTTATGAAGATTTGATCACTTATTATTTTATCCTTTTACCTAAAATTTCTAAATGCTTTATTTTATACAAATGAATCTCTTTAACACTTGTTTTCTAATGAAGATCTCTTTTCTCCTTTTTTCATAAAATTTCCTAATGTTTTATTCTCTACAAACTAATCTCTTTAACAATATTTTGGTTATAAATATTCACTCACTTCATATTTTCATAAGATGGATGAATTCATAATTTAAAGATTATTGCATAGTCATAACAAAAAGTATATTATATGAGGCTTGGATATACCAACAAAGGAACTCAATATTTGAACTTGGATATTATTTGAAAATAGGTCGATTGACATTTATTTTGGTATAAGACATTTTTAATCATAGATCTATTGTAAAAATGAAATATTTTTATATACAGATATAGAAAAAATAAATATTAATAGGTTTTACTCATTTTGAATGTGAATACTATATCTATCAAAAACTAAAATAAAAATATAATGTCCATTATTTGAACCTTTTAAATAGGATAAATAAGATAGTTTTTACTAGGCCCTAAATCGATATAATTTAGAGTGGGAAGTTACTTACAATAAGAGATTTATTATAATGGATGTATTCAAAATATAAATCTTAGTTCTTAGGCATAATATAAAATAAATTGAGTGAAGTTTAGATATACCAAAAAATGAATTAAATATGTGAACTAGCAATGGGAATAGGTTGATTGACATTTTTTAGGTCTAAAACATTTCTTAGGATGGATCCATTGTGAATAATGAAATATTTTCAAATAAAATATAATTAAAAAGTGTTTAAAAGTTTTATTCATTTTTAATTTGAATTTATATCTTCCAAAAAATTAAATAAACCACACATGGAATACACTATTTTAAAAAATTAAATATAATATGATTGTTTTAACTGGAACTAAAATGGATATAATGGATATATATTATTAATCCATTGATAGAGACAAGGAAACAAGATTGAATTCTTCCCACTTTAATTAACTTTTTAACTAATATATAGGATTTCCTAAACCAAAATTAATGATGAATAACAAGATTGTCTCATTATTAAAATTACATTGTCACTTGTGTAAAAAGTAGTAATCTATGTAATATTTATGTACATGTAGGTGATATCATAATTATATTCCATGTAGGTGATATCATAATTATATTCCATGTAGGTTATATCATAATTATATTTCATGTGATGTACAAATTATTTATCCCTAAGATTATTTCTAACTTTACATACTCAACATAAATTCCCTCTTTTATGAGTTTAAAGCCATAATATCCACCCCTTTTTGAGTTTAAAACAATAACACATGTTGATAGGTAGAAGTAAATAATATTGAATTTTTTCCACCTTAACTAAATTTTTAACCAAGGTATAATATTTGTTGGATAAACTTTTAGAATTGATAACAAGATTGTATCATTATCAAAATTATTTTGTCACTTGTGTACAAATTCTTCATCTATGTAATTATTTTACTACATGTAGGTGATATAAAATATTATATTTCTTGTGATGTGTAATATATTAATCCATGTAATTATTTTCTAATTATATATAATCACCATAACAATTTAATCTTTTTTGAGTTTATAGTCATAATATCCATCCCATTTTGAGTTTACACATAACTCATGAAATAATTAGATATCATTTTAATAGCTATCTAAGAACCATATATATTCCAAAATCATTCTTAATTTTTAATCTCCAAATATATTTAATGATCAAAAATATCTATAGGAGTTATGGCCAATAAAATTCATTTATACTTGAAATTAAAAAATTGAAATATTTAAAATTAGATAAAAATAAATATAAAAAAATTAATATTTCTAAGGATGGATCTATTTTGAATATAAAGTTGAGGTTATAGGTCTAATATATATATATATATATATGTGTGTGTGTATATATATATATATATATATATATATATATATATATATATATATATATATATATATATATATATATGTATATATATATAATTTTAATAATCACTTGTTTTTAGTATACTTTCAATAGTTCACATTTAGAGTGGGTGTCACACATTATATGAAATATTTATAAGTTTAATTAATTTGAAATGTTCATTTAAATTCTACCAATAAATAAATTCAAGACGTGAACCACTAAATACATAGTGATAATAGATCGATTTACATTTTTTAGGTCTAATTTTTTTAAAGGTTGGATCCCTTTTTAATATAATTATTGGGTGTTATGTATAAAAACAAATAAATTCAACACTACATATAAGTGACACTGGTTTTAGATATCCCTAAAATTATTCACATTTAAAGTGGGTAGCTACCCACTTTAAGATTGTTCGCAAGTTATATTCATTTTGAATGTGAATTCTAGATCAGCCAATAAAGAAATTTAAAAAGTTAACCATTGAAGCCATAGTTAAAATAGATTTATTGATGATTCTTGGGTCTATGCTATTTGTTAATAGATAGTTAAAATTCTTGACAATCTATTTATAGGGGGCAGTGTCCCACCCTGAATGTGAACCATTGTAATGATTATGAAAATATGTGTCAATAGTAGTGTATCAGGTATGTAATTGATTTAATGGTATGAATAAAATTTATTTAAATTATTCATACAATATTTCACATTTAGAGGGGTTTGTTTCCCACTCTAAAATATTTGTCAAGTTGGGTTCATTTCAAATGTGATACATAGATCAACCAAAAAATAAATTCAAAATTAAAGTTAAGCCATTGTAGTCATATTGTATATATTTATAAATATATTTAATGGAGGAAACTCCCCACTCTAAATTTGAACCATTGTAGGCAAAGTGAAAATTGGTGTCAATCATAGTGGATGATAAATGTAAAGGCTTTAATAGGACTACAAACACTTATTTTTCACTATGCATACAATGTTTTCACATTTAGATTGGGTGGCCACCCAATATCGGATCATTTTAGGGTTGGAATGAATTTGAATTTCAATCTTAGGTCTACCAACAAATAAATTAAATAAGTGAATTGTTGAAACCATAGTGAAAATTGGTCAATTGAGACTTTTTGGGTCTAAGATATTTATCAAGATGGATTGATTTTAAATATAAATATTGGGTGTTTGGTATACTAACAATAACTTCAAAATTACATGAAAGTGACACTTTTTTAAACTATGGATACAATAATTGATATTTTGAGTGGGTAGACATACACACTCTAAATGTGATTTTTTTTATTTGCATTCATTTCAAATGTTAAACTTAGATCTAACAACAAATAAATTCAACAATGAATTTGAACCATTATATACATCGTGTATATATTTTTTAAATTTATTTATAGAGGGTTTCAACCCACTCTAAATTTTAATTATTTTAGTAATAGTGAAAATAGGTATCAATTGTAGTGTATGTGGGATTCAAATGCTTTAATAGGATGATTGACACTTATTTTTCTCTTTGCCAAAAATATTTAACATTTACAATGGGAGGCCACACTCTCTAGGATATTTTTCAAGTTTTATTCCTTTTTAATGTGAATATTATATATATAAATAAAGAAGAGGTAATTTAGTACAGTTAGAGTTAAAAATTAAATGAGGTAAGACATGTAACTTCTATGTATTGAGTTTTCAATTTTGAGCATTTCAAAACTATGGAAATTTAGATTAGAATTTGTGTTTATTATCTATTTAATAAGATGATTAACAATATGATTATAATGATTCACATCTATTATTTAATTTCATTGTTGGTATATCTAAAAGTTACATTCAAATTGAATACATCCTATGAAAGTTCCTAGAGTGCACAACCACCCTTTAAAAATATGAACAATATTAGGCATAGTGAAAAAAAGTGTTAATCATCCTATTTAATTATTTACATATAACATACATTATTATTATCACCTATTTTTGATATCTCCCATTCACATTTAGAGTGGGAAGTCACCCCCTCTAAATAAATTGACAAATATACACACTATGATTGTAATAGTGCAGATTTGTTTTTCAATTTATTTACTATTATACATAAAACCTAAGATATATATTCTAAATTCATCCATACTAAGAAATATCTAAAATTTTTAATCCACCCACTCTAAATTATATACATTGTAGACATACTAAAAATAATCTTACTTATCTTATTGAAATCATGGAAATAATGGAATACATGTAGTGTTTAATTTGTTATTGGATCTAGGTTTTGTATTCCAAAGGAGTCCAACATACGAAAATTATTAGAGTGGTTGGATGTAAATTATAGTTAAAATAATCTCCACTTACATTTATTGTTGAATTTAGTTGTTTTTAGATCTAATACCTACACTTTATATTATAAATGTATATCATTGTAGGTAGTGTATAAAAGTGTAACGTGTCCTTGGTGTGCTAACTTGAAATTTATTACATGTGTTTTCCACTTTATTTATTATTATATCTAACACTTTTATACATTTATTTCATTTTAAATGTGAATATTAGGTCTCCTAACAAATAAATAAACCAATATATATGAACCATTTTAGGAAATGATAAAAATAAGTGTCAATATTTGTAGATTAGGTAACTTCCCACTCTAAATGAGAACCATTGTAGGTATAATGAAAATAGATTAAAACATATTTCCACATTTCATGCAATGGTTCACATGTATTTTTAAATTTAATTATTGATATAACAAGGATTCACATTCAAATAAAATTAAACTAGTAAAATTTTTTAGAGTTGGAGGCCACTCATTATAAATGTGAACCATTATAGGCAAAGTGAAAATAAGTGTCAATCATATTATTTGAAGTAATTTCATCCCTCATTCACTATGATTCGCACCTGCTTTCACTAGTAACTATTGAAATGGTTCATGCATGTTGTAATCAAGATGAATAAGGGGGTGGGATTAATCAATCTTTAAAACCTTTATTTAAATTCCACCTAAGCATTCATGAACATTTTTTCAATCATTTAGATAAAATAATTACTAAGTATCCATCCACATATTTATAAAACATAAGAACACAATATAACATAATTTTTATGTGGGAAACCCTCAAGGGGATTGTTGGCCAATTTTGGCCACATAACAATATTGTTCTTAGATTGAATATATAATCAAATTTCCTTCTTGAGAGAATGATCAAATGACTTGTAAGCGCTTTGAAAGACCAAACCACCATAGGATGTCATACAGGATGAATGGGTTAGCTTGACTATGAATTTAATAAATTAACTTGGGAGGTAGACTAGGGCCAAAAGACTATATAGAATGAACTTATTTTTTATAAGATCATGCTCTAAAAATTTAATGTCTTGATGAGTTTTTTATCCCAAGATATAAAGATTCAAATTTAGACTTATAGACTAAAATAAAGCACATAGTCATCAAGTTTAAGCTTCATGAAATAGCCATTGGAATTCAAATATCCAAAGGTTTAATGAAAAATTGATAAGTGTCCAAATATTAAGAACCAAGCTCAAGATCTAATGGTCATCATCAATCATGCAAAGTAGATAAATGATGAACATCAAGTCAAAAGGTCAACATAAGTGAGAAGATAACAAGTTTTAAGATCTTAGGTGTCCTAATAGAGATATAATGGTGCACATAAACTAATAGGGTGAGTAGATCTAGGTAGATGAATGGTATGTGTTCACTCATATAAATTAGATCAATAGTGAGTAATGAATCAATATGTCAATGGATCTCAAATGATAATGAGAAGATTCCAAGTATCACAAGTGAATTAAAATGGAAAATTATTAATTTTATGGATTTAATCATGGCAAAGTAGATCTATATTACATAAGAGGTCAAAGAGTCAACAAAATCCTATAGAGCATATATGGATCTCATAATTAGTATAATATGGGGAGCCTAGATCAAGGTCAATGACAAATAATGAGGGTTAAAGGTGATATAATATTTAAGGACTAAGTTAATATTAATGGCTAATATTATGATTTTAAATATAAGGTAATTTGATGTAGAGGATGAACATGTAACCTAGGATGATCCTATCACCATTAGATCCTGATCAAGCACTACTAAGCATGAGATGTAGACATACAGTTAGGGTTATTAATCATAAAGCTCTAACACC
This sequence comes from Torreya grandis, assembly GCA_037957365.1. Lineage (NCBI taxonomy): Eukaryota > Viridiplantae > Streptophyta > Pinopsida > Cupressales > Taxaceae > Torreya > Torreya grandis. The sequence goes on from JARHVA010000730.1 coordinate 1,105,339, forward strand.
ATTAAATCTTAGGACCTTTTGTCAAAGATTTAAAACTAATCTACCCTATTTTTTAAACTCATAGTAATATTTTATGACTATACATATAATGAGTTCTCAGATTCTATAGGATTTAGAGGTAAGATAGGTCTATTTTATACCTAATATAGAGATCAATAAGGAATTAATGTGATATATAGGTTTGCATCAATATAATATCTATATGAAAACTAATAAAGGAGATTGGTTTTCAATTTATAGTAAAGATATATGCTTAGATATTGAAATGGGGTAGATATGTGATTACTGAAAGAGTGTCTCACCTTTGGATATGGTCATAGTTATGAAAAATATCCATTTAAAGTAGACATCATGATGGTTTTCCTAGGCCTAAGGATATAAATACCTTTCCCTCCTAATAAAGCAAGTGGAGATGGCATGGAGAATCAAACAAAAGAGGTTTGGTGGTTGGAGAAGTAGTTGGAGCATTGATTTTATTCATATCTTAAATATATTTTCTCCAATAAAACTAGTCCTGACTCATTATGTAAAACAAACCCTTATCTTCTACTAGATAACTCAACCAATTAGAAAGATTAAACATTATTCGAGTCAAATGTAGGTTAAATTTTTATAATGGATTAGTCCTGATTAGAAGAAGGCATGTGTATAGAAAATAATCAAGGAACTACCACCACATTTCTTGATCATTAATGACTATTTATCCATTATCTCATGCATGTTCCCCATCTCTCTCATTCCCTTTTTGCTATATATATGGGATTCTAACCTTGAATTTTGATCCTTCTCTTAGGCATGAGTAGACTCTACCAATATTGATCTTTGTACCCTTCTGAGATAAATAGATAACTATTTTTAGATTTCATTGTTCCAGTATAGCATATTAATGTTAGTTTGATTTGCATATGTGGTATAAATATTTTCCTTGTCAAGTCCTAATCTTACCTAATTACTAGTTATCTTTTTATACAGGTCATGTTTAGTGTTTAATGTCATTTAATTAAAGATAGCATGTGGATAAATTAGCTAGTTAGTTGTTTGAATCAAGCATCTCCATCAGTTCCCTCAATTTTTTATCATTTGGTGAACCTCCACATGAAACATTTATGCATAAGATACTTTGGAGTTGTAGATCCAATATTTTTCTTATCTCATTAGTTTTTTAATAGTTTAAATAGAGTGGATAAACAATCATTCTAAGTGCATCACCAACATTATATTATACTTCCCTTTCAGTTATGTTTCTCTCCCTTTTCATGCTAGAAATTAGTAGGTTTTAGTGTAAATGAGCTAAATGATGCATCAGAGGATCTAGCCTCATTAACAATCCTAGAGGTCTAACCTAATTTTAGGTAACCCATAGCCTAGGGTCATTACTATGTTGGACTAGATTTGAGAAGAGGACATGAACACTCCTTTACTCAACTAGTTTGAAATATAGGTCTACAATAGTTTCTAGCACACTCGGTGTGACCAATATCTAAGAGAGTGGAAATATTTTTGGTGTGTCTTTCTTCTAATCAACTTTTTGAAGCAATAAAGTTAACACCAATGGTGACTTTAAATTAAATATTATATTTTTAATCATCCCAAGTATGTCTCATTTAATATTTTAATTAGTTATTTCATCTCATTTCACATGTGAGGTTGATATGAACAACTATGGTGGATACCCCCATCATTCTTCTCCTTATCATCAATTTAAAAATGATCCATATACATCTTGATATGATCCTCACTAGATTTTTGAGGACCTATATTAGTCATACATGTAAAAATTTATCCTCGATCTTCCCTATGAGCATCCAATCCATCATAATATTTCCCCTAACTAGCCCTATCATGAGCCATCCTACTCATCTAACCAACTTAATCAGAGCCATTTTGTAGCTACCCAGTTCATATCATTACTTAAACAAACCTTGGTGATCCTTGAGAAACATGCACTAGAGATGTACTCATAAATATTTTATGGAAAAGATGTCCCTACTCACCTAATTCATCATGTAATAGAGTCATTACATGTAATGAAAGAAGGGTGGGCACCTTTTGAGAGAGAAAATTGGAAAAGTTTCATAGGTGAGATGATGGATGTAAGGGGTTACATTAAAAACATTGATGATAAGCTTAAAGGCCTTAAAGAATAATATTTTCATCTCTATCAACCTTATGTGTCTTCATATAAACCACCTCATCCCTCATACATACCACTCTTTCTTCCCCAAGAGACCATCCCAAATGAACCTTGGAATGTTTCAAGTTGTTCATGTGTTCCTCAGACCTTCCCTTCTTGGAATTCGATCCATAAAACCTATCAAAGAAAGAAGGATATTATTGTTAAATAGCCTATTATTGATATCCAAGATCCCACTTATGTTCCTCATGAATCCCCTAAATGGTCCTTCAATTTTCCAAGATGGAATCAAGTGGTGAAGTCATGGAGTGGGCAAGGTGAGTCATATGGGAATGGTGAGACAAATCTAGTTTTGGAAGCCCATGTTAAAGAATAACCTAAGCCTATTCATGTATTTCTCATCCCTCCTCAAGAATCCTCTTGTATCTCATACCAACCATCTTAGGTTACTTATCTTCTTAAAGCCACTATCCACCTTAAAGAGAAGCTATTCCAAGATAATACATATAGAAAAATCAAAGAATTAGAGATAAAGATGAGGAAGAAGGAGGAAAATAAAAAAAAATAGTTAAATAAGAACCTCTGTCTTTTCCATCTTGGAGGTTTATCCAAAGATGTTCTCAAAATAAGAGGGAGACTTCAATTACAAAGATTGAAGATTAGTTTTCAAGTATTGATGAACCTTAATAAGGGTATGAGGGAAATGAGGTTATTATTGAAGAGAGTGTTCCTTCAATTTCCTAACTCAACTTACTTTCCCTATATAATTTTCATTAAGAGTTAACCATTCCCAAGGTTTCAAGTTATAAGAAGGTTATCTCCATTCCCAGACCGATCCACGAACCATCCATCATACATCATACTCCATACCCAACTCACCATCTCCCTATTACATCTTATCCTTCACCTAAAACCCATGAGGGTATCCATCAACCTTCCACTACACCCTTTCTTGATAAGGATCCCATTTGAAGACAATCAAGTAAGGAGGAAATAACTCAAGCTATAGCTGACCAAGAGAATGTCATGAGTGATTATGTAGAATAAATCAGTATAGGGTCTCCCCTTGGTGAACACAAGTGCAATTCTACCTTTTTGAATGAAGATGAAAACATTAAATATCCTACTATAGCTATTATCCTTTATAAAGACCTGTTACCTATTATCCATGATGATATAGCTATTGAAGGTGACATTCATGAGGAATATGGATTATGGAAAAAGTTTGATGCCATATGTAAGGAATTTGAAAAACTATAACATGAAGTTGAATGTCATTATGTTGTTCATGAGCCTGTAGTCATGGAGTTTGATGTAGTTTCTACCCAAGAAGCTGTAAACATAGTAGATGAGGCCAAGGTAGAAGTTGAGGTTACTCAAGGATAGTAAATATATCTAAGGTTGAATCCTTTATATGGATGTTCAGACATGGTAAAGGGAAGCTTTATGTTTACAAACATCAAATACATTCTATTATAGATGGAAGAAAGGTTGAAAAGACTGCCATATCTTTAGGCTTGTAGATTAAGGGTCAATTACTTGAGAAGGTATAAAAGAGGTTTTCCATGGAAGACAATGACAAAGATTGGACATAATATATAAATCTCCTTGAATCTATTGATGAGTTTCTAACTGAAATTAATGAGAACAAGGTCACTCAAGGTGCCAAAAGGACTCAAGGGTAATGCTTAGATAAGGTGTCACTTGTAGAGATTATAGCTAATAAGTAGTATGAGAAGGATCCTTATCAAGACCATTTTGTCTTTGTTAGTGATTGTTTTATTATTGATGACTCACTCTAGGAGATTATAATATTTTTGTTAGATAAGTAGAGTGCCTCATCAAGGGTCATCTTAAATAAACATTATGGTTTTCATGTTGTACCATCTCTTGGACTAATGAAATTTATTAATTTTCCTTTTGATCCAAGTGGGTCATGTTTTATTTTAGCTAGTTAGGTGCCTTATACATAATTATTTATTTTTTTCCTCCAAGTATTATCCTAACACATTATATTATTGGTCCTTTCTTTATTTATATTAATTTCCCTTATATTCTATGTTTCCATTTAATAAGTACCTTGGGCACATTGTTTTATTTTTTTACTTTTGGACCCTATTTGTTTCAAGAGGATTTATCCAAGGGTTGGTAGTTAGTTTTCAACTTCAGATCAATATGTCAAACCAAAGAGGAAACTCCATACCTAATAGACTAGGTAATATAAATGGCTTGAGTTATTAAGTATAGTAGGTATGCATCCTAGTTGAGTCACCAAAGATGTTGGAATATTTTGGCCCATATACCAAGCTTTTTCTTAGATTGATCAAATGAGAAAAGTTCCTTCTTGAGTGAATGATAAAATGACCTACACAAGTTTTGAAAGACCAGACCATCATAAGACATCATATAGAGATGAATGGGTTAGCTTGATTATGCATTTAATAATTGCACTTGGGAGGTTGACCAGATCTAAAAGATTACATAGACATGAATTTATTCATGCCAAGATCATGCTCTAAAAATTTTATGTCTTGAAAATCTTATTATCTCAAGATATAAACTTCAAATTTAGACATGTAAAATGAAATAGGTGCATATACATCAAGTTTAATCTTCATAAAATATTCATTAGAGTTCAAATATCCCAAGGTTTATTGTGAGAGTGACAAGTGTCTAAATATTCAGATCTAAGGTCAAGATCTAATGATGAGTGTTGATTTGATAGATGTCAATGGGTTCCAATATTTAATGAAATGTATTTGATCATGCAAAGGAAATAAATAGTGAGCATCAATTCAAAAGGTCTATGTAAGTGAAAAGCTAACAAGTGGCAAGGTCTTGGGTATCTTGACATATATCCAAAGGTGCATGTTGATTGACATAGTTAGTGGGTCCAAGTAGATAAATGGTATGAATTTTATCATATAAAGCATATCAATAACAAGCAATGAGTTAACAAGTCAATAGATCTCAATGTTTAATGAGAAGCTACCAAGTGTCACAAGTGTATTAAATTGGTATAAGATCAAAAATAAATGTTTAATCATATCAAAGTAGATCTATAGTGCATGAAATGTCAAAGATTCATCAAGATCCTATAGAGTAAATAAGGAGTTAATAGTTATCATAATATGGTGAGCCTAGATCAAGATCATTGGCCAATAATGGAGGTCGAATGTGCTATAATATTGAAGGCCCATGTTAAGATCAATGGCTAATATTAGGAGTCAAAAGATAAGGGACTTTGATGTAGAGGTTAAACATGAAACCTAGGGCCATCTTATTTCCATTAAAGCTAGATTAAACACCAATAATCATGATATATAGACATATGTTTAGGGTTTCCAATAATAAGGCTCTAATTCCATTAAATCTCAAGACCTTTGGTCAAATATTTAGAACCTATCGACCCTATTTTCCAAAGTTATAATATTATTATATGGATATGCATATAATGATTTCTCAAATTCCATAGGGTCAAGAGGTAGGATAGGTATATTATAGACATAACATAGAGATCAAGAAGAAATATATGTGATCTATAGGTCTACATTTATATAATAGCTATAGGAAAACCAATAAAAAAGATTGTTTTTAATATATAAAAGAAATCTATGCTCAAATATTAAAATGGGGTAGGTATGTGATTAATGAAAGAGTGTCTCACCTTTTGATATGGTGATATATTTGAAAAAAAATTCTTGAAGTAGATATGGTGATGAATTTTTTAGGATTGAGGATATAAATACCTTACTTTCCTATTGAATCAAGTAGAGATGGTGTAGAAAAATTAAACCAAAGAGAGCTGGTTGTTGGAGAAGTAGTTAGAGCATTTATTCTATTCATATATTAAAGATATTTTATATAAAAAACTTTGTCATGACTCATCATAAAAAATAAATCCATATCTTCTAGTGTATCTCTTAGTCAATGAGAAAGCTTGAGGATTATTGGAGCCAAATGTAGGTTAACATAATGAAAAGGATTAGTCCTACTTAGAAGAAGGCATGCATACAAAAAATAATCAATGAACTACCACCAAAATTCATGATCATTAAGGAATCCTTATCTATTATCCCATGCATTTTACCCATCTCTCTAATTCCCATTCTACTATATATACAAGATTCTAATCCTTTAAATTGATCCTTCTCTTGGGCATGATTAGATCCTGCCAAGATTGATCTTTGTAACCTCCTAAGATAAATAGAAGAATATTTTTAGATTGAATTTTTTTAGTATAGAATGTTAATTTTATTTTTATGTTAATATGTGGTACAAATATCTCCCTTTTCAAGACCTAATCTCACCTAGTTACTAGTTATCTTGTTATGCAGGTCATGTTTAGTGTTTAAAATCATTTTATTGAATCTAACATATGGATACATTTCTTGGTTGGTGAATTTAATCATGATTGTCCATCAATTACATCAAGTTTTGATAATTTGTTAAACCTATACATGAAACATTGATGCATAAGATACTTTGGAGTTTTATATCTAGTCTTTTGCTTGTCTCATTAGTGTTTTTAGATGTTCAAATATAGTGGACGAACAATCATTCTAGGTACATAACCAACATTAGCTTTGATTTCCATTTTAGCTAAATATATCTCCCTTTTCACCCTAAAAATTAGTAGGTTTTAGTGGAAATAATCTAAATTATTCATCAGAGGAGATATCCTTATTAAAATTCTTAGAGGTTTGACCCAAGTTTGGGTAACTCATAGCCTAGGGTTATTCCTATGTTAGACTAGATTTAAGAAGAGGACCTAAACACTCCTATTATTAGCTATGGTGAAATATAGGTATACAATAGGGATGAAAAAAAATTGATAAATTAAAATGGAATATAGTAATATAATAAAAATAACAACTTTAGTGAAGCACCAACTTCACATGGATCACCAACCCCAACTAGCTAAACACCAACTCAACTAGACTTTAACAAACACCTACTTACAAGGAAGTGCCAAATCCCTAAGTGAATTAGCACAAACTCATCCACATAAAACCCTTGATCACCTTAATAATAATTTTTTTCCCATACAATATCTTATGATCTCATTCCTTAAATATTTAATTTCTTTAAACCTTCTCAAAATGCCTTCTAGGCTTCTTGGTTTGACTAGTCCTCTTCTTGACTTGATTAGGTCATATTACATTGATTTTCATACACAAAACATCTATTATATGTTCATTAATAATCCTCTATACTCATATGATGTTCCATAATACCTTATTTTTATCTACAATATCTTATTCTATTTTCTCATTCTCTTCACATCATAATAGGCCTATAACTACCTAGTATTTATATAATTCTCATGTTCATATCATTATTTAGTTATCCAAATACTCTTACTCTCTTAGTTAATACATTAAATGGATATTAGGAAATCTAATTTACATGGATAAAACATGATTTGAGTCCATTTATGTCCTACCTATCTCAATTAGGGCTTATCTCACCTTTAGGTCTCATGGAGACCTAATCCTATTATGTCTATTTAAGACACGTTAAACATGGCCTTCATTGGAGAACCTTTAAAAACCTAAAATGGAATTAAAACATAATAAAACATTAAAATATAACTTATCCAACTTCATCTGATCTCCAAAACATTTTTTAGCTCTAACCACTACTTAAATCAAACCATTTCTACTATTTATATTAGGCATGTGCATACTAAGAAAGTTTGTCTTGAAAAGCTGAAGCATAAACACAATTTTTTTTAAAAATGATCTAAAAAAATCAGACATGAAAAATATAATTGAACTTAATGTCATAGCCATATTATTAAGACTTTACAAATTAGGGTATACAAGATCAATCTCATCTTTTTAAGATGCTCACTTTGAACTACCAACTGGCCTCAAAACATAGACTTGGAAAATTAAATGTATTACACATAAATGAAAATATAAAAGGTATTAAAATGAATTAATATGATATTAAAAAATAATTATAAAAATATCAAATATAAGTAACATAATATATAATAAAAACTATTGGTTTTGTAGACCAATTTGTTAACCTTCTCTCACACAATCCTTACTCATTGAGATAAGCCATTTTGGGTTCAATGTTATAACCTCTTGAAATTAATTCAAATATTTTAAAAAACATATATAGGTTATTAATTTATATAAAAAACACCATGTGAATCAAATACTTCAAATAATGTCAAAGAGTCTCCAACTCATCATTTCTATTTGCTTACACAGATATGTCAATTTACGTTCAAACATAGTCATGGTGATAATGACCATAAAAAACTATGTATAAACTTTTAGATAATTAAAATTAATTAATATTATCTTATGATATAATTATAAAACTCTCAAATATAAATATAAATTTTTTTAATGATAAAATTGGTCTTGTAGACCAATCTTATGAACTTGCAACTTCATTGTCTCATATGTACTAGATAGGTCTTATGAGCAACATTTTCATCATATCCATTCACATATAAAACTTATGTGTAACATTAAAATTTATTAAAAATATTTAAAAATTTCTCCATTTAATTTTATTCATCCTTAATCCATGATAACATATTTGTAATCACCTTATCACTTTTGCATGGGTTTTTCACTATTTATACCATTAGGCCTGCTAGTGATAGGTTAAATTATATGACTAGTTTAGAACACTAAAGGGATATAAATTTATCATAAAAAACCATGTAAATTATACAAGTATAAATATTAAACCTTCATCCATTTACCAATTTTGACTTGGTCAACTTATACTGCTATAGTAAATCTCTAAGAATGAAGGCCTTTCATGTAGGGTCCACTAACTCTCTTGATAAACCAATAAAACCTATAGGATATTGGGAGAGTTAATTATAACCTATAATCACTTAAATATAGATCAGAATACATTATTATCAATTTAGAACAAGATCTTTCCTACCAAGTCACTTTTAGGGTTCTTTGAGGGGTTAAACCATCTTCCAATCTCAATGATCATTAATAAATATTAGAAATTTATTTTAAAAAAATTCATGGAATTTTGAGATAGTATCATTCCCAGTATACAAATAATTTCTTAAGTTCTCATGAAAATGCTACATGTGCCAATGAACACTTAAAAGTTCTTCTTGGGTTGAGAACCCTTCATTCTGTGAACATGAGAGACCTTAAAACACTTTTTCTTGCCTTAATATATAAACCACGACCTAAAAATTTGTGAAAATGATATAAATAATGTACCATACCTCTTAAAAAATCTGTATACACAAACTTGTCTTGGAAACTGATCCTAATACCCCATCTGGATACCATCTCTCTCTTTGCTTTCTAGCCCTTGACTTGTAAGTCACATTAGGACTTAAAATTGACCTTCTATCCACTTTCCAATCTATCAAAACCTCACATAAATGTCATAAAACCTATCACCATGATCAAAAACTACCATACATTCTTCATATCCCTTAAAAATACCTCATGACACCTCATTAGGCCTAGCAAGGTTTATAGCTAGACTAGTTACATGCTAAGTATGTAGGTCATAACCCAGTAGGTTCACTCTAAGACTCTCATGAGTGATCCAATGAATCATATTCATGATAACACCACCTCATATATTCTCTTATGCATTTTTTCATCCATATCACTAGGCCATCATGGTCAAACCTTCTCACTGGGTCTCTTCATGCTATGACTAATGCCATGACTAGGTTCCTCAAGCATTTGGAGCTTGGAAATTGATCTTTGAAAAAATATTTGATACTTATACAAATTTATAAAATTAATTACATGTTACTCAAACAATTCCATACTTTTATATATACCTCTTCATGATCATCATGCACATGTTCATGATGTGCCAAGGCTTGATATGACTGGGCTTCTTAAGACACCTTGAACTCAAAGACTAATACTCAAACATGCTTGAATTGGACTAAAGCTTGACATCATCCTCAAAAAAATTATTTGGTTTCCTTAAAATTCTCTCTCAACATAGAGACAATAGGTTGCCTTCAAATTCTCTCTTGTGATGAAGCACATAAGCTCATACTTCATAGAGCACTCACCATGCATCTTCACCAAATTCACCTTGAAATTAATGACATCAACCTTTAAATAAAAGGATATAAATATTGACATAAATGACAACACTTCTCAATAAACTCCCCCTCTATCATTTATGGAAAAATATTCTTCAATTTGATCATTCTTATCTCCCCTAGTCTGGTCAAACTCCCTTTTAGAAAAATTTCCCCCTTTGACATTAATGGAAAATGGTCTTATAAATATTGGTATATAAAATCATACCTTAATATAATTTAAACACACATAATGTGATTAATTACTGTATCATGTCCCCTTACTTCATACTACCTTTCAAAAGGAACTCATACCTCAAAACCATTGACTTTGTCATCAACTGCACTTGGAGCTTATGAACAACATGGATAGCTCCCCCTCACACCAAGAATATACCATGATTATTATAACTTTAAGTGTGTTTTCATAAATCCTAATAGAGTAACTCATTTCCATAGGACACTAAAATAACTCAAGTTTAGGATATTCCTAGATCTCCATGCTCTCACTAGATTGAATGTCCTTTAGTGTCCTTTTAGGTTTACTTTTTAATATAAGATTGACCTCTTCATCAACCATTTTAAAATCAATGTGAGATGAAAAAATGAATTCATAACTTGATTTCAGATCTAAATCATACACTATAATAATAAATAGTCCATTTAATCTTGTATACTAATCATGACTCATCTTTACAATCTTTGGTTTCCATACATTAATTTGCCTTCTTTTTTGCACTCTACGGGATTTAAACCTCTTATTTTGAATTTATTTGTTTATTAATCTATTATGAAATAATATTTAAATGTGTCCTAAATTATGAAATTTATAGAAAGCTATTTTATACATAACATTTTTATTATGTGAACTATGATTCCTTCCATAGTCCCATGAGTACTCATTCTTGTGGGGAGTTCCACACTCTCTTTCTCTATGACCAAATTGAATGCATAAAAATAAATAACCATTGAATGAAATAGCATACCTTATAGCATTAATATATTTCATAGGTCTTTTCATGTTGACCTTCTTGTCTTAAATAGCCTTATCCTTGACTTGAGCTAACATCTTTTGATCTTCTTTAAAACCAAGACCTATCTTAGCACTTATAGATTTTTTACAAATAAATATATCATATAGATCCTTAGTTCTCTTTTGAAACTTCAAAAAAGTCCTCACATTTTTAGATACTTGATTCGACTCATCTTTTAAGGTTTCCACTTTAGTTTCATACCTGATGCATTCTTCTTCTTTAGTCTTTATATTTTCATTGACTTCATCCATTTGTGATTTGATCTTATTGATGAGTTCATCATACTCCTTGGAAGTGTTACTCAGTCTCTCTTCAAATAGGCCAATCTACTCTTCATATTATGTAACTAATGATTTCAGTTTGTGATTCTTTCTTCTTTGTAACTTTATATCATCTACAATAATTACCAATTCTATCTCAAGGTTTACTTCAACTACTTCATCTGACTATACATCAAACATAAGAACTTTCTCACTTGAGCAACCCTCATTATCTTATTCTATGTCCATGACATAAAATTTCATTATTGTGATGTTTAATTTCATTATTGTCATCATCATTATCAAATTCACTTGAGTCATGTCAAAAGCGTTATCTTCTTTATTGTATAAGATTTTATTGTTCTTGAAAGTTCCTTTCCTAATTTCATGTTACTAGACTCCATCTTATTTTTATCATCTCCATGATGTTCATCATTATATTTAGTTACTAATATTTGTCCTTATTAGGACACTTGAATGTAAAGTGATCAATCTGCCATAGTTGAAACATTTAAAGGGTAACATACCCTTATACTTACCTGAGCTAAACCTCAACTTTCTAGCAAACATACCTATGAGTTTCATCATCAAAATATGAACATACCTAATCCTTTACCTTCTTGGCATTTGAATTCTTATCAAATTTGAAAGCTACTTCCTTCTTGGGAGGTCTTCCTTCATTTTTTTATCATCTCATAGTCAATCAAGATTCCATGAAGCCCATCTATCTCTAGTTTGTCCAAATCTTGCATTTCTTCCATTGTAGATACCTTAGATTTAAACTTAGGATTTAGTAATATCAACACATTTTGAACCACCGTAGATTATTTCACCTATTCTCTAAATCCTCTAATGACGTTGAAAACTTAATTAACCTAAAGCAAGTAAGATGTAATTGTTTCATCTTCATTCATATTCAAACTTTCAAACTATCTTTTATGGGTCTACAACTTGGCCATTTTCACCATGGTATCTCCTTAATATATAGTATTAAACTTTTACCATATATATTTGGTTGATACATATTGTATTACCTTTACAATCTCTACCTTTGATAGGCCACAAAGAATGACATTCATTTCTTTGGAGTTGTTTTCACTAGCATTCTTACCTATTGTATTAGTTAGTGGAATAAGAGGTGAACTATAACCATACACAACTAACTAAAAAATATCATGACATTGAGACATAAAATATATATTCATCCTAAAATTCCAAAGTCATAATTTATTCCATTAAACCACCTTGAACTTGTTTACTAACCATCCTTACTTCGAGAATCCCTTTTAGGATTTTAGACTTGCTTTAAAGGACTAGACTCTAATACCAAATGTTGAAAGTAATATTTATTAAATGTTAGAGGGGTGAATTATTATTTAAAACCTCTTTTAAATTCCACTTAAGCATTCATGAACATTCATTCAAGAATGTAGATCAAATAATGACTAAGTAACCATCCACATATTCATGAAACATAAAAACACAAGATAACACAAATTTTATGTTGTAAAACTTTAAGGGGATGAAAAAATAATAATATATACAAATTTATATAGTAATATAATACAAATACCAAATTTAGTGAAGCACCAACTTCACATGGAGCACCAATCCCAACTAGCTAAGACTCCGCTCATATAGGCTTTAGTAAACACCTAATTGCAAGGAAGTACCAATTCCTTAATTGACTTAACACCAACTCAGCCACATAAAACCATTTTCACCTTTATAACACTTTTTTTCTCATATAATAGATGATGATATCATTTTTTAGCTCTCCTCTCTCTTCAAACCTTCTCAAACTACCTTCTAGGCTTGTTCACTTAATTAGTCCTCTTTTTGACATGATAAGTTCATATGACCTTGATTTTCATACACATAACATATGTAAAATGTTCATTAATGATAATATATAATCCTATAATTATCTAAAATACCTTTTTCTACTATGTAACATCTTGTTTTATTTGCTCATTCTCTTCACACCGCAATAGGCTTAAAATTGCCTAGTATTGATACAAGTCTCATGTTCATATCCTTATTTAGTCAGATAAACACTATTAATATATTAAATCATCCATGAAAATATTATTAGGACATATAAATAACATGGATAAAATGTTATTTGAGTCCATTTAGGTTTGAATTATCTCAATCAGGCCTTATCTCACCTTTAGGTCTCATAAAGACCTAATCCTATTAGGTCTGTTTAGGACATGTTACACTTGGCCTTCTTTGGAACAATTTCAAACACCTTTCACAGTATGAAAAATTTGTAAAAAATAAAAATATATATTATCCAACTTCATTTTATATCAAAAACATTTTTTTATCTCCAACTATTAATTGAAGCATGCCAACAATACTATTCATATTAGGCATGTGCATACTCAAAAGTTCTATCTTAAATAACTGAAACATAAACAAAATTTTTCCAAAAAACCATGAAACTAAATAAAAAATTAAAAAACTACATGAACTTAAGGTCATAACCATGTTATTAATACTTTACAACTTAGTGTACATGGGCTCAAACTCATATTTATAAGATGCTCACTCTAAACTGCCAACTGCCCTCAAAACAAAGTCTTGGAAACTTCAACCTATGAAACCTAAATGAACACAAAAAATTTATTATAATTCATGAATAATATATTAAAACATCCTTAGAAAAACATCCAATAGAAGTATCACAATATCTAATGGAAACTATTTGTCTTGTAGACCAATTTGTTAACCTTCTCTCACACAATCCTTACTTAGCCAGATAAGCTATTTTGGATTCAAAATTCCAACCTATTACACTAACTTCAAATATTATTTAAATAATATATAGGTAATTCACGTAATAAAAAACATTGTGTGCATTACATAGTTAAAATTATGTCAAAGACCTCCAACTCATCACTTCAACTTGCCTACATAGATTTTGTAGTTTACCTTCAAACATAGTCATGGTGATAATGACCTTTAACACCTATGTAGACAATTTTAGAGACATGAAATAAAATAAAATAATATTATGATATCATTATGAAAATATCAAATAGAAATATAATATTTTCTGATGACAAATTAGTTTTACAAACTAATCTTACGAACTTATACCTTTACTATCTCATTTGTATTAGACAGGTCTTATGAACAACATTTTCATCATATCTACTGACCTAAAAAACTTATATCTAAAATTAACATGTATTAAAGGTCTTGAAAAACTTTCCCACTAACTTTAATTCTTCCCTAATCCATGATAACATACCCCTAATCACCTTATCACTTATACTTGGGTTTCTCACTATTTTCACCATTAGGCCTATTGGTGATAGGTCAACTTGTATGATCAGTTTATCACACCTCAGGGATATAACCTACTAAAAAACCATAATGGAAATTAAATACAAGTATCAAGATATACCTTCATCCATTTAGTAACTTTGACTTGGTCAACTTATATTGCTACAATAAATATCTAAGAAATAAGGTCTTTCTTATAGGGTCCACTCACTCTCTTGATAGAAAAATCACACCTGGAGGTGATTTGGATAGTTTAATATAACTATAATAACTTAAATAGGAATTTAAATCCATTTTGATCACTTTTGAACAATATATTTCATATCAGGTCACTTTTAGGGTTTAAACCATCTTCCAATCTTAACTATTATTCATAAAGTTTATCCCCTTACTCAGGAAACCAATTTTTGGAAAATTTATCTAGTATTATTCCCCATATACCATGAGTGGATTAGGCTCTCATGTAGAGTTTACATATGCATATGAACACTTGAAAGTTCTTCTCAGGTTAAGAACTCGTCATTTTGTGCACATAAGAAACCTTAAAATACTTTTTCTTACTTTAATCTGCAAACCATGACCTAAAATTTTGTTAACATGATTTTAAAAATGTACCATACCTATGAAAACACTAATCTACTCACACATTCCTTGGAAACTGATACTTATACCCCATCTATCTAGCATATCTCTCTTTGCTTTCTAGACCTTGACTTAGAAGTCACATTAGGCCTTGAAACTCAAATTATATCTATTGTATAAGCTATCAAAACCTCATATACATGTCATAAAATATATTACCATTCTCAAACACTACCATAAATTCTTCATGTTCCTTTACAATACCTTATGACGCCTCATTAGGTCAGGAAGTGCCTAGAACTACTATAGTTACATGTTAGGTATGTAGGTCCTACACCTATAGGCTCACTCTGAGACTCTCATTATTGATCCAATGCCTCATATTCATGTTCAAAACACCTCATATAGTCTCTTATGCCTCTGTGAATCCATCTCACTAGGTCACCATGCTCAAACCTTCTCACTAGGTCTCTTCATACTATGACTAGTGCCATGACTAGTTCCTCAAAAGTTTAGAGCTTAACAACTAATATTTAAAAATATCTTTGATAATTATATAATTTAATGACATGAATTACATTTTCATAAAATAATTTCATATTTACTTATATACCTCTTTATGCTCATCATGCATATGCTCATGATGTGATTAAACTTGATATGACTGGGATTTTCAAGACACCTTGTAGTCAAATATTAGTACTCAAACATGTTTACCTTAAATTGAACCTTGAAATAATCCTCAAAAAAAATCATTAGGATGCCTTAAAATTTTATCTAAATAGAGAGACAATAGGTTGCCTTCAAATTCTCTCTTATCAGATCAGGCACTTAAGCTCATAATTCACAGAGCACTCACCATGCATCTTCACTAGATTCACTTTGACATAAATGACATTGACCTTGACATAAAATGAAATAAACCATGAAATAAATGATAAAACTTCTAATAAAATGTGTTGTTTAATTTTATTTCTCATAGAACAAGGCTTCACATTTATAGTTGCCTATAACAACACCTTGAATGTGGATCTCTAATGGTATTGATGGACCATTCGTAGTAGACTTGATCCAATATTTAGGACCTTAAATTAGTGTTTTAAAGTGAATTAAAAATACATTATTTAATGAATCAATATATTTTTCTTTTTTTAATTGAAATATATCTCATCCAAGAAATAATTAATTTTAGAATGGGACCACACTCACCAATAATTAAATGAAACTTACACAGTGAAATATATGAATTGATAGACATTTTTACATTGATGCCATATGCAAGACATATACCATCAAATTTATTTATTTTTTTAATTTTAATTTTAAATTTATCAAAGAAATTCAAATCAATTGCAATTTCATATATCAAATCAAATATTTTCCATTCTAGACCATTCTAAATTGACTCTTTCCCATAGAAAAAAATATTTTAAGGCCGAGCTTGTGAAATAGGTTTCCATAAATATCGAATAAAATATGGGATTAAGACCTTATGTAGTTATAAATAATAATAAATTTATGTGTATGTTGGTTTGGTCACCATTTCTTACATTTTAGATTTAATGTTGTCAATATCAACACCATGTATGTCAATCTATAACATTACAATGGTCACTAATTTTGAGATTACATTAATAAATCATGAAACAATCACATATAAATGTAATATTTATCCTTGAACCATTTAATAAAATATTTTTCACTATTACATCAATGTTTCATAACAAATGTGAAGCTTATGTCTACCAAGAAACAAATCAAAGAAGTTAACTACTGAAGGCATAGTGAAAATAGGTCTATTGACACTTCTTAAATCTAATACATTTTTAAATATGGATTCATTTTAAATTTAAGGCTTGGATGTTCAATATACAAAAAACTAAATTAAAAAATGCATGAAAGTGAGGAGTTTTTACACTATGCATATAATAGTTCACATTTAGAGTTGGTGGCCACACACTCTAAATGTTAAAATTTTATAGGTTGGATTCATTTCAAATGTGAGGCTTATATGTAACAAAAAATAAATCCCACTCTAAATTTGAACAATTTTAGACATAGTGTAAATATTTTTAAATTTATTTATAGGGGTTGAATGCACACTCTCTATATGAACCACTACAAGTATAGTGTAAATAGGTGTCAATCATAGTGGATGTGGGATGTAAATGGTTTAATAGGATGATTGACACTTATTTTCAACCATAAATTCATTATTTAATATTTAGAGTGGTTAGATGCCCTCTCTAGGAAATTTCACAAGTTTTATTCCTTTAAAATATGAATCTTAGATCTACCAACAAAATAATTTGAATAAGGTAATTTAGGAGATTTAGAATTAAAAATAAAACAAGGTAAGACATGTAGTTTTTTTATTTAGTTTGTAGTTTTGAGATTTTTAAAACTATGGGAATCTAGATATAAATTTATTTTTCTTCTCCATTGAAGAAATGTATTATCAAAATGTGTATAATGGTTCACATGTACTATTGAATTTAATTTTTTGTAGATCTAAACATCACATTCAAAATTAATACATTTTGTTAAATTTATAAAGATTTTCATCCATCCACTCTAAATATGAACAATCATAGGAATAGATCAAAAGTGACAATCATCTTATTTAAGCATTTACATCCCACATCCACTACAATTGAAACTTATTTTCACTATCCTTGTAATGGTTTAAATTTAGAATTGGCGGTTTCCCCTTATAAATAGATTGATAAATATATACATTATGACTGAAAATGTTTTCATGTATTTTTGAATTTATTTATTATTTTACCTATAAAATAAGATATATATTATGAAGTAATCCATGTTGATAAATCTCTTAGAGTGGGCCACCACCCACTATAAATTATATGAATTATAGGCATATTAAAAATAATCTTACTTGTCCTATTGAATTGACACAAATAATGGATTGCATATATAACTTAATTACCTTTTTATTGAAAATATTTTTCATATTAAAATTAATCCAACCTAATAATGTTATTGGAGTGGGTAGACATGAATTGTAAATGTGAACCACTGTAGTTATAGTGAAACCAAATGTCACTTACATTTATTGTTGAATTTAGATGTTTTTAGACCTAAAACCTACATTTTATATTTGTTTAACCCTAAATTAGATAAGTATCTTATTGTGAAAGATAGGGTTAAGAATATATAAATTAATAAGCATAAGGGTGATAAATAGATCTATAGTAGGCCAACCAATTACAAATCTCTAATAGAATATAAATTGAATTTATTATGCTAAGAGATGCTAAAAAATGGAAATTAAAACTATGTTAGATATGGAAATAAAAAATAAATAAGATACTTTGTTGGTTCTGATGCTATTACATATCTAGATCTATAATAGGCAAGAATCAAACTATAATATTTTTTAGAATAGTCAACATCTTATGGATTAATTACCTATATAGTTGTAGACATGTAAACCATCATGAGATAATTGCATCGACACTAGTGTTTGGGTTAGATGTAGGTGCCTTATATAGAATATATATTGGAATAGGATGCAACCACATAAATTATTCTAGGTTTCCTTTTTCCTTCACTGTAGTGCACTTAAATATGGGTCATGAAATGTCATTTGTTATCAAATAGTAAAACCCTAGCTCTTCATCTTCATAGTGGGGGTTAGTAAATAGTGAACTATCCCAAATACCCTTAATTTAATGAGCACTAGATATTGATGTAGAGGTACTTGGGAAAAGTCTCAAAATTCATCATCTAATCCTTACTCTCATCTTATAATGATCTCATTTGAATGTTTTGTTCTCAAGGTTCAATCTTCAATCTATGTCTTTACACTTGTCACTAAGATTTGTACCTCCTTTGATATTATCCTCTTATCAAAACTATGGATTCCTCTATCACTATTGTTAGACCCTTTAATCATTATCTCACTCAACTCAATTCATTCCATTCATGTATTCATTCTCTATTACTTCTCAATTCAATTACCTCACTCTCCCCATTCACGCTAATCACAACTTCAAGGCTCAAGCACCTAATCATGTCATTAGTTTTATGGATTCAAACTATAATAATAGATAATATTAGTAGACCACATCAACCTTCTCTTTGGATGAGCTTCAAACTCTAATCACAAATAACATAATATTAATAAGGGTTTAAGACTAGTTTACTGAGCATTGATATTTTTTTCATTAAACATGCATTCTAAACTATTAATTTGACATCCAAATTGAATATAATATCATCTACATAACATGATCTAAATACAACCACAATTTATTCCTTGAGAAACATCAAGTTTACATTCATACCTTTGACTATCATAGGCATGTACAGGGTCTTAAGATAGAATTAGGTTTGTCTAAGTTTATTTCACTATTAAACACCATCTTCCACCACCATGAGACCAATCTAACTCAAACATCTTTAGGGTTACTATAACATGGAAGTTTATTTCTTAACAACCTTCATCAAACTTCATTACCATCTTCTTTTATATTTATTGAAATATGTATTCATTGTTATATACCTATAACAATATACATAAGAGGACTATATATGGTTTCATGATCCTTTACAATGAAATTTATAATATAGAATCAGTCATATTCTAAACAAGAGAGTGAGACATAATCAAAACTAATTGATTTTATTCATATGGATCATCTTCTATTATATGAACAACTGATGAATGGTATTTTCCAACTTTCTTTAGGAGGTTTTACACTATTCCCTATTTTCAGTTTCTCCTCCTTCTTGGAACTCTCTCAACTCTCCCTCTCTCATAGTATCCTATGCTAAAATTAACTCCAACTTCATTTCCATCTAACTTCTACATTGGTTTGGGTGGTTACAAGACAAGACTTTCTTAAGGTAGTCAACCCAATATGAGAAAGATGGTTACATTTATTAACATGATTCTTTAGTTTTCATCACCTCAAGGACTAGACATCAAAATGAATTCAAAAAATTCTTAACATGAATCATTGGACACCTTGGACCAAATTTACTCACCTAACCACTTAAAAATATGCTTATGATCTTCCTTAGTTTAGTTCACATATTTGAATTTTCAAACTTACAGTTGTCAAGGGAAAATTCCAAACAATTATCAAAATCACTCTTAAAGACACAAATGGACCTCTTAAGACATAAATGGACCCTATAGGATCCTTCAAACTCACCTACACTCCAAAATGGACTAACTTTGACTCCTAATTGGATATATATATATATATATATATATATATATATATATATATATATATATATATATATATATATATATATATATATATATATATATATATATATATATATATATATATATAAGGATCCTTCAAACTCACCTACACTCCAAAATGGACTAACTTTGACTCCTAATTGGATATATATATATATCACTTCAATAACACAAAATGGTGGTTAACTTGCTATAAGCTCCTATATCATACTCTCCAAGAGGGAGATAATTTGAATTCCATATTATTTGTTCCCTTCAAATTCAATATTTGAGGATCTTCTATGCTCAGTTAATTTTTTATCCTCCTTTGTTGCTCCTTTCTCTTTATTAGGCTCTTGTATTTCTCCTTCTTGACTTTTTATATCTTCTTTATTAATGCATCATCTACCTCTATGAGGTGTACTAGCTACTATATATTTGTGTTTTATGCATGTTCCATATTTTCTAAGTCAAATTTTCCTTCATAATTCTTAGTTGTAACCAAATAGTTCTTACTCTTCTTTCTTACTCTTGTTTTATGGCCTTATTCCTCATTTATTTCACTTGATGCTTGCTTTCCTAGTTATCTTGGATTCTTGGAAACACCATTTATTTGTTCTAAGGGCCTCATTATCAACTCAAACTTTTCCATTTATTAAATTATACTATCTTTTGATGCCTCATGATTAGACTTCTTCGCTTCTTGATGTCTCTTTCTATGACATTTACTATCTTGTAAGAACAACCTATTGTCCCATTCATCTTCATCATATTAAAATTTTACTTGACATCTTATTGAATTATCATCTCTATTCATATTAACAAAAAACTCAGATATAAATTTAACAATTAAGTAATTTACCTTATTGACTTTCTCATGCTCCCTTTTCTTGCTTGCTAGTGTGTTTACTTATGATTTTTCTTGCACATTTCTTTTTACACCCTTATGATACTCCATTATTAATTATTATTTGAGGTCATCCATAGGCTCATATTGATGTATTTAACATACTTTTAGTATTTTTTGTGGACTAAATATCTCTTCTATCATCTCTATTTCCTTCTTCAATATGAGATCATCCACCTCTTCATCAACTTCATCAAATTTTGGAACACATTGTTATTTACTTTCTTGGGCACTTTGTTTTACTACTTTTCCTTGGACTCCATTAATCATGAGAGTAAAATACATATCCTTTGGCTGCATATCAAGTATGTTTAGCACTCCTTGAGGATCTTAATCTTCTCTTGGCCCTTCCATAAGTTCATTCATCAATGTTATTGTTTCCATGTATAAAATATCTTCATTTTTAAAATCAACTTCATATGAATCATCATAAAGAACATTAGACATCAAACATTTATCCCACTTGTCTTATTCATACTCATTCTCTTTATTACACAAATGCACCTTCATCTCTTTGGTTTGGTTTTCTTGCACCATCTCTCTTATTTTCTTAGTAGACATGAAATATTCCTCTATCTTCATGATTTCTTTGAGTATAACTTTAAGATTATATTTGTTCACCCATTTCATATTATTATCATCCCATTTTATTCCTTGTATATGTTTGGATTGGAATTATATTCTCATTTATTCTCCTTCATGCTTCTTTCATTGGTACCTTATCATGCCAACTGGGGGTATTCTTCTCTTTATTCTTTGCTTCTAAATTTGTTCTTACTTTCCATCTATGTTCTTTCCTTGATTAGCATATTTCTTGGGATCCACATTCTCTATCTCACTACTTGATGCCTTTAATGACTTAGGCCAAACATATCCATGCCATTGTACCATCTTTGAGGGTTGTACCTTATTCTTTACTTAGCCAATCTGTATATTAGCTTCTTTTTCTTCATATGTATAATATTAATCAATGCTCAAAAATTCATTTACTTCCACATATAACTGATGCAAGGTTATTTCTTCTCTCAAATCTTTATAGTTTACCTTCATGTCTTCATTTTGGGTCTCCTCTTTTACTTCATCTATAATACTTGTCATAAAATCATATAACTCCTCTTTTATTTCATCTTCAACATGTTGAATGCCTTTAATATCCATCACTTTATCTTCTATAATAGGTTCTCTTTATTTATATTCTTCCTTATTCTTGATGGGTGATGTACCAGTCCCATCCTTCACTAGATTTAAGGCCTTATTCTCAAACTTCATCAAAATTTTCTTCATACTACATACATAAACTAAAATTCAACATTAACATATAAAATTAGAGATCACATAGTCTCCATGAATTCAACGTTCTTAGAATATCTTCTCTTATTCTTGTCTTCACTATCAAATGCTTCTATTAGAATTTCTCTCTCCTTATTCTCTTTACTGATAACTCTATTCTCAAATACTTTGTCTTATTTCTCTCTTGGAAACTTCTCATTGTTCATTCCCTATGGGTTATTCCCTCTTTCTTCATCTCATTCCTTAAGACACTCATCTTGTGCCTTCCCTATTTCTTAAGTTACTCTAATGTCCAATTCACTCTATTTATTATACTAAATCCAAGCCTTTGGATTCTTGTTCCTTCCATGAGTTTCACTATGAGATATATATTCTTAATACTCTGCCCCAACTCTCTTCTCATATCTTCCATTTTCTTATCGACATCCATCTTCTCTTTTTTTATTTGCTCTCTAGGCCTACCTAGACCTTCCTCTTAGCAAGCTTACCAATTTACAAATATTTACTCTTAGATATATATTGGATATTTTATCTTCATTTATTACTCTATCTAGGACTCCTCTTTAGCTTATTGAGTCTCTCTTGGAGTCTTTACTCTTATCTTCCTCAGTTGATCTTCAATCTTATTTATTCAATCTACCTTATCTAGTCATATATTAACTAGCTTCAAGTCCTCCTCATTGAAATTTGGGGCTTTGAATCATTTTTTTTCAATTCTAAAATTTATCTATACTAATATCATTAGGTCATACCTACACCATACTTCTCCCATAATACCCTATAACTATCTTCTCATGCAAATTTCATAGCATTATGTGCCTATCTCATATCAACAAGATTTAATAACTAAAAATAGAATGAAACCAAGATATTACCTTGCCTTTATACCAAATTATGTATAATTACTTTTTAAAATTCTCCAAAATCATCATCTACTCTTTACTTTGATCTTGTAATTATCTCATTTGAATGTTTTGTTCTCAAGTTTCAATCTTCAAAATATGTATTTACACTTGTCACTAGGCTTTCTATTTCATTTTATATTATCCTAATATAAAACAATATGGATTCCTATTCCCTTATAATAAGACACCTCATTGATTATCCCACTCAATTCACTTCATTCCATTCATTCATTCATTCATTCACTATTACTTCTCAATTCATTCAACTAACTCTCCTTATTCACAGTAGTCACAACTTCATGGTACAAGAAAATAATCATGTAAATAGTTTTATTGATTAAAAATGTAGTAATATATGATCTTAACATACTAAATAACCTTTATATTAATCCCCTTCATCCTTTAAATCAACCTATTTCTTTCATTGTCACACCTTTACATTCTAGTGAGGGTATTCATATTATATCCCTTTTTCCACCTTTTTCCTTTGTTTGAAGAATATATACATTTAATAATTATTTTATGTCATATTTCACCACCATATGTCTTTTTACAACCTTCCATAAATTTTTAAAATTCAACTCCCTCTGTAGATAGTACTTCCTTCACAAGCACCTTACCAATTAGGCCTACTAAGACTCTATACTCTTGCTCAAGCATCCAATATATACTATATGGTCATCTAATAAACTAAAACCAATTTATTATATTTGAAAATGAAAAAATAGGTACTATTAAAAAAATTTACAATTTTTCATTTGGTAAAACTCAAGATAATGGGTTTTAGGGTTTGAAACCTTATTTACTTGTTTGTAGAGGCTGGGAGGCTTCAAGATTCACTTTATTAATTCCTAGGATGTTTCAATGGAATAAAATAAAATATAAAAGTATTTTTTACCTTATAAATCTATCAAAATTTTTTAGGAACCTCTACAAATATTTATAGGGTTGAAAATGGTTAAAACACAAAATTATATACATTATAAGAGGACTTTGTAATTAATTTGTAGTTTTTGTATGTTCCAAAAAGTATCCTACTTCAAAAGAGTTACTAACATAAATTTTTATTCTTCATTTAAAATTAATACACAATAAAAAATAATTCATATTCCCTTCATCAATCACATCTACCTTTTTCTTGAGAGTTGTTTGGCAAAACAAGGTATTACTTATACAAAATAGGGGTCTATTTGCATTCAAAATTTCCAAAAATCCAATAAGATATTTCTATTATTTTTTAATATCATCCATTTATACCAAAAATATACGAACTCCATGTCCATTAACCTTCCTTAGGAACACATAAAACTTTCTTGACACTTGATTGTATATGCAGGGGATTTCCACTATGTATATAGGGTTTAAGTCTAGTTGAATGAGCATTGAGAACTTTTTCATTAAAATTATAGTCATGAATTTTAATTTATCATAAAAATTGAATATAATTTCATATATATAACATCATATGAATACAACCATAATCTATGCCTCGACAATCATCAAGGTTGGGTTTATACCTTTGACTATCATAGGTGTGTATAAGGTCTTAAGATAGAGGTAGACCCATCTAATTATATTTCAATATTAAACAACATATTCATCCACCATGAGACTGATATGACTCAAAAATATTCAAGGTTACTATACCTTGGAAGTTTCTTTCTTAACAATCTTAATGAAACTCTATTATCATCTTCTTTAATCTTGATAGAAATATGTATTCATTGTCTCATACCTATAAAAATACACATAAGAGGTTTGTATATGTATTAATAGGCATTTAAAATGAAATTTAGAATCTAGAATCAATAATATTATATACAAGAGAGATAAACACAATAAAAATAAATTTTTTTATTCAGATGGATCATCTTATATTACATGAACAACCCTTGAATGGGTTATATCAACTTTTTTGAGGAGGTTTTACTCATTTCCTTGTCTTTGGTTTCTCCTCCTTATTCTTTGATCTATCTCCATTCTCCCTCTCTCAAATTATATTATGATATAAATAATTCCAACTTCCTTTTAATCTAACTTCTACATTGGTTTGGATGGTTACCATACAATACTTTCTCAAGGTGGTCAACCCAATGTAAGAATGATGGTTACTTTTATTAACATGATTCTTTAGTTTTCATCACCTTTAGAAATAGACATAAAAATGACTTAAAAACATGATTAACATGACTCCATGGACACCTCGAACAAAATTTACTCACATAACCACTTCAAACCATGATTATGATCCTCCTTAGTTTAGTTCACATATTTGAATTTTTAAATTTATAGTTTTGGAGGCAAAACTACAAACACCTATAAAAATCACTTGTAATGACTTAAATGGACTTATTATGAAATAAATGGACCCTAGAGGATCCTTAAAACTCACCTACACTCTAAAATGGACAAAATTTGACTCCTAATTTCATATGTATCACTTCAACAACATAAAATGGTGGTTAACTTACTAGATGCTCCTACATCAACTACATATCAAATACTATGAAGAGGGCCTTAGACTTATGTAGTTCTCCCCTATGTGTCAATTTTTTTGTGAATCATACAATATCTGATAATCAAGTAGAATAGTGACCTAGATTGTAACATGGAAAATATATCTTTTGGTTTAGTCTTTTAGTATTTTAGACTATAGATGTGTTTTCCTAATTACTGATATTAAAATAGGAGAAAATTAGGAAAATTTTCTCAATTTAATGATTATTATAATGATTTTGATAAGTTGCCTTGGTCTGTGGTAGGTGAAGAATGAATGACCATTGATATTATATTTATACCAATCCATTTGGATAATATCTTGCATCAAATAACTTAATATTAATATTAGGATACATTTAATTTATAAATTTTATTACATTAGGCACTAGACACTTACATCAGATTAGGACACCTACATCAATATAGGTGTATGTCAAGGACTCAAGTGTCTAGGGAGGAGTAAATTAGTTATAGGTCTAGAACTTGTAGAGGTGGAAGATAAAATTTTTTTAAGTGTTTTGGGCAAGATAGAAGGCCTAGGTCATCAACATAATAATATTCATAGTAAGAGATATACCTAGGGGCATAAAAGAGAGTAGATGTAAAACTTGTAGAATTTGAAAAGGTATATAACTAAGAGAAATAGATAAGGTCTAATTTTTTCAAGTGTACAAGACTAAGGTGATATATAATTCATAAATAGTGTCTAAATTCACCCCCTTTAATCTAGTAATGAGATTATAATTTTGAAGGAAAGGAATCCAAACCTTGGTTTGTATGAGACACCTTACATTTACTTGAGTCCAACCTGAGTGCTTTGCTAGTGACTGATGTACAACCAAGAAAATGTTACAATATATAATTAGTGCATACAATCAAAAATTTAAAGTATTGAAATGATTGAAATTAAAATATATTAAGGTTTAGGAGTACACATGTGTATTGATACAACCATCTTGCCTTTTGGAAATTTTATTTGAAATATGTATCATTATGAATCAATAAAACTAATATTAGAACACACATATAAATAATGAGAGTGCATATATATATATATATATATATATATATATATATATATATAGAGAGAGAGAGAGAGAGAGAGAGAGAGAGATGGGAGGGCACATGCCCCAACCTTGGAGAAAAGATGAACTTCCACCTAGTAGTTATGACTAGCTTAACCAAGCAACACAATCATATTTATAACCTAGTGAGTGTGAGTGAACCACGTCAACATACACTATCAATCTAGTGAGAGTAGATGATACAATCACATCCAGTCTATAAACTTGGAAATATTGAGTTATTTAATCACCTCAACCATAACAAAAAAAAACCAATTAATACAATATATTGGATCAATATAGTTTGTAAAAGTATAACTTAGTGGGTGTTGACAATCCCTAAAAGTGTTCTAAATCTGAATACAATTTTAATTTTGAAAATTTTGGTCCACATTGCATATCATATGCATGTTATGTATGTATCATGATGAAATTATGTGTAATAATAGTAACAATGCATATAATTATACCACAAATGTGTATATGAATCATATAAATATATGATTTGACTAGTTTGGAAATTTGAACAAATGTGGGTGACATGTCTAACATAAGATTCCCCCATTATCCATGGAGAAATAAAAAAACTAATATAAGTGTCAATGTGGAGGCCATGTTTCTAAAACATGTGCCCACTATAATCTAGGTATGTTGAAAACTAAATAAGCGAAGATAACATGTTTTTAGAAAATGCCCCCATTATATATAGAAAATTTTGAATGTGTGGAATCCATGTCTTTATGAAATTCCCCAAATAAATTTAAAAATGTGAGTGTATGGAATTTTTGGTTCTATGACATGCGCACATTAAATCTAAAATTGTGAATGTGTGGAAGACATGCCCATATGACATGCCCCCATTAAATTTTAAATTTTGAATGTGTGGAATCCATGACACTATAACATGACCCACTTAAATTCCCCATTTGAGGTGAGATAATATAGAAACTAGTAGTTACCTCACCTCAAAGAGATAGGATAACCATATAAATGTGAATGAAGCATGTAGGATATATGATAAAATGTCTAGGTAAATATATCATTAAGGTGAATATAATGTGATCACAGTAAGGCCTAAGATGATAAATATAATGGAAATATGCATATAGTAATATTACATGATTGATTTTGAATCAATCACACATATAAGATCACTCAAAATCAAATCAATAATCAATGGTCCAAATAGAAGAAACAAGAGGCATGTTAAAATTCCACACAATCTAAGGAATGTGACTTAGTAAAATGTACACAAAAGAAATAAATACATATTAAAATGTCAAAGGAATTAAAAAATGCATGGGGGATCAAAATTATAGATCATATTAAAATTATGAACAAACAAGATAATAGAAAGGCAAGACACTCAAGGAAGTGAATAAAATAAATCATAATCAACCAACATAAACATATAATAATATCCCATAGATCTAATGTGATAGAGAAAAGTTTCAAGTAAATAACATGTCAAATACAATGTGAAATATATAATAATGGATAAATTCATGTGCATGTACATATATGAGCTCAAACATGACAATTTAAAGTGAACATAGAATGATATAACCTAGATGTATTATGACCATAGAGGTGGATGCCTTAATTGTCTTGGTGATGTGAGTAGAGGTAAATACACACATATAAGAGTACATGGATCATTTATTTTTATATTCTTGTATCACACTCAAATTTTAATTTTAAACACATGTGTATGTATAAGTAACTGATATGTTATCCATCAACATGGAACTAACACATAGCTGTCAAGGAGCTAAGAGAAAATGTACATGCATAGAATATTTTAGGATGGTTTAGTTTTTAAATTTTTTGGTATTTTTGTAATATTATAAGAGTCTCACATAATGTATTTATGAAATTTCATAATAATTATAAATCTTTAGAGGTTTTCCATCAATTGTAGCAAGGTGGTATACAAATTTTACCAATTCTTATGTTACTATAAATGTTCCCAACTAATTTTTTTTGAAATTTACTTTATTATCTATTTATGAATTGGTATTATTTTTATTTTATTTTATTACCAATTCACACACAACAAAGTCCCATGGCTGAATATTTTTATAAAATGATTGCTTAACATGATCTTGAAAAAATCATAAGTGTTCAACATCTTGTGTGCATTATTCACTAAACTATTTTAACTGATGCAATCTCTTTTCATGGTATTCATTATCTTTGATAGTGTATTTGAGACAAAAATACAAGTAGGTTATATAAATCTCAGTTGGTAAAAATACCTCTATACTATATACCAAATAATAGTGTGTATCCTTAGTAGGTGTGCAAATATTACTACTGTATGCCCATAAAGTATACACCATATATTGGTGCCAATTAGTAATGTATTGCTAAAATCTCTTTCTAAGTATCTTGACAATAGTTTTATTTTTTCTATCTACCTATCCATTACCCTATGGGTAATAAGGTGTAGAAAAGGTATGCTTAATTTTTTAATTACTACAAAATTATTTTACCATCTTATTTTTAAATGATGATCCATAATCATAAATAAAAGCTAAAGCTATTCCAAAGTGAGCAATAATATTGGTCATCAAAAACCTACATACGTAATCCCTTATGAAAAACTCAATTTAAATTGCTTTCACCCATTTTATAAAATATTATGTAGTTTTTATTATGAATTTGTGTCCACTAGTGGATACCAAATTTATCTTTCCAATGAATTCAAAACCCCATAAGTAAAAAGGACATGGTGAAACAATCATTTATAGATCATGTGATTGTACATGATTCAAATTTTAATATTTATGTCATTATAAACATAAATTATCATGTTTAATACATTTTTTACATGTAATAAAAAAAATAACATTCATGTAATAGTAATTGGGACATGGCCCATCCACTAAAATTCTCACTACACTCATTGTCTTGCATTTCTAAGATTGTAATGTGAGCTTAATATTTATTTAAACATCAAAGTAATTAGTCATAAAAACCTCATTTGAACAAATAATTTCTAATACTATAATGATCAAGTGCTTCATGTGGTAATTTGAACACATCATTCCGTGTGAAGTGGTTAGGTATATAAGCATAATAGAGGAAATTATAAATATCATTATACCATTTTGGGTTTTTAGAAATTTGAGTAATGGAAATAATGACTAATACATTAATTTTAATAGATTAAAATGGAAGGATAATGCAATTTTCATATGGTAAAGTCTATATGATCATAATTGATATCAAAAGGCATCAAGGATGCCACACATTCCATACCATCTACATGGAGGTTATCTCTATGAGGAATACTATGAAAAGAAAATATATCAAACATATTTTTGAGCTTATACACCATTTATTTATATGGTATAATATGATCCTCTTTATTCTATTAATTATTGGTAACTTGATTAACAACTAATTTAGAATCACTAAAAACTTTAATGTCCTTTATATGAATCTTATGTGGTATGGATAACTTGATTATCAAGGCCTCATGTTCAGCTATATTATTGGTGCAAGAAAAGGATAATATATAGGATAAAGGAATGTATTCAATATTGTGGGTGAAAAATATAATTATAGTACCCACCTCTCTTTTACACCTATATCTATTAAAGAATATTATCCATGGACTGGATGATATATGATTTAACAATCTTGGGAATATTTATGTATTATTCCTAATTTAGTTAAAGGTCCTGAGTAGTAAAATTATTAAATTAGAATGAAATGAATAATCTAATGATTTCTCTAAATTAGATTGTAATTTTGACCTTTCTAAAAATAGTAATAAGATGGAAAACATAAGACTTAGCTGGAAACTAGTTGATATGGCTAAGATAGGGTCTGAGATTCACTATGTAGGATTGGGACACTATCAAAAACTAAGATCTGACCTTCATTTTATTATTAGAAAGGAGCACCAAAAGTGGAGAAGAGTGGCACCAGTGTTTTTGTCCACCTCTGCCCTTGTTGTCTTGAGGATCTAATATTTATAGGTTTTCTTCACTAGGTTTGTGTAACCTTGTCTATGAACTTTTGACTATTAGAAGTTTATAGAGCTCCTTATAGAGAATATCTTCTCTTAAAACCCTATACTCCCTTACTATTTGAACAATTTCAAGAGAGACTGTTGGGGGGTGTTAGTGTGTGTAAGATTCACTGAACATGTATGCACACCCCTTGTGTGGGCATGCTGCCTACATACCAATAATTTGAAGAGGGATCAAGCCATATGTAACTCTCCCATTTTATGTGCTTTGTGAAATTGAGTGTATGAAGATGTAAAATTCTAAACTATATGTACATGAGGTGGATAGGGACTGGTGTGAGGATTTGAATAAACTTTTAAGTATATTGGTCGGCTGTATATAGAGAATACGGAAGATTACTTGAAAATTCTTGCTTGTATTCTTGCTTACTTAGTGATATTTTCCAACCCCCTCCAAATGATATTTGAGTGGGATTTTATAGGGATATATTGGGTATGGGTTTAATGTACTCACATTAGGATGATAAGGAGAAGGATGAGGAACCAAAATAAACTGACCATTGGGGACAAAAATGCACTTAGATAGGAGCACTAAAAGTCGACAAGAGTGGCACTGCCACTATAGTCCAAGTGTGGCACTATTGTCCTAAACTAATGGGACCTAGAGGGATGGATTAGTCATAGAAAAAGGGTTTGGATTATCTAGGATCAATTTTATAAGGATACAAATGACTATAAATTAGTGAAAAAATGTCTATAAGGGTTAAGAGATCAAGCAAAAGGGACCTATAGGTTAGGTGTCACAAGCCACACTCATGTTACTAATTTTGGCATTTTATATGACAAAAATTTATTATATTCCTTGAATTCATCATGAAAATATTTAGTGAGTAGAAAAGTATATGATAAGTAAGCTATAGCTAATTCATCATCTATAACTTGATTTTTTATTATATTTTGAGATGTAAATTTAAGATCAAACTTTATAATTTGCATTACCCATTTTGAAATGTAGCTGGTTAGGTGTGTTTGTTAGCATAGGTTCCTAATGTTTCATTATAACATGTTAATTACAAGGATATCTATGTGAATTGAATTATGAGATAACACAGGTAATAAAATAAAGAGATCATTTAATGTATAAAAAGGAAATTATTACCTTGAAAAATTAAAATAATCTCATAGATTAAGCTTAATTATGTAGGAGGCAAGACATTTTTAATAAAAAATGAAAATAAACCATTCACATTCATCCAAATATGTGAGTTATTGAACACTCATACAGGAAGACCATAATAAATTTAGCTGAATATCTCTATTAATAAAACTATAAAATCATAAAACAATAGTTATCAATTAATATCTCTAGAATAATGAACTATTCATTCATTACAATAATTATAACCCCTCTCTTACATTTGATAAAACATATATAGAGTTGAATGTGGAGTTTTTATAAGTTACTTGAGCTAATGTTAGAGTAAATATGCTTACAATACAATTTGAATAAGCATGTAACAATATATCCAATGTTATATTTATTTTTCACATATGTCTAAACATGAATTTTTATTCTCATGTTTACTCACTAACACTTTCCTAGACCTAATAAGTTGTCTCATCCCAAGACAATGTCACATAGGTAGTTAAACTAAGGACCTTAGTCATTAGGCCAAAATAAATGCAAGATTTTGTAAAACTCATATGAACAACCTAAGGTGCCATTTACTAGTTTTCAACCTATATGTACTACTTGGTTACCCTTTCAGGTTTTTAACTAAGCAGTAGATAGGCTTACTACCCTTGTGGGATTTTAATAGATTGACCCCAGTTGTCTAATGGAATCATCATCTATAAAAATTGGAGATCCAAAATTCAAAAATTTAAATATGTAGTACCTAACTAGTAAGTGGTGACATGGGTAGAGGGGCTAATTATGAATAAGCATACAACATAGGTGAAGAATATTTTCCAAGAATTTGTGATGCACTTTTTTCTATTAAATAATCAATTGGCTTTCACTTAGAGGGATGAATTTTGGTGAGTTCATCAAAGGTGTAATCACATTTTATAAGGTGGAAAAGTCTAATTTGTAAGCTTTCCCATCAAGTACAAACACTTGAATGAGTTATAACATAGATCATAGTTGTCTTTGTGAAAGAAACATCAAGTGGAATTTATCATCCACTGTTAGAGGTAAGGTATCTTTGGTAGTGGTGAGCCATTGATAAATATTTTGCTAAAGATAAATTAACTTATAAACATGTTATTGTGCTTGTACTCTAATGAATGTACTTCATAACACCTAGTTCTACCATGTTTTAAGATGTGACATGACTATTTCCCATGTATCACTAGACTTATAGAGTATTTCATCCATCTCTCAACTATTATGGACTGATTGTACATAGTGGCCTTAGCTTTATTGATCTTATAAAATTCATTTTGTGTTCCTCCCCAATTGGTATTGAGTTTTTTTCTTCTAGTCAAGAAACCACTAGGATACTTGAGTTATTTAAACTAAGCTAGCATTCAAAACTAACTGATATTATTCAATAAGTTATAATACAAACTCAATCTCTACTTTGATGGCTTGGTCCTAAATCTAGATTTGGTATACCTTATGAATATCCTATCAATCATGTACCAACTACATAAGGAGAAAGGGAAATTATTGGTAGTGTGAAATAACCTAAATCTTGATGACCTGTACATAAATATCACATATGCATTATCAATGATCATGTTGGCATTGTGAATTTGTTAAATAACCATTATAGTATATAACTTAAACCTTTCCACTTGTTTTTATAATTATGTTACTTTTTGGGTTATTGATTCATGGAATTTAGATACACTTTATATCTACTTAAATTATGGAAACTTTGAAATATCCAATGATGTCTCGATGGTAGGTGGGGAAAGTGTCAATGTTGTGGATAACATTGTAGTAGGTGTAGAGAATGAATAAAAATATATTTAGCTCAAATTCAAAGTATTACATGGGACATTATATATCCAAAAAGATAATTAAACAACATCCTCAAATATAGGAAGGAGGAATAATAAATAAACCTGTAATAGAGTTCATGGGTGAAATGAAATTAATTTTTTTTGATATGGTTAATTAATCATCATTTATTATATTTTAACATTATCACACTTAATATATCATAGATTGAAGTGAACATGAGATATATTCTCTAACTTCATCAAATTTGTCACTTGTAAGTGACTTGGTGAAGACATCTACACATTTTTATTCTATCAAGCAATATTGGAGTTGTATGCTCTATTGTTATACATGTTCTCATATAAAATGAACTTGTACCTCAGTGTGATTTATGTGTTCATGAAATATTGGATTTCAAACAAGTTTTACAACACCCTCATTATCACAACACAAGATGGTAGGTGTCTTCTATGGTACTCCAAATCCTTTCAGTATGTGATGTAAAAATATCACTTTAGAGATAGATCCTCTTGTATCATGATATTATACTTTAGTATAAGATCAAGAAAAAAAGTTATATTCCTTGCTTCCCTAATAAATAAGACTAGATCCCAGAAATAACACATATCCATAACTGGATTTTTTGTCATCAATATTTCTTACATGATCTAAATCTGAATATCTTATCATGAATAAATTATCATTCTTCTTATACTCTAATCCAAAGTCCATTATACCCTTGATATAAATCAGTTTTGCTTTACCACTTTTTAGTGAGACATCTTCATCTCCTACATGAACTATTAAAGATAACTAGCTACATAACTAATGTTTGACCTAGTATATGTGAACTAAATTAGACTCTTAATAAACTATAGGTAAAGAGTTATATTTACTTATGGTGATGGAAATGTATGAGATAACTAAACCCTTATCTCCATAGGTGTATTAATTTGATTACTATCCATCATCATGAATTTTTAGTGTGTTGTCTTCGTATATTTCATCTAGGACATAAGTATGTGATGTTCATTTTTTCATACTTCAAATCTAAGACAATAGTGTAGAATCTTGAGATCATTCATGTTGAGTGATTGATTAAGATCTTTCTTAGTTGTGTTAATCATCTTTACCAAACTACCCATGATTAATATATCATTGACATATACTAAAACAATCAAAATCTCTCCCCATTATTTATTGATGTAGATATTTAGATAATAGGGACTCCTTTGGAATCCATGTTGAATGAGATGCTCATCAATTTTTATATACTAGGATCAAGCAGCTTATTTGAGATCGTATAGAGATTTGATGAGTTTGTATACTTTTCCTTCATTAATATAAGTGATGAAAACTTATGGTTATATCATGTAAAATTCTTCTTGTAGATCTCCATTGAGTAATAAAAATTTTACAATCCATTTGGTAAATCTACCATCCAAATTAGGTATCCATAGCAAATATCATTCTGATAGTCTTGTTCTTAGACATAGGATCAAATGACTCTTCATATTCTATGACTTCCTTTTGTGTATATCCTTTTTATATGAGTTGATCCTTATGATTTTCAATACTACCATCTACTTTGTATTTAGTTTTGAATACCCATTTACATATAATTAGCTTCTTCCCTATGGAAGATCTTTAAGCTGCCATATTTTATGTTTCATTAGTGATTAAAATTCTACATCCATGGCATCCTTCTAATATTTAAACTATAGGGCTTCCTAAACTATATAGGGATCAATAGATCCATCAACTATGTTCATAAGAGCCAAATTTAACTCTCTTTGAGTCATGTTATGAGTCTTTGGTCTAGTAGTTCAATGTTTCTAGAACTCTATTTACTTTAACATCTCTTAATGTACTTGTATAAAATTTATGCATATTTTGAGTGGTATGTGTAGGTGGTGGAGATTCACCAGTATTACCATCATTATCATTGTCTTCATCTAGTTGATTTAGATCTTTTACATTCTCTATTGGATTGATTGGTGTACCAATTGATTATGTGGAAGGTGATTATACTTCTGTATTCTTAAATAACTCAACATCCCTTCTTGTGTATATTTTATTATCCTATAGATCCATTAATATATAATCAAATACTTCTTTATTATACCCTAACAAGACATATTTTTTTACTTTCAAATCAAGTTTATTAATCTCCATTTTAAGAATATGCATACTTGATTTGCATCAAAAAACTCAAAGTTATTTTATAGATGGCTTGTGTCTTGACCTGTTTTTAGTGATTTTACTCCATCAAGAGTTATAATGGGAAATATCATCATTAGAATTTTGACTTCTTATTCCCAAATACTTTATAAAATAAGAATCATGTAACATACATCACACCATTTCCATGATAGTATGATTCCTCCATTTAGAAAGAACATTTTATTATGGTTTATGTAAAGGTGTTATTTGACAATGAATGCCATTTTCTTGAAAAAATGCTTTGAATTAAATATTAGTGAATTCCCCTATATGATCTAAGTTTATGGTTTTAATATTTTGACTAATATTATTTTAAACAACAATCATGAATTGTTTTAAAGTTTAAAAGGCTTGTTTCTTTCTATTTAGAAAATAAACCCACTTTTTTTGTAAAACTCATCAAGAAAGATCATGAAATACTTAAACCCAACATGACTAGGAGACATTAGTCAACACATATCAGTATGCACTAGATCATTTTTCCATGGGCTTGATATGTAATTTTTTGAAATGGAGCACTAATTATTTGTCTGCTAAGCAATGTTGACATTTATCTATACCATTTTTGAGATATGTCAATCCTTTTATCATGTTATAATGATGGATTGTGTCAATATATCTAAAATTGATGTGAAAAAATATTTTGCACCATAATATTTCTAAGTTCATGTCCTTTTCCATAAGTGTTTGATTGGTTTTATACATTAAGTCAAGTAAGAACATTTTCCCAACTCTTGAGGATCATATAATAATTTGAGATTTTACAAGCATTGCATCCAAGTCGTAAAGAGATGTTCCCAATACCTAGAACATAATAAGATGAATCATCACCTAAAGAGATATGATTTTTAGGTGAAGTCTCATTCATAATATCAAAACCAATCATTTTTTCTAATCATGTGTCAAGTTGCACGTGAGTCGACATACCATATAAATATTTTTGATGTTGATTTGTCATGAGATGTTTTAGTATATAAGAAGTCTGCATCTGAAGGAGTTTTATTTTATTTGGAAATGTTACCTTGTTTATTAGATTTATTCTTCCAATGACCTTTCTTTTAGTCTTTACCTTTATATGGATGATAAAATTCTTTGTGACTCCTAGAACATATGTGACATATGATATTTTTCAAGCATTGCATCCAAGTGATAAAGAGATGTTCCTAATATGTATAACATGGTAGGATGAATCATCATGCAAAGAGACATGATTTTTTGGTAAAGCCTCATTCATACTATAGAATTAATCTTATATTCTAATTAAGTGTTGAGTTTCACTTGAGTCAACATACAAAATAGAACTTTTCAATTTTGATTCATCATGAGATTGTGTAGTTTATAAGAAGTCTACATCTAAAGGGGTTTCATCTTATTTGTAAATGTTACCTTGTTGATTGGATTTATTATTCCAATGACTTTTATTATTATCTTTATCTTTTTATAGATGTGATGATTGTTGGTTACAAGTTTTCTTATTTCTTGAATATCTCTATGTAAATGAGTTATACCAACATTCCTTAAGGTCATGGAATTTCACTCCACATATAAGATAGATTTTATGTTGTTTATTCCCATATGTATTGTGATGATGAATTTGTTTTGGATTAGAAGACCTAATATTCTATTTACCTTTATGTTAATCAGAGATAAGAACATGTTCTTATAATTATTATTATTTTGTATCCATATAATCTTCCTTGAAACATGTTTACCAACTTGGGGAAATATGGTTTATAAAATATGACTATTAAATTAGTCATGAATATCTTGTAGGAGGGTGGTAGTGCTCTTAGGATAATAGGCATAATGGATGCATCTAACACTATCTGACATAATAATTAGAGTGAAGCTCTTAGGGATGAAACACATTGTATAAAATATTTTAATATATTAATAGACATAAATTTGAGTGAATGAAGTTGAATCTATAAATGGATAATTTTTCATTAATTTTTGGCCTCATATACTATGTGTAGCTTATCTCAAACATATTTAGTTGTTGTGGCCTCACGGATCTAAGGTTGTACCTCATCTAATAACCCTAAAATTATTATCAATTTGCCTTATAGTTTGATTTATCAAGCTTACACTATTTACTAATGTCAATGGAATGTTGGGTGAATATTACATTGAAAATATTTCAAAAATCTTCAAATTCCATATTTGTCTCAATTTTTGTTTTCCAAGTGACATAGTTATCACCACGTAGAAGCTATGAGTTTGGTAAAATGAATATTGGGCCATTTATAGCCATTATGTTGAATTTTACTAACGGTGATGGATTTGTTCCTTATCATTCTAGATATCAATGTATCCTTTTTTATATATCATTAGTTCTATAAACCAAAACTTTTTTTTATACAATCCCTTATTTTATACCCATCGGTACTTGAAATAAGATCACTCTTTATTTATATCTAGTGGTATATGAAAGAAGCATAAAAATAGATGAAAGAGAATGATATGTAATACTTAGATATTACTAAAATAGGTTTGAACAATTATTATCACCTACTTAGATTAATTTAAGCATATGTGGGCATAACTTCCCTAAATAATTCCAATTTCCACTTGTCATTTTTATGCATTTTGATTATATGAAATAGGTAAAATAATGGGAAGGATCAGTAATGTTTAACATTTTTTATACCTAAGGTATAGAGGGTATATTTATAATGTCTTATTTGTCTCTATTTTAGTATATGTATGCAATATCTCAAGTGTGATACTTTTACTCATAGACACAAGTCAAAGGCATAACTGTCACTAAACACTACGATTGTGTATAAATGCACTATTTTAATTTTCGTTTATTTATAATTTATTTTAAAAATAAAATATTAAAATGGTTTAAAAATAAATTATTATAATTAAATGAAAAACATGAAATCCATTTTATTAAAAAAAATCCCCCTTTTACAAATAATTTTGGGATCTTTGGCCTCTTCTGAAACAAAATGAATGAACCAAATTTTTTTTTTAAGTTATCTATCAAAGTATGCAATAGAAAATTAAAAGGTCCTATTGAATAAAACTAATGTAGAGTAATGGATCTAAAAAACTTGAAAATGAAGTTATATCACCCATAACCAACATCTTAATTGTCTTGAATAGGTAAGACTATGCTCAACTATAAGGGGATTAAGCACCCTAAATAATGTTTGGTTATCCAATTTTTATATGGTAATCAAGATGAGACTGAAGTGAAATACTAAGCATGGATGTATAATGACCAAACATAAGGGTCCATCTCACTAACTTTATTAATAGGTCTTATCACATTGTGAGAGCAGCGAGTGGAGATCTCAAATCTACCACCTAGGTCAACATGATGTAAGCTAAAGGATCTAAATCCTTTACAAGAACTCACCCAATTAAGGACTAATCTTTTTCCTTTCCTCATAGATTACCATACCATGATCCTAGGGTCATCTAGGAAACATTACACCTTTATTTATAAAATTATGGACACACACACATAGGATAAAACTACATGTGGAAATAATTATTAACCAAGAGGATCTACAATATAATTAACTCAATGTGGATAACACCACACACATGAACACCATACTAAAAAACATATAATCACCATTGGAATAATCAATTACTCTTCATGCTACATTATTGTGTGGCATGTTGTGGGATCCCCATCTCATGCCCAACCATAGGGATCACATACCTAAATGTGGCTTAATTATGTTTTAGTTGACATACCATGTCATTTAAATAACATAGGCAATCACAACATCCAATTAGCTTGTGTAAGGCCATGAAAGAGTTCTTTAATTATATAGCCTTAGTTATTATCTTGATTGTTCCTTAAGGAAGATTATGAATTAGTATCTCCTTACCAAGGTGGATTAGTTAAGCATATAGCCAAGTGTTAAACTAAGAGTTTTTCATAACTTATTAAATCTTTATCCCAACTCTGGGATCATTTATTACTTAAATTCACATAAAAGATACCAATAATTCCAAGACAAGGATAAGGTTTTATTTTAAGCCTTCACTTATTTAATATAACAAATAATAATCCATTCTCATAAAATAATTAATGACACTATATTCAACTTCCATTAACTAATAGTTTCATTATAACCTCTAAATTTCTAGACTTTTAGAAACATGGCACACATCTAAATCTCTATAACATTATGAGTGGTAACATTCATAATAAAATATGTGGGTCCATATGTAAGGGTCATTAATATGGATTAATTCATTAATTAAGCAATAGAAGTAAGTCACTTACAATGATATTACAACCCATAAACATTCATTGTCAGAATGCAATAATAAACCATATTGCTTAGACCACCAATGGACTTATTTGCATAATATATTTTCCACCACTTATTTTGAGCTAAGGTTATAAACATGATACCATACACTCATAAAAAATCATAATTAAATAACCTCAAGGATTGTGCATTTAAACATAAAATAAGACGAATACTTATTTATAGTTACTGAATAAAGCCCAAGTTTATCTCATTATTGATCATGTCCCAAAATAAGAATATCTCTAATTTTAGTTAACTATAATCAATGCCAATGTGATAACAAATGTTAAGAGCACATACTAAATAGACATTATATGCTATGATAATGTCACCAATAAATTCTCACTACAAAAATTATGTAAAAAAATGCATAATTTCATCAAGGAGATTTACAACATTAAGCTATCTTGACACATCATAAGATAACACCATATTACTTACATGTAATTTCAAGGTTAAAGACACTATAGCTTAGTTATTCAAATAATAACTTTGTTACTATTTTGAGCCTACTCAAAATTGACAAGTATAACTCTTACTCATGTACATACAACAATATTAAAGATCAAGAATAACATGATGCATTATAATTACACTATTCATATGGTAAATATAGCCCATACAAATGCATACCAAAGAAACAATTATAGTTAGTTAAAAATGCAAGATCCAAACTAATAACATCAAGAATGCCTTCAACATTGACATCATAGCTAATAATGCTCATATTTCAACTTAATAATATTAAAAAACTAGATAATGTTACAAGATGAACTACCCCATAAAATGAGTAACAAATACAATCCATCGATTCATCAACATATGTTAATAGCCATGAATAAGACAAACTACCATATGAAATTCAAGTACAACAATGAAGTAGATGAATTCTACTAGGAGGACACCCTTCACAACTAGTCCTATGAGCCCAAACATCAGTGGCCCTTACCACCCAAACCATCAACTTCTAAGAGGGATTTGGAAACTAGATACTTGAGTGAGGTAATAAGTATACACATAATACTAAGCTAGCAACAATACTTACAAAACCATCAACAAGGATAAAAGAATAATGTAGAAAACATAAAACTATAGCAGTCAGCCAAACCATAGCTTGAGTAATGCCCAGGTATGCATCATGTTTTTTTAGAGGATGTTTTAAATCATAACTTAGGGTCTAGCATGGCCAATCTAGAAAATGGGAGGATTTCCCAAGGTCCAATGCTTAGCCTAGAAGGATTATCCAAGCATAAAATTATTAATCACAAGGTATCTAGTTCCCAATAACCATAGGACAAAATTTAGTAAAAGGATGAAGGAATAATATCCAATAACAAAATTAAAAGTGTGTTTGCTTAAACCTTGCTAGGTGTGGGAAATATTCAAAACCAAGTGGGTCAAACAAGGAAATTTTTTGAATAGAATAATAAAGATTAAGGACTCAATAATTTTCAATAACTTAGTTC